>ML783412.1:177846-211968 GCA_009831015.1 Picea engelmannii | reverse complement strand
GAGAGGTGAAGAGGGGGAAGTGAGAGACATGGATATCAAGAGTGTGGGGTGGGAGAGTGAGCGAGAGATAGGGACATAGAGAGAGGAATATAGAGGGTGAGAGAGAGAGACACTTTTTGTTAATAACAATTCCTAGTCATTCTTGTTCCTAATAACATGCACACATTCTAGGAACCTACACACACTTTAGGAATCTACATGCACTTTAGGAATACATGCATGCTCCTAAAGTGCACGTGTGTTGCTTGGATTTCATATTTTTTAGGAGGGAGTGACAACACTACCGTACATGTTTGATTAGTTGGTTTCCTTAGATTTATGTTCGGGATGACAAACCTAGTGGTTTGGTATGCAAATACATAAAAATCTCCATTTTTAAGAATACTTCTTTATATCTTTGTTTTTTATGCTATTTATCTATGGGCTACACAAATCCATTGTTGATGAAACTACAAACACAAATACAGTCGATTATTATTTTTGGATTTTGATCTATGTAAAGACAAAAATAGATTAAAAATAGTAAACAATATTAATTTATATATATATATATATATATAAATTAATATTGTTTACTATTTTTAATCTATTTTTGTCTTGACATAGATCAAAATCCAAAAATACATACCTCTTTTATTTCTGCCATAATGTTTTGTCAGCTTAACCATTTTTCAAATGAGTTATACACCGCACTAAAAGAGACAAATATTTATAATATAAAAAAGAAAAAGGTTTTTTGACAATGTTAAGACCCTTGTAGCCTGCACTAAAATAAGACGTTTTAATTTCAAGGATATATTGACTATCATATATATATATATTGAAAAAATACATCGCAATAGAACAATGGGTTCTACAATTATACAATTTTTTGGAAGAAAATTACATCATTAAGGTACTCAACACTTGCACTAACAGAGACATATACCTATATTTTTCTAGAAAACTAACATACAACTATTAGAAAAACTGGAATTTTACATAGTTAATCAGAATTTATATAAATAAAAATTGTATATTCGAAAAGATAATTCAATTTCCTACATTTCTTGTTTTTACACCATATTTAAATTTATTATAAAAGTACCTTGAATAATCCCTCTAGGTTAACAATTTGTTTTTTTTTTTCATGTTTGTGATTCCACTAATGTGTCATTAGAAACCATCATTATCTTCCACTCACCCATATATGGTATTATGCACTGAACACGACACATCAATATGAGGTGAAAACTTTTAATGCAAAATTAATTTATTGTTTTCCTTAGGATCAATTTTATACCTCAAAATTTCTCTAATCAATATATTTCAGTTGGATTAGTGGTATCCCTTAGTTTTTTGTTGATTGAGGCATAGTCATTACACCTTACAAAAATGTTTTTATTTGTAATATCAACATTTAGAAATTTGTTTCTCACTATTGCATGAAAATGGGATGGTGACATGAGAGGAGGACCCAATATAAGCATTTCCTCATTAACCTTTTTAGAAGAAAATATTAGGTCGTATTTAAAACAGATATTGTTTGAGTCGCTCTTATTCCATCCTAAAATATTGAACAAGTTACTTGTGGTGCTTGATTTGAATTTTTTGTCCATAATCCTTCTAACATTAGCCAATATTGCGACATTATTAAATCTAAATTTTTGTAATCCAGTATGACCATTCCTTTCCTTCAAGCCATCACTTTTAAACATATCTTTATAGTACTAAATACTTCTTATTTTTTAGGACATAAACCATATATCATGCATTTAGAGAGACATCAAAGGTGTCAAACTTCACTGTATGTCAAATTATTTTGTTTTCTCCTCTTTATTTGGTAATAGAAAATTTTGAAGTAAGAGAATTTAGTAAAAAATTATCTTCTAAAATTTTCATTCACGATATAGAATTTAATAATACCCTCATTCATTGAACCCATTGGTATTTTAGAAATTAAATAATTTACAAAAACATGCATAGTTTCCATGCCTCCAATGAAAGAATGTTACTAAATTTTTCAAGAAAGTTTGTACTCAATTGATTGTTATAAGATGCACTTATCCTTAAATGTTTATGCTAGTTGTAAGGAATTATTTTCACTATTTGTACATCAAAATAAACACAAAAGAATATCATTTTGTTTATGATTAATAAGACACCAGAAAACTAACTGAGAAGGAAAGAGCCTTGAGTACTAGCCATGATATCACAAGTGGGACTGGTGAGGTGGAATTAAGAAGTTTAAATGAAGAAAATAGGAATATTTCTCAACATTCGAACCTACACCTATAAGACTTAAATACACCACCTACCAACGTACCTAAATTACATGGATCCACATGATTAGTTATGGAGATCGTGATTGGGTGGTTCAAAAGTTATAAGTGCTAGAAGATTCAGTATGTAATGTTCCCCAAATTTACCGTAATTTATTTATTTATTAGAGACATTAAATCTTTTCCCTTGAACAACATAATTTGATAGATCTCAACTTAATAAACGTGGGTAGTTTTTTCATCACTATTTTTCTTTCGCAATGTTTTACACTACCATTTTATCAATAAATCCAAATATCATACATAGAGACCACAACTCTCAGTTATTTCCATACTGGTACAGAAATCATATATATATATGAAGGTTAAGGGATATCCTCACTATACCCTAGTCTATTAGTTACTAACATACTTATTCCCTAATGAACATATAAAGGGTTATCCTTTGAATGATTAAAACTTGACTAGCATTACAGCCATCCCTATGAATAAATGTTAATGTTTAGATTACAAAAACCCCACCAGAATTACAAGAAACCCTATGCATAGACATTACTCTTATCATATAGGGTCGATACGAATTTTAGTTTAAAGAATATATCGCATACTTAATATTAGGGACTATAGGAATTTCAAATTCAATGAATACATAGAAGACTTAACATAAAGGGTTCAATGCATATATCACAGACTTAAAATTGTAACGAACCTCCTCGTTACGACCACAACTCCTTCACAGGTGCAATTTTGTTTTTTTTTTTGTTTAAGGTGTGTGCGTGCGTGTAAAAAGGAAACGGACACACTTGAATCTATGTCGCCACCCGACGACTAACAAGACACAACCATGATGATCACAACAAGAAGACATAAGGCGCACAACAAGTAACTGCAAGCATTAAACGACATATTGGGTTAAGTACAGTACGAAAAGAGAAGGAAGAATCCGTAGTAGTAGATTTTACTATTTCTGCACAGGAAAGCAGGGCGTTTAGTCTTAGTTCTCTGCTCTAGAGAGAGAGAATGTCAGATAGGCTCCTGGCCGACTGCTCAGGCAGAAACTAGTAACACTACGATGAAAAAGACGCAAGCAAGACGAACACAACAAGATGACATACGACGTACCACAGACAACTTCTTGCATTAACGAAGATCACTCAGAAGAAGGTCAAACTGACTACCCATCCATCCTATCTTGCAATGGTTAGGACCTCCAAGACACATAAGCAACGCTCAAGCCCAGTTTCCCATCGATTTTAACCATTTAAGGTCTCAGGGCTAGTGATTGTTCTGAGGAACATGGAGGTTTCTACATCCCGCCCGACACAACAGACCAAGCAAATAAAATGCTAAATCAACGAACACCAATGATTAACTAAGATTCGTTCTATCAACCACATTCCGTTTGACCAAGGATGAGAGTACTTCTTACTATTAACCATCATACATTAACTTTAATTAACCATGTAGTAATAATATAGCTCTAAATCAATCCATCATCATCAATATTTATTGGCGCATTAAAACATTCACTCTCTGTACATGGTGCAAGGGTTGTTATTCCAATAATCATTGATAAATCTATAATGTAATAGAACATGGGGATCCATCATTCATTATTACATAAATTCCTATTGCGCACAAGTCTAAAATCTAAAACTCAAATTGTGACGAGAAGTCTAATTGCACAATAGTACGATAATCATCATTCAACCATCTAGAATAAGGGAATTCAAGCACCTTAATTAACAACAAGGTAATCACACATCTGACCATCTACAATATTAATAGAAAACTTCATTCCCTAATAGCTAACATCATCATTACAATTGTTTTATATTGCAGTATCATTTCCCTACAACATAATCAACATTGCATGGCTTATTGTAATCAGTTTGCAAACCAATATAAAAATACCTCCCTATTATCTAACACTAACCTTACGTTGTCTTATGCTGCGATAACATTACCCTAAAACAGAGTTAAACTTCCATGACAAAAACATTGCATGTACATAATAAGGAGCTCACATTCATAAGTTATCTATGCTTAACATAGCCCTCTTCATAAGGCAAGAACCATACGTTTAATTTATAGTTAACGTAATATGTTGAATCAACTTAACTCATTTATTAAAAATAAGAATGAAACATGTGATTTATCATCCAAGCAAAATTAGCATTAATCTCTAATTATAATGCCATAAATGACGCAACATCTAAAATCACTAAATTAATCAAATCTAATCCAGAATAACGAATGGTTGAAGACTATTCATTAAGGCAGAATCATTTATTTATAATTAACGCAATATCCCCATCTATTAACTCATTCATTTGAGAAAAAGGGATTAGTTATGATTTATTAATTAAGGCAAGAATTTGACTTTAATCTGTAATTAGAAAGCCAAACTTTCACAACATTCAAAATTCATTAAACTCAATCAAATCAATCCAAGGATGATGAACAGTTGAAACCAACATTTAAGAAATATTCTACTATGTAAGCCACATTCTAAAATCATCAAGCACACAATAATCACTGTTTAAAATCTAAATATCCAATTCGGTCTAATAAGCAATATGCTTCTAAAATCAGAAATCTAAAGTCCTAAATCCTTCTAAAAGCAAGGACCGTTTTAAAACTAAAATCCACCAATTAAGCATTATTCAAAAATCGTTTAACGCAAGCATTAGAAAGGTGCACGGATGTCACGCCATGTATGGAGTAATAATTGTTTTTGAATGGGATGATTTGCTATTTTACAATGATTCTGTGGGAGCTGCTTGGAGAAGGTTGATTTAACTGGTTATCGATTAGAGACATCGAGGTTTCACCTGATCGGAAGGATGGCTTCAGCAGAACTGAGAATGAGGATTCAAGAGGTCTGCGGAGAGAGAAAAAAAAGGTTCAAAGGTTGAGGTAAATGCACCAAGGCATATCGGTTCCAGTTCCATGCATGAGAAGGGAATCTTCACACTATTCGAACTAGCACAGAAAATAAGCTAACTTCAACCCTAACGATATTGGTATCAATTGAAATGGCATCCAACAGTTAAATTCTAAATTTCTGCTCGAAAATGAAGTTTCTCTTAACAGTAAAATCGATTGCCCATGATGCCAAGGATTGAGTTCTCAGATCAATTTACCAAAAACGAAATGCCCAGAATTAAATTGCCAGAATGAATTAAACTTGCCAGAATGAATTAAATTGCCAGAATGATTTAAATTCCCAAAAAGAATTAAATTGCCAGAATGAATTAAATTGGCAGAACGATTTAAATTGGCAGAACGATTTGAATTGCCAGAAGCGAATTAAATTGCCAGAATGAATTAAATTGCCAGAACGATTTAAATTGGCAGAACGATTTGAATTGCCAGAAGCGAATTAAATTGCCAGAATGACAAACCCAACGCAAGGAATATCTATCCAAAACCTAACATTTAATTCCACCAGATCGTAAGGAAATATAACAAAAATGCCGAGTTAAACCTCCAAAAATCATTGAGTTTATACTGTCAAGATCTGGTCTGCTAAGTTTATATCCTAAAGGAGACGCTGAGAAAAATATTTTATCTTAAATCGATATAAAAATCACAGAGATGAAACTTTGTCATCAATTATATTCAGGGTAATTAAACACAGTTAAGGAGGAAATGCACAGACAAGTCCAGCAAGATAAAAACATGAAGGAAAGAAAAAGAAAATACTAGTATAACATGTCAAATTCATTTATACTCCTCATCCAGATCCAAGCATAAAAACGCAGTCAATATAAAAACGTGAAGCATAGCAGGAGAGCACATCAACCAAAAAGGGTTATTGAAATGCTCGCAGAGATTTTAGCAGCCAAGGCACGAAGAATAATTAGCACGGTAAAAACGCACAACAAAAGGGGAGGAAATGCCATTAACGTTCCTTTTAAAAACAATTACAGTTACAATAGCCGAAGTAAATAGTATGCATTCTACACTACCAAATAAAATACCATACCGTTGCCTAACGTCTGCCTCGAATGATGTCCCGCGCTCCTTGCCGCTCCTGCTTGCCAACAGTCAAGACCTCACCGGTACCTCCTAGCCAATCACTAGGGGTACTCTGCTTCCCCCTTAGCCCCTTGAGCCACAAAGGGGCCACACACTATCCAGATGGTAAGTCTATCTTCCCATCTCACCTCGCAAGGTCGAGCTACCACTCTAATCCGAGCTGGAAAATCCCAACTCCTCACAAGTAATGAGTCAAGTCACAAATCTGGCAGCGTAACGTTATGCTAACAGTCGATCCCTTTCTTCCTCATCTCCCTTTTCTTTTATAGAGTTTTGAGACCCACCAACTTTCCTAATTCACATTTTAAATTAAGTTTCAATAAAATATTTGAAATATTCTCGATCGCACAAGTGTCGTCCATCCCTCTCTTTTCTCCAATAAATATTTTCTTTAAATTTATCAATTGTCTCAAATCCCTCACCCACCTATATTCTCTCCTAAATTTACTCCTAGGTGTTCCTAGATCCCCTTACATGTTTAAAATACTTTCCTAAAAAGAAGATGTTACTAAATTGCTTCAGATTAGCAGGTTCTTAAATGCAGATTCCTTACTATGTTGACCTCGCTTTTTACCATAAGTTCCCATCTTTCCTTTATTAAGTTTCCTCCATTACTTAGTTTCCTAATTTTTATTATTCCCTTCTTTCCCCTTTTTATTAAAGCCCAGAATGGCAATTGTGCTATTAAATCTTTCCCATTTATTATTTATTTAATATCGTTTGTACTTTCACAAGTTAGGAAATAATTTCTTCTTTGTAAAATTTTAAAACCATTAGTTTTAATTTAATTCTTACTCTTGTCATTTACCCCAAGAATTTTATGAAGACCCAACTATTACTTAAGTGGGTTTTTGTGTAAATTGTTATTTTTATTCTAGGGTATTTTTCTTAAGGTTAGACTAAATTTTTACCCTAGAAAAGTTTTAGACTTGGGACTTAGATTCTGAACTGGGCGACACTTGGTTAGGGAAGTTGTTTAAGGATTTCTTAAGGCGTTAAAGTCTTAGGGCCATCTAGGTTCATTTCGTCATCATCATCAACGCAACGTTCCCTTCAGGACGCACTACGTGCTCCAAGGGTGCCACTCGCCTCATTCGTTTCTTTTGCGCGACGTGCCCTTTAGGATGCACCACTTGCTCCAAGGGTTCCACTCGCTTCTTGTGGTTCTTTTACGCAACGTGCCCTTCAGGATGCACCACGTTCTCCAAGGGTGCCACTTGCCAACTTGACTGATAGGTAGACATCTATAACCCCTGAAGTCAACACTCCGCCAGGTGAACTTGTGGGAGACTAAGGGCTCTAAGGAATAAGGCCCCCGCCTTATTGCACGCCCCTTAGAATCATCGTCAGCGACTGTCGTAGTCTTCCCTCACGGCATCGTCGATCCTCTCGAACTAGGTAATCGTTAACCTACAGTTCGAGCCACGGTGGGAGTGCTAGTAGGCTGTGGTAGGGTTGTTGTCCACACCTATCCCTCAACCTCTCTGGACATTGTGTGTGACCCCTTTACTCCATATGTGAGTCTGGTCGGCAAGTTATCGTCAGCCTGCATCATCAACAATCATGTCAGAACATGTCAACATCATATCATCAAATCCATGAAATATCACAGTAATAAATCAACCCAAATAGCACACTCCCTGACTCAATCCTGAGTCCAAGGGGTTCCACCGATGCCTCTGCATCCTCAAGGTCCAAAACCCTTCACAGTCAATAAAACTGAATCAATAGCACCTGTCTATGTCAAAGCAGTAAACATCATGTTATCTATCATAACACATCAGAATCAAGGATACATGTTTTAACATCATAAAAGTCCAGATCACTTGTGAGAAAGTGTCCTCAAAGAATAAGTTTCTCAGTGTGCCAGAGTGGGATGTTACATACACCCCCTCTTTCTCTAAACTTTGTCCCGAAGTTTCTCAGTATAAATGTTGAAATAAAAGTACCACAGTATCATAAGTCTATCTATCAAACAAAAATGGAAACTGTTGGCGCATATCATATGTGTCCTCCCAGGTCTTCAAGTGCGGACTATAACTGTCCCACTAGACCTTGACCTAATCTACCATTCGACGTCGTAACTATCGAACGTGATGATCTAAAATGCGGACTGGCTCATCCGTGAGTGCTCCCTCATCCGATACCTACAAGGAACTCATGTCAATCACATGTGCAGGATCACTAATATAATGTCTCAAAATAGATACATGAAAAACATCGTGCATATGCCTCAAAGAATCAGGAAAGGCTATTCGATAGGCCACGGACCCCTTTCTCTTCACAATTTCAAAAGGTCCCACGAACCTAGGAGAGAGTTTATCTCCCTTTCCAAACTTGATCGAACTCTTATGCGGTTTTACCCACAAGAAGACTCGATCGTCAACCTCATAACTACGGTCGACTCAGTGCGCATTGACATAACTCTTATGTCGATCCTGTGCTTCTTTAATCCTTTGTCTTATGATTTGCATTTTCTCTTCCATTCCTTGGACCACTTCGGGTCCCACTAGGACCCTATCCTCAAGCCGATCCCAACTCAAGGGCATCCGACACGGTTGCCCATAAAGAAACTCAAAAGGCGCCATATTAATGGTGCTCTGGTAACTGTTGTTGTAAGCAAACTCTACTAGAGGCAAGAATTCTTCCCAACGCTTTTGTTGGTCCATCACGTACATGCGCAACATGTCTTACAAGGTTTGGTTCGTTCATTTGGTCTGTTCGTCAGTCTCTGGGTGATACGCAGTACTAAAATTGAGTTGGGTTCCCAAGGCCTCTTGAAAACTCATCCAAAATCGTCCATTAAACACCGATCCTCGATCGGATATAATCTTATTAGGCACGCCATGCAGCCTCACAATCTCACTGATGAAAAATCTCACTATGTCAGGTGCCTGATACGTCGTATGCACAGGAATAAAGTGAGCACTCTTCGTCAGAGTGTCAACTACTACAAAAATTGAGTCGTTTCTCCTTGTCGTCAGTGGCAATGCAACAATAAAATCCATCGAAATAACTTCCCATTTCGATTCTGGAATGTAATTTGGTTGAAGTAATCCTATCGGGTGTCTATGTTCATCCTTTACCTGCTGACATTCTAGACATCTAGCCACAAAGTTGACTATGTCAGCCTTCATTCCCCTCCAGAAGAATAATGATTTAAGGTCTGCCCTCATCTTCGTGACTCCTGGGTGGGCCATGTAAACTACTCTATGATCCTCGCTCAAGATCAACATCCTTAACTGGTCGTTTGGCGGTACATAAATCCGACTTCTAAACCTCAATAAACCATTGCTATAAAATGAATATCCCTCATATCATGGTACCATCATCGTGTTTTTTCTGATAAAACCCTTGACCTCCTTGTACCATTCGTTGTCACGCTGTAAAGTGAGAATTTTCTCACGTAAGTTCGTCTGAAGAGGCAACACCAAGAAGATGCGGGGTCTCCGACTCAAATCATCTGCCACTCGGTTCACTGTTCCCTTTATGTAAGTAATCTCAAAGTCGTACTCGCTAAGCAATTCCGACCAACGTTGTTGTCGCGCGTTCAGGTCGCTTTGCGTGAAGATGTGTTGCAGCCCACAATGATCAGTCTTTAATTCAAATTTTCACCCAACAAGGTAGTGTCTCCAAACCTTTAAGGCATATACGATGGCTAATAACTCCAAAACGTGCGTCGCGTAGTTCTCCTCACGCCTTCTCAATTTCCTTGAAATGTAAGCAATCACTCGTTCGTCTTGCATCAAGACTCCACCTAAACCTTCCTTGGATGCGTCAGTGCATACCAAGAAGTCTACGTCCATGTCAGGGACCTTTAGTATCAGCGTTGTGGTTAACAACTCTTTCAGCCTTCGAAATGCTTCTGCGCATTTCTTGGTCCAAACAAACTTCTTGTTTTTCTTCTGCAATTCTGTGATCGGATTTGCTATCTTCAAAAATCCCTCGACAAACCATCGATAGTATCTTGCTAAGCCCATAAAACTACGCACTTCAGTGACATTCATTGGCGCAGGACATTCCATAATACCCTCAACCTTTTCTAGATCCATGGCGATGCCTTTGCCAGAGATGACATGCCCTAAGTAGTGAATCCTCGATTGATAAAAAGAGCATTTGGACAACTTCCCATACAATTTGTGCTCTCGCAGACACTGTAGTACCAAGCGCAAGTGCTCGTCATGCTCCTCCGTCGTCCGAGAGTAGATCAAAATATCGTCAATGAATACTTGGAAGAACTTGTCCAAGTACTCGCGGAACACCCCGTTCATCAAACTCATGAATACCCCTGGGGCGTTTGTCAGTCCAAACGGTAAAAAATTAAACTCGTAATGATAAAATATCGTCTTAAAGGTGGTCTTAGGGACTTCATCCTCCTTGATCCGCAACTGGTGATACCCAGATCGCAAATCGATCTTGGAGAACACCATCGCACCCTTCATTTGATCGAACAGATCATCAATTCTTGGTAAGGGATACCGATTCTTGATCGTAGCCTTGTTTAGTTGACGGTAGTCAATGAAAAGCCTCCATGATCCATCCTTATTTTGTATGAAAATAACTGGTGCACCCCACGGTGACACACTAGGGCGTATCAGTCCCAGGTCCAACAACTCCCTCAGTTGCATTTTCATCTCTTGTAACTCTGGGGTCGACATCCGATAAGGCATTCTTGCTATCGGTTCGGTCCCCAGTTTCAGGTCTATGGTAAACTCCAGTTCCCTTTCCGGTGGCATCCCAGGCAACTCCTCTGGAAATACGTCCACAAAATCCTTCACCACCAGAAGGTGTTCTAGACCTTCCACTACTCCCTTTTCATTTAGCGCGAGGATCGCATAAATCTTGCACCCCTTGCACATACTCTTCTGTAACTGTAAGGAAGAGACGAACCTCAGGGATACTCCCTGGTTCTGTCCTACAATCACACGTCTCTGTCCTTCATCATCGACCAAGATCAACCGTTTCGCCTTACAGTTGAGTATCGCCTCATGCAATTCCAAGCAATCCATACCAATCACGACGTCATAAGATCCTAAGATCGTGACTTACAAGTTAACCCTCGTGAGAAACTCTCCTAGGTTAAGGGCACAGCCCGTAACCTTTCCTCCAACCTTCTGTTTGGCTCCTGAAGCCATCTATATGAAGCTAAACTCGTCCTGTTCGACTACCTTTACCTTAATCCTTTTTAGCGCTGCACCAGAAATGAAACTCTCAGTAGCACCTGGGTCTATCAAAATACTAAGGGTCTGGTCAACGACAGTACCTATCATCTCGAGCATAGTCGCCTGGTGCTCTGCCTGGCGGTTATTCACCGCTGCATGAATCCGATGGGCCTTGCCCATATCTCCCACTGTAGTGGGTCCGGCTCATCCAGACGCTCTGGTCCTCTCCACAGGATAGTCGCGTTAGTAGTGTGGCTCCCCACACGTCCAACACCCCTTCTTTGGCCCAGTAGTCCGGGTACCCGAAGTAGAAGATGATGGCCCACTGGCCTGGAACCTAGGTCTGTTCTGCTGAACAGGCCTAAACTGCTGCTACTGCGGGCGACGTTGCTGCTGATGCTGGGGTCCCCAATAAGGTGTCCGCTGCTGAGGCGGCAGTCGTCTGGGTGTAGTGAAAGTGGATCCTCTCTGGAAGCCACGATATCCTGACTTATGTCTCGCTGGTGTCTAATGTTGCAGTGTACCAGATGAACCCTGCCCTGCTGGTCTCACTAGAGTCTTGGTCAGACCCCCACTAATAAGATCCTCCTCTGCTATGAGGGCCTTCTAGATGACATTGTGCAAGGTTTGAGGCATCAAGATCCTAACCTTTGCACGCAGGCTGCCATTAAGGCTAAACACGAACCTGTTGACCTTGAGCTTCTTAGTGTTAAGGTGCGGAGAATACTGGAGCAGCTCCATAAAATGTGCCTCGTACTCGGGCACCGTACGACCTCGCTGTCGTAAAGCGTTGAACTCACTGAGCTGACGTTTAATGAATTCCTCTGAAAGATACCTCTCTTGGAACCATTCCTCGAACAATTCCCATGACACATCGTCCACGACCATGTTCAACTGTGGCAAGAGCATCTTCCACCATAGAAGAGCGCTCCCCTTTAGTTGAAAGATCGCCATGCGGACCTTCATGTTGGAGGTATAATCGCGAAGTGAGAAGCACATCACCATATTCTCCAACCATGCCTCGACGGCGGTGCCATCCGGGGCACCAAAGAACTCGAGAAATTTAACCTTCTCGAGTTCACGGTGAATGCTACCTGTAACGGCCGATACACGCGGCGAAACCTCAGCAGGTGCCAACACCCTAGCCTAGTCTCTGTCCAATCGGATGATCAGTGCCTCGGACATGCATTGAAAGGATCTCATCATCCCAACAACATTGCCAACTGCTATCTTCTCCTATTCGAGAACCTGCTCGCCTCCCTGGGGGTTAGACCCCTCAGGCATGGATGTGATTGGAGTCGTCATGCCTCCTCCCCTAGCACCCCGTCGTCTGCCTCTACGGCATCCTCTAACCATGATTACCTGCACACACACAATCAACTCGATCAGCAACAGTATAATCAATCTAATCATGTCAATGAAAGTCGTAGCGAATCCCAAGTCGCGGGTCGAACCCGCTCTGATATCATATCTAACGAACCTCCTCACTATGACCACAACTCTTTCACAGGTGCCAATTTTTTTTTTTTTTTTTTTGTTTAAGGTGTGTGTGCGCGTGTAAAAAGGAAACGGACACACTTGACTCTACATCGCCACCCGACGACTAACAAGATGCAAACACAATGATCACAACAAGAAGACATAAGGCGCAAAACAAGTAACTGGAAGCATTAAACAACATACTGGGTTAAGTACAGTACGAACACAGAAGGAAGAATCCGTAGTAGTAGATTTTACTATTTCTGCATAGGAAGGCAGGGCATTTAATCTTAGTTCTCTACTCCGGAGAGAGAGAATGTCAGATAGGCTCCTGGTCCACTGCTCAGGCAAAAACTAGTAACCCTACGACAAACAAGACACAAGCAAGATGAACACAACAAGATGATATACGACGTACCACAAACAACTGTATGCATTAATGACGATCACTCAGAAGAAGGTCAGACTGACTACCCATCCATCGTACCCTACAATGGTTACGACCTCCAAGACACATAAGCAACGCTCAAGCCCAGGTTCCCATCGATTTTAACCATTTAAGGTCTGAGGACTGGCGACTGTTCTGAGGAACATGGAGGTGTCTACATCCCGCCCGACACAACAGACCAAGCAAATAAAATGCTAAATCAACGAACACCAATGATTAACTAAGATTCGTTCTATCAACCACATTCCGTTTGACCAAGGATGAAAGTACTTCTTACTATTAACCATCATACATTAACTTTAATTAACCATGTAGTAATAATATAGCTCTAAATCAATCCATCATCATCAATATTTATTGGCGCATTAAAACATTCACTCTCTGTACATGGTGCAAGGGTTGTTATTCCAATAATCATTGATAAATCTATAATGCAAGAGAACATGGGGATCCATCATTCATTATTACATAAATTCCTATTGCGCACAAGTCTAAAATCTAAAACTCAAATTGTGACGAGAAGTCTAATTTCACAATAGTACGATAATCATCATTCAACCATATAGAATAAGGGAATTCAAGCACCTTACTTAACAACAAGGTAATCACACATCTGACCACCTGCAATATTAACAGAAAACTTCATTCCCTAATAGCTAATATCATCACTACAATTGTTTTATATTGCAGTAGAATTTCCCTACAACATAATCAACATTGCATGGCTTATTGTAATCAGTTTGCAAACCAATATAAAAATACCTCCCTATTATCTAACACTAACCTTACGTTGTCTTCTGCTACGATAACATTACCCATAATAGAGTTAACCTTACACGACAAAAACATTGCATGTACATAATAAGGAGCTCACATTCATAAGTTATCTATGCTTAACATAGCCTTCTTCATAAGGCAAGAACCATACGTTTAATTTATAGTTAACGTAATATGCTGAAACAACTTAACTCATTTATTAAAAAAAAGAATGAAACATGGGATTTATCATCCAAGCAAAATTAACATTAATCTCTAATTATAATGCCATAAATGACGCAACATCTAAAATCACTAACTTAATCAAATCTAATCCAGAATAACGAATGGTTGAAGACTATGCATTAAGGCAGAATCATTTATTTATAATTAACGCAATATCCCCATCTATTAACTCATTCATTTGAGAAAAAGGGATTAGTTATGATTTATTAATTAAGGCAAGAATTTGACTTTAATCTGTAATTAGAAAGCCAAACTTTCGCAACATTCAAAATTCATTAAACTCAATCAAATCAATCCAAGGATGATGAACAGTTGAAACCAACATTTAAGCAATATTCTACTATGTAAGCCACATTCTAAAATCATCAAGCACGCAATAATCACTATTTAAAATCTGAATAGCCAATTCGGTCTAATAAGCAATATGCTTCTAAAATCGGAAATCTATAGTCCAGAATCTTTCTAAAAGCAAGGAGCGTTTTAAAACTAAAACCCACCAATTAAGCATTATTCAAAAATCGTTTAAGGCAAGCATTAGAAAGGTGCACGAATGTCATGCCATGTATGGAGTAATAATTGTTTTTGAATGGGACGATTTTCTATTTTACAATGATTCTGTGGGAGCTACTTGGAGAAGGTTGATTTAACTGGTTATCTAACAGAGACACCGAGGTTTCACCTAATCGGAAGGATGGCTTCAACAGAACTGAGAATGAGGATTCAGGAGGTCTACGGAGAGAGAAAAAAAAAGTTTCAAAGGTTGAGGTAAATGCACCAAGGCATATCGGTTCCAGTTCAGTGCATGAGAAGGGAATCTTCACAGTATTCGAAATAGCACAGAAAATAAGATAACTTCAACCCTAGCGATATTGGTATCAATTGAAATGGCAGTCAGCAGTTAAATTCTAAATTTCTGCTCGGAAATGAAGTTGTTCTTAACAGTAAAATCGATTGCCCATGATGCCAAGGATGGAGTTCTCAGATCAATTTACCAAAAACGAAATGCCAAGAATTAAATTGCCAGAATGAATTCAACTTGCCAGAATGAATTCAACTGCCAGAACGATTTAAATTGCAAGAAAGAATTAAATTGCCAGAACAAATTAAATTGCCAGAACGATTTAAATTGACAGAATGATTTGAATTTCCAGAAGCGAATTAAATTGCCAGAATGAATTAAATTTCCAGAATGATTTAAATTGCCAGAACGATTTGAATTTCCCGAAGTGAATTAAATTTCCAGAATCACAAACCCAACGCAAGGAATCTCTATCCAAAACCTAACATTTAACTCCACCAGATCGTAAGGAAATATAACAAAAATGCCGAGTTAAACCTCCAAAAATCGTTGAGTTTATACCGTCAACATTTGGTCCGCTAAGTTTATATCCTAAAGGAGACGCTGAGAAAAATATTTTATCTTAAACCGATATAAAAATCACAGAGATGGAACTTTGTCATCAATTATATTCAGGGTAATTAAACACAATTAAGGAGGAAATGCGCAGACAAGTCGAGCAAGATAAAAACATGAAGGAAAGAAAAAGAAAATACTATTATAATATGCCGAATTCATTTATACTCCTCATCCAAATCCAAGCATAAAAACGCAGTCAATATAAAAAATTGAAGCATAGCAGGAGAGCGCATCAACCAAAAAGGGTTATTGAAATGCCCGCAAAGATTTTAGCAGCCAAGGCACCAAGAATAATTAGCAAGGTAAAAACGCATAGCAAAAGGGGAGGCAGTGCCATTAACGTTCCTTTTTAAAATAGTTACAGTTAAAATAGCCGAAGTAAATAGTATACATTCTACACTACCAAATAAAAGACCATACCATTGCCTAACGCCTGCCTCGAATGACGTCCCGCGCTCCTTGCTGCTCCTGCTCGCCGACCGTCGAGACCTCACCCATACCTCCCAACCAATCGCTAGGGGTACTCTGCTTCCCCCTTATCCCCTTGAGCCGCAAAGGGGCCACACACTATCCAGATGGTAAGTCTAGCTTCCCAGCTCACCTCGTAAGGCCGAGCTACCACTCCAATCTGAGCTGGAAAATCCCAACTCCTCACAAGTAATCAGTCATGTCACAAATCCGGTAGCGTAACGTTACGCTAATAGCCAATCCCTTTCTTCCTCATCTCCCTTTTCTTTTATAGATTTTTTAGACCCACCAACTTTCCTAATTCACATTTTAAATTAAGTTTCAATAAAATATTTGAAATATTCTCCATCGCACAAGTGTCGTCCATCCCTCTCTTTTCTCCAATAAGTATTTTCTTTAAATTTATTAATTGTCTCAAATCCCTCACCCACCTAGAGGCGCTCCTAAATTTACTCCTAGGTGTTCCTAGATCCCCTTACATGTTTTAAATACTTTCCTAAAAAGAAGATGTTACTAAATTAGCTCAGATTAGCAGGTTCTTAAATGCAGATTCCTTACTATGTTGACCTTTCTTTTTACCATAAGTTCCCATCTTTCCTTTATTAAGTTTCCTCCATTACTTAGTTTCCTAATTCTTATTATTCCCTTCTTTCCCCTTTTTATTAAAGCCCAGAATGGCAGTTGCTCTATAAAATCTTTCCCATTTATTATTTATTTAATATCTTTTGTACTTTCACAAGTTAGGAAATAATTTCTTCTTTGTAAAATTTTAAAACCATTAGTTTTAATTTAATTCTTACTCTTGTCATTTACCCCAAGAATTTTATGAAGACCCAACTATTACTTAAGTGGGTTTTTGTGTAAATTGTTATTTTTATTCTAGGGTCTTTTTCTTAAGGTTAGACTAAATTTTTACCCTAGAAAAGTTTTAGACTTAGGACTTAGATTCTGAACTGGGCGACACTTGGTTAGGGAAGTTGTCTAAGGATTTATTAAGGCGTTAAAGTCTTAGGGCCATCTAGGTTCGTTTCTTCATCATCATCAACACGATGTGCCCTTCAGGATGCACTACGTGCTCCAAGGGTGCCACTCGCCTCATTCGTTTCTTTTGCGAGACGTGCCCTTCAGGATGCACCACGTGCTCCAAGGGTGCCACTCGCTTCTTGTGGTTCTTTTGTGCGACGTGCCCTTCAGGATGCACCACGTGCTCCAAGGGTTCCACTCGCCAACTTGACTGATTGGTAGACATCTATAACCCCTGGAGTCAACACTCCACCAGGTGAACTTGTGGGAGACTAAGGGCTCTAAGGAATAAGGCCCCTGCCTTATTGCGCTCCCCTTAGAATCATCGTGAATGACTGTCGCAGTCTTCCCTCACAGCATCATGGATCCTCTTGAACTAGGTAATCGTTAACCTACAGTTCGAGCCACGGCGGGAGTGCTAGTAGGCTGTGGCAGGGCTGTTGTCCACACCTCTCCCTCAACCTCTCTGGATATCGTGTGTGACCCCTTTACTCCATATGTGAGTCTGGTCGGCAAGCTATCATCAGCCTGCATCATCAACAATCATGTCAGAACATGTCAACATCATATCATAAAATCCATGAAATGTCACAGTAATAAATCAACCCAAATAGCACACTCCCTGACTCAATCTGGAGTCCAAGGGGTTCCACTGATTCCTCTACATCCTCAAGGTCCAAAACCCTGCACACTCAATAAAACTGAATCAATAGCACATGTCTATGTCAAAGCAGTAAACATCATGTTATCTATCATAATGCATCAGAATCAAGGATAAATGTTTTAACATCATAAAAGTCCAGATCACTTGCGAGCAAGTGTCAAAGAATAAGTTTCTCAGTGCGCCAGAGCGGGATGTTACAAAAATAAAGGGTTCAATATGCATATATCACAGACTTAAAATAAAGGTGGATTTATGCTAACTTCTTAAGTAATAGACATTGTGGAGAATTGTCTATGGTTACACCCCTACCTCTATTACCACAGTAACTGAAAAATGGTTACAGTTGCCATCATTACAATGTCCAACGATAACCATTATTCATTCTGATCTCAACAAGGTGATCAAACTAGATGGTTGGGCTTTACTTGTGCCTTAACTTAGTTGGCCTCTCATTCTAAAATAACTTTGGTATGAATGTCTATCATGAGTTTGTCAAATGATGATTAAAATCTCTATCCAACCTATTAATGGCTACCTACAAGATTAAACATTAAGGCTGTTACTCGACCCCATGTCCAATACAAACGTGGCACCTCCATCCTGGCACATGGCGAGGTACATTCTTCGTAACTCCCACTATTACTCTACGAAGTGAAGGGTTTCTAGGACTATTGTTCCATTCTCCTTTGGCTCTACTTCTTCTGTGAAATACCCCAGTGCTAACCCTATGATGTTTTTTTCCTGTGAGGAAGACCAACGACATGGAGGTCCCTACTCAGCATAAAGCAAGAAAATGGCTACACAACCGCCCGATAAGTCCACAACAGACTTTAATGCTTAAGTTACATGTAGAGTAGTAATAGTTTTCAGGAAGGTTTAAAATTAGTTGTGATTGTATCTGCAACTAAACTTGGATGTGTTCCCTCCATGCTCTGTGTGCAATATATTCCTAGTTCGTAGTGGTTTAAGATACCGTTATTTGTGACAACCCTCCAACGATATTTTCATTGGTTACTAGTCTGAAACTTGTACAGGTTACTTCCTCTTCATGGTTCCATAGTTGATGGTAAAATTTTAGGGTTTTTTATCCAGAAGTTACGACGTGAACAGGCTCACCTCAACTGTGTGCGACATACCTATCACCGATATTTTTGTGGTTAAAATCTTGTGCGGTTTTCTATATTGTTCCTTAAACCCTCTTGTGGCATATTGTATGTATGTCATTATTCTCTGTATAATATGTTTTGTAAATCTCTTCTTTTCGCAAGGAGGTGAGGATGGCATGAATAACCAAACTCTCGGTTCTTAAAGCTACGATAGTACCTCCCTAGACTTACTGAAATTCATTTTGTTTTAAATCCATGACGTAAAGTTATAAAGGAAATAACCCCTATGGTTTGTAACGAGATTCTTCCTTACCATAGTGTGTTCATGTAGTATCCTAACTGTAGTATCCATTCTATTTATTTCTCGCATAATTTATATAATAAGGGTCAAAGTCATAAGACCTTACTTGATTTAAATAACTTACTTCCCCGAGTATGTATTCTGGGTATAGAATTTTCCCTGAATTCTATGTTCCTGAACTGTGGTTACGTTGTTTATTTGTACTTCCTCCGCATCAGAAAAAAATTACTTAATTGTCATTATCTGCGATAAATATAGTTGGTTCAAAAATGTAATTTGGGTTCTGCTTCATACTCAAGTTCTTGTCTGTGTTTTATTCATCATCAATTTGTAAATTTAAAAGTTATGGTACCAGTGTTCCGTGACCCTATCTAAAATTCAAAATTGGGCAATAACACCTCTGTTTGACATGCGTTGTACTATGCAAACTCTTTATCATTCAGGTTATCAAAATCTTAGATATTTAGAAAAGTTCTTCTTGCTTATTTGCATTCTAGAATGCTTGATTAACTCTTTCGGTTACCATAATCTAATGATGGCGACCCTGTTTTACTTACGAGGGTACCCATAAGATAATTTTGAGTCCACTTCTCCCCTTCGGGCCTGTGGAAAATTTTCTCAACGACACCAATGGGAATGCACCTACGCCAACCTCAAGCTAAGTGTTTGTTCGTGTACTAAATCTGAAATGTTTTAAATTTCGTGAATTCGTCCTAAACATCACTCTATCTTCAATATTTAATTTTCATTGATTTGTTTCATAGCTATGTTTATTGATATTCTTGATCTTTCCCTTGTAGGACTTAGTCACTCTGAGGATGTGGATTGAGAAGGTCACCTCACTCGAAAGGTATTCGAGTTCCAACTTGCGATGTTAAAAAAAATAACCTCCCAGGTTTTGTTTAAAGTGATACAGGTTCCACCCTAGGATACTATTATTGTGATAGTTTTATACCAGCCTTCCATAGATAGTTGGTTACTTTTATCTTCAATTTTGAAAGGAAATACACAAAGGGGAAACCCTATATTGAATACGATTTAACTACTTAATAGTTATGATCACATGTGTTATCTAGAATTTGAAGACTCTTTTTAAGTGTTGTACCGACTTTGTAATATGTAGTATATTATATATATATATATATATATATATATATATATATATATATATATATATATAGATATATAGATAAATCACTGAACATTTTCTTCTGGGTTACTGTAATGAAAAAGGAATGTAACTTTCTGCTCCATTAATATAGTTGGATTAAATGGAAAATACTTGAAATCTCAAGTTATTCAAAAGTCAATAAGCAACTTTCTGTGTTATGCATATTTATTTGTTTATGCAGTTCTATGATTCTATTCATGTTATGATATATATATACATGTATTAATAATCTCCAAAACTTCGTTTGACATTGTAAAGATGAAGTTTTCCATAAAAGAATGAAAATATGTATATAAATTTACATACCTGGTAAAAGTTATGACTTCACACCACAAATATTTATATTTTCTTTAGCTGTAATGTATCTCCTATATATATATATATATATGAATATATGAATCAACTTCATTGAAACTAAAATTCACAATAGCTTTCTTAACTTTACTAGTTGAATAAAAATCAAACTATAAGGGCTTATTCTGAAATACATTTCATTCTACCAGCTATTAATCAACAAAACATTCAACCAGGAAATGAGTAGATGTATTCTACTAGCTATTAATCAACAAAACATTCAACTAGGAAATGAGTAGATGTATTCTACTAGCTATTAGTCAACAAAACATTCAACTAGGAAATGAATAGATGTATATATCTAAACAAAGTGATGATACAACAAATGGAACAACCAAGTTCCACCCAACCATAGAACAGAACAACCAGTCTACTTGCTTTGTTCAGCCCTTATCCTGATCATGGGTCCATAAGGGCGAACTCCAATGCTCCTCTTTCGCTATAGTCCTCTTTCAGATTAAAAATTCCTCTTTCTTCACACTCAGAACAGTTCTCATAACAACATGTGATATCCTTTCTCCCACATACTAAGAAACATCATGCCTCCTCCCATATGTTGTATATGCCCCAAAAAGCATCTAGTGCCTAGGTCTTTTTTCCTCCTTTGGGAATTTTCGTAGATTTTCAAATACCTGATTTTCAGGGGTTTCCAATGGCCAAATTTCTCATTTTCCACTTGTAGAATTCAGCCCTGAGGTAGTTCAAGCTTGTTCCCCACTCATGGAGTCATGATCAGTTGATTTCAACCTGGATATTCCATTTGTCCTTCAACAATTAATATAAAAATATTTGTTTGGTACAAGTTTCATAGTCAAAGCGTTGGTTGGGAAGATAAAATATTTTCCCAATAGTCACAATAATTAATTACAATTAATCAAATTCCAAATTTGGAATTTCCATAAATGGCAATAATTTTCCAAATACGAATATTCCAAAAATGGACGTAAATTCCTAAGTGCATACAAACTTTAATAATTAATTAGTTTTGGGGATATTACATCCTCTCCCCCTTTAGTACACCACTGTCCTTAGTGTTCGTTCCTTTCTCGAAACAGGGTTGGATAATATTTATGCAAATCTTCCTCCCATTCCCAAGTGGCTTCCTCAACACTAAAGTGCTTTCATTTCACTTTTATCTAGTCAACGACTCTGTTTCGTAGTATTGATTCTCTCCTGTCCAGAATGCACAGAGGTTCTGCTTGGAACTCGCCTTCTGGTTCCACCTGCACCATGTTCTAATCGATCATGTGAGTAGGATCATTAACATATTTTTTTAACAAAGAAACATGAAATACATTATGAATTTTCAGGTTTGCAGGAAGTGCAAGTTGATATGCCACGAGTCCAATTCGAGCTAAGATCTCGAAGGGGCCACAAAAACTAGGTGCCAACATTGAACAGTTTCCTAGATTTAATGAAGTTCTTCTTGCTTTGACTTTTAAATACACGTGATCTCCAAATTGAAATTATTGATGTCTTGTTTTCAGATATGCATAACTTTTATGTCTGTCTTGTGCCTCCTTTAAATTCTTTTGTACTTTTCTTACCGTATTCTCCATTTCCTAGAGCATTTTTGGTCCCACCATTAGTCTTTCAACTGGGTTATCCCAGCTAATCAAATTTGTACACTTTCTTCCATACAATACTTTGAAGGGGATCATATTAGTCGATGTCTGATAACCATTATTATACGCAAATTCCACAAAGTGTAGGTATTCCTCCCACTTAGTTGGTTTCGTCCTTACGTACATTCGTAGCACATCTTCCACAATTTGGTTCATTCATTCAGTCTTCCCATTCATTTGTGTATGGTAGCTAGTGTTAAAATTTAAGTTAGTATTCAACCCTACAAACAATTATTTCCAAAACGTAGATGTAAATTTGACATCTCTATCCGAAATCACCATTTTAGGAATAGCATGCAGTCTAAAAATTTCCTTCATAAACATTTTAGCAATGTTAATAGCTTTATAGGTAGATTTCACACGAATAAAATGGGTAGAGTTGCTAAGGTTATCAATTACTACAATAATTGAATCATTCTGTTTTTGAGTTTTAGGCAAACCTATGATAAAATCCAGTGATATACTCTCCCAGTTCCATTCTAGTACAGATAGAGGCTGTAACAGGCTGGATGGGTGTTGGTGTTCATCCTTCACCTATTGACAATCTAGGCATTTAGATAAGTAGTATGTTGTCTCTCCTTTCATATTAGGACAATAAAACAACTTCCTCAATGCTCTTACCATTTTCTAGTATCCTGGATGACCAAAATATGGCTTCTTGTGTACTTCATCCAAAATTGATAGCTTTAATTCAACAGAATTTGGCATGTACAACCTATTTTTGAATCTTAGTAATCCATTTCTATCCAAACTCAGATATGTTCTGTCTAAATTTTCTGCATTATTTTGTAAATTTGTCACTATTTCGAGGTATTTTTCATCATTATTACTTGTAGCCTTTATCCTTTACTTAATGCACTTTCTTCCCTGCTAATATTTATCTCAAACAACCCATGAATTCTTCTACTTAATGCATATGCCACTTTTTTTTCCTTACCCTTGATGTGTCTTACCTCGAAATCAAATTCGCTCAAGAAGGCCAGTCATCTTTCTTTCCTTGCGTTAATATCTGGTTGACTAAATAAGAATTCCACACCACTGTTATCAGTTAGCAACATAAATTTTCTTCCCATTATATAGTGTCATCACATTTTTAACGCATGAATTACAACTGTGAATTCCAAGTCGTGAGTGACATAGTTTCGTTTGTGCTCTTTTAGTTTTTGTGACTCATAACAAATAACGTGCCCTTCTTGAGTTAGGAAACCTCCCAAACCTTCTTTACTCGCATCCACACAGACTGTGAAGTCTTTATCCGGGTCTGCTACCCTTAAAATGGGTGCAGTTGTTAATAGTTCTTTTAACTTATTAAAATTGTCCTAACATTTTTGCGACCAAATAAAATTGGTTCCCTTTTTCTGTAGGGATGTTATAGGGTATGAAATTTTAGAGAATCCTTCTATAAATCTGCGGTAATACCCGGTGATTCCCATGAATGACCGGATATCCACCACATCCTTAGGGATAGGCCATTCCATGATGGATCATATCTTCTCTGGATCGACTACAATACCCTCTTCAGATATTACATGTCCTAGGTACTGTATTTTCTTTTGGTAAAAGTCACATTTGTCAAATTTTGCATACAACTTGTGTTTTCTTAAGGTCTGTAATATTATCCTTAAATGTTCTTCATGTTCTTATTCCATTTTTGAATACACTAGAATGTCGTCAATAAATACCAAAACAAACTTATCTAGGTACTGACTAAATATGCTATTCATTAAACAAATAAACATTGTTTGTGCGTCAATGAGACCAAACGATATAACCACAAATTCATAATTTCCATATATCTTCTTGAACGTTGTTTTACTTATGTCTTCATCCTTTATTATGACCTAGTGATAACCAGATATTAAATTCAATTTAGAAAAAATCTTTTCCCCTCCCACTTGGTCAAACAGTTCATTGATTCTAGGTAGGGGATACTTGTTCTTAGCAGTCATTTTGTTTAATTGTCTATAATCAATACATAATCTTAAAGTTTTGTATTTCTTTTTAACAAAAAGGACTGGTGCTCCCCATGGTGAGACACATGGTCTGATCTAGTTCTTGTCCAACAGTCCTTGTAGTTGAATTTTTAACTTTGTTAATTCGAGTAAACTCATTTTGTAGGGTTCCTTAGATAATGGGGTTGATCTAGGCAACAGATCGATATAGAATTTTATCTCTCTTCTTGGGTGAAGTTTAGGTATTTCGTCTACAAACAAATCTCTAAATTCATGTAAGATGGAAAAATCTTCTAAGCTAGGTTTATTTTCTTTTTCCAACAGACTTTTGACTTGGATAGCATAAATATGACAACCTTTACTCATGCACTTCTTAAACTGCATTGCTGAAATCTGCCTAACTAAGACTGGTTTTTTTATGCCTTGTACTGTCCTAATAGTGTTGTTTTCATCTCTGTAAGTGAGTGATTTTTCATAACAATCCAAAATTTATTTATTCCTCTCTAACCAGTCCATTCGAATAATTTTATCGTAAGACCCTAACGGTAGAATATTCAGATTTATCTTTGTGTTTTTCCCATCTAAACTGAACTCACAATCATAAATGAAATCAGTTACTTTCATTTTTTTTCTTGTTGCTAGTTTTACTAGCCAAGACTTTGTATCCGTTACTTTATTAAGCTTACTTGAATCCACTACACCAGGAGCAACATAACGCAAAGTATCTCCCAGATCAATTAAAACATAAACATGATTATTATTAACTTTACCTTCAACTTCCACTACAGTGGACTGGTGTTCATCTTGTTGGCCATCCACATCTGCATTGATTCTTTGTAAGCTTTTTCCCACATCTCCCATTGTAGAGGCCTCTTGCAGGTTATGAACCGTGGTCCTTCCTGTAGAAGTTAAAAGCGGATAATTCCTCCTTAAGTGAGGTTCTCCACATTCCTAGAATTTTAATGGTTCTTTGGGGCTGTCCCCACACTTCTTGGTTCCCATATTAACTATTCTACCTCCCCCTTGGGTGTTCTGGTTATTGGAGTGGAAATATTTCCTTGGTAAATTCTTTGTAGCATTCCGGAAAGGGGTTGGTTGATAGCCCTTCTTTCGTTGGTTCATTCTGTCATGTTTCTTGTCTTTCCAAGCCTTGGTAAGTTCAGACTATTGTTTGCATTGATCGTAACACATTCAAGCCTTTCTAAAACCTTCGTTGAAGGTCTTGGGGTTGTCGAACTCGATTATTTCCTTATAGGATTGTGTTAAGCATCTTAGGAACCACTAGATTTTTACTTTGTCTTCCAGGATATAAGGTACGAACCTTAATAATTCCAAGAATTTGTTTATCAGGTCATCCATAGTCATTTGACCGAGTCTTAGCTCATAAAATTCCTTGGTATTTCTCTCATAATAACTTTATGATAAATATTGTTTCTTAAAATATTTCTTGAAATCCGACCATTCCATATTTTTTTCTTTTAAGCCCTTGGCCAACCTCAGGTACTGCCACCATATACTCACCTATTCATTCAGGTTATAAATGGCCATTCTGACCTTCATGTTGCTGGAATAATTGTAAATTTGGAAATACTTTTTTATGTCCAGTAACCATGCTTCAGCCTTCTCCCCTGCCCTGGAATCCCCGTCAAAGGTGGACGGTTTTACTTTCTTAAATTCACCTTCCAGGTGATCCACCTATTTCCTCTTTCTTCCTATGGTTGTTTTATTTTCTACTGATGGTGTGCCTTCGGAAGAACTGTTCTCGTTTTCTTCTTCAAGACCAAAATTTTTGGAGGATATTTTTCTTACCTCTTCTTCCTCGTTATTGTATTTTGGGCTCTTCTTTATTACTATTGTATGCAACAGTACTTCATTAATTTATTTTTTGTCTTATTATGCTTTTTTTAGTTTCTCATTATCTTCCTTGAAAACTTGCAGTTACACAATAAGGTTTCCCATGGTTTACAGAACCCGGGTGGCCGAACTTCCTTCACTTTTCTTCCCAGGTTCTCCAGGAAGTCCTTGATCGAGATTCTCCTCAAGTCAGATCTCCTCTTCATTCCGTGTTGCCATTATCACAACATAAATAAAAAATTTATGTTTGTAAAAGTAAGAGTTTTTTTTATTTTTTCATTAAATAGAAAAGCATGTATTAATCAAAAATTTTGGCCCTTCTTTGAGGTCCAAGTGTTGTAACCTTTTCTTTGATACCATATGTAATGTTCTCCAAATTTACCATAATTTTTTATTTATTAGGGACATTAAATCTCTTCCCTCCTTGAATAACTTAATTCAACAGATATCAACTTAATAAATGTGGGTAGTTTTCTCATCACTCTTTTTCTTTCTCAATGTTTTAGGCTATCGTTTTATCAATAAAACCAAATATCTTACATAGAGACCACAACTCTCAGTTATTTCCATACTGGTACATAAATCATATATATATGAAGGTTAAGGGATATCTTCACTATACCCTAGTCTCTTAGTTACTAACATACTTATCCAATAATGAACATATAAAGGTTTATCCTTAGAAGGATTAAAACCCCACTAGCATTACAACCATCCCTATGCATAAACGTTAATGTTTAGATTACAAAAACCCCACTAGAATTACAAAAATCCCTATGCATAGACATTACTTATATCATATAGGGTCTATACAAATTTGAGTTTAAAGCATATATCATATAGTTAATATTAGGGACTATATGAATTTCGAATTCAATGCATACATTGCAGACTTAATATAAAGGGTTCAATGAATATATCACAAACTTAAAATAAAGGGTTGAATGCATATATCACAGACTTAAAATAAAGGTGGGTTTATGCTAACTGCTTAAGTAATAGACTTTGTGGCGAATTGTCTATGGTTACATACTGACCTCTATTAGAACAGTAACTAAAACATTGTTCTAGTTGGCATGTTTACAATGTCCAACGATAACAGTTATTCGTTCTGAGCTCAGCAAGGCGATCAAGCCAGATGGTTGGGCTTTAGTTGCATGCTAAATTAGATGTCCTCTCGTTCTACAATAACTTTGGTATAAATTTCGATGAGCGATTTTTCAGACACTGATTAAAACCTCTTTCCAACCATTTAATGGATACATACAAGAGTAAACCCCGAGGTTGTCACTTGGCCTCATGTCCAATGCAAACGTGCCACCTCCATCCTGTCACATGGCCAGGTACAGTCTTCATAACTCCCACTATTACTCTATGCAGTGAAGGGTTTCTAGAACTATTGTTTCATTCTCCTTCAGCTCTGCGTCTTCTATGAAATACCCCAGTGCTAACCCTATGGTTTTTGTTTCTTGTGAGGAATACCAATGACATGGAGGTCCCTACTCAGCGTAAAGAAAGAAAATGGCTACACGACCGCTCGATAATTCCTCAACATAATTTAACGCTTAAGTTACATGTAGTGTAGTGTTAGTTTTTGGGAAGGGTTAAAAGTAGTTGTGATTGTCTCTGCAACTAAACTCAAAAGTATTCCCTCCATGCTCTGTGTGCAATATATTCCTAGTTCGTAGCGGTTTAAGATACAACATGTTGTGACCACCCCGCAATGAGATTTCCATTGGTTAGTGGTCTAAAACTTGTACAGATGACTTCCTCTTCCTGGTTCCATAGTTGATGGTAAAATTTTAGGGTTTTTTTTTCATAAGTTACGACGTGAACAGGATTGCCTCAACTATGTGCGGCATACCTATTGTTGATATTGTCATGGTTAAAATCTTGTGCGGTTTTTTGCAGTGTTCCTTAAACCCTCTTGTGGCGTACTATATGTATATCATTATTCTTTGTATAGTATGTTATGTATATATATTGCCTTTGCAAGGAGGCAAGGATGGCATGAATAATGAAACCCTCGGTTCTTAAAGCTGCAATAGTGCATCCCTAGACTTACTGGAATTCATTTTGTTTTAAATCCATGAAATAAATTTATAAAGGAAAGAGCCCTTGTGGTTTGTAATGAGATTCTTCCTTTCCATAGTGCACGCATCTAGGATCCTGACTGTAGTATCCATTCTATTTATTTCTTGCATAATTTATACAGGAAGGGTCAAAGTCGTAATACCTTGCTTGATTTAAATAACTTACTTCCCCGAGTATATATTCTGGTCGTATAATTTTCCCTAAATTATTTGTTCCTGAACTGTGGTTACAATGTTTATTTGTACTTCCTCCGTATAAGAAAAAAGTTATTTAATTATCATTACCTGCGATAAAGTGAGTCAGTTCAAAAATGTAATTTGGGTTTTGTTTCATACTTGTGTTCTTGTATGTGTTTATTCATCATCAGTTTGTAAATTTAAAAGTTATTATACTAGTGTTCCGCGACCCTATCTGAAATTCCAAATGGGGAAATAACACCTATGTTCGACATGCACTGTAATATGCGAACTGTTTATCATTTTAGTTATCAAAATATTATATATTTAGAAGAGTTCTTCTTGCTTAGTTTCATTCTGAAATTCTTAATTAAATCTTTCAGTTACCATAATCTAATTATGGGATCCCTATTTTACTTGCGAGGGTACCCATCAGATAATTTTGGGTCAACTTCTCCTCTTCGGGCCTGTGGACAATTTGCTCAATGATGCCAATGGGAATGCACCCACGCCAACCTCAAGCTAAGTTTGTGTTCGTGTATTAAATCAGAAATGTTTTAAATTTTGTGAATTCGTCATGAACATTACTCTATCTTCAATATTTAGTTTTCATTGATTTGTTTCATAGCTTTGTTTACTGATATTCTTGATATTTCTCTTGCATGAATTAATTGCTCTGAGGATGTGGATTGACGAGGTCACCTCACTCGAAAGGTATTTGAGTTCCAACTTGCGGTGTTAAAAAAAATAACCTCCCAGGTTCTGTTTAAAGTGATGCATGTTCCACCCTAGGATACTATTATCGTGATAGTTTTATACCAGGATTCCATAAATAGTTGGTTACTCGTATCTTGAATTCTTAAAGGAAATAGACAAAGGGGAAACCCTATATTGAATACAATTTCACTATTCAATAGTTATGATCACATGTGTTATGTAGAATTTGACCACTCTTTTTAAGAGTTGTACCAACTATGTAATATGTATGTAATATGTAGTATGCTATATATATATATATATATCACTGAACATTTGCTTCTAGGTTACTGTAATGAAAAAGGACTGTAACTTTCTACTCCATTAATATAGTCAGATCAAATGGAAAATACTTGAAATCTCAAGTTATTCAAAAGTCAATAAGCAACTTTATGTTTTATGCGTATTTATTTGTTTATGCAATTTTGTGCTTCTATTCATGTTACGATATATATATATATATATATATATATATATATATATATATATTAATTATCTCCATAACTTCATTTGACATTGTAAAGATCATTTTTTCCATAAAAGAATGCAAATACGTATATAACTTTACATACCTGGTACAAGTTATGAGTTCACACCACAAATATTTATATTTTCTTTAGATGGAATGTATATATATATATATATATATACATGACTCAAATTCATTGCAACTAAACTTGACAGTAGCTTTCTTAACTTTACTGGTTGAATAAAAATTAAACTGTAAGGGCTTATTCTGAAATCCATTTCATTCTTCCAACTATTAATCAACAAAACATTCAACTAGGAAATGCGTAGATGTACATATTTGAATAAAGCGCCGAGACAAAAAATGGAACAACCAAGTTCTACCCAACCATAGAACAGAACAACCAATCTACTTGCTTCGTTCACCCCCTAGCCTGACCATGAGTCCATAAGGGAGAACTTCAATGCTCCTCCTTCGCTATAGTCCTCTTTCAGATTAGAAATTCCCCTTGCCTCACACTCAAAATAGTGCTCATAAAAACAAGTGATGTCCTTTCTCTTGCATAGTAAGCAATGTCTTGTCTCCTCCCATATGTTGTATATGCCCCAAAAAGAATCTAGTTTCTAAGTCTTTTTTCCCCCTTTTGGAATTTTCGCAGCTTTACAAATCCCTGACTTTCAGGGGCTGTCAATGGACAAATTAATCATTTTCCACTTGTAAAATTCATCCCTGAGGTAGTTCAAGCCTTTTCCCCACTCATGGAGTCATCGTCAACTGATTTCAACCTAGTTGTTCCATTTGTCCTTCAACAATTAATATAATAATATTTTTCTTGTACAAGTGTCATAGTCAAAGAGTTGGTTGGGAAAATCAACTCTTTTCCAAATAGTCACAATAATTAATTACAATTAATCAAATTCCAAATTCAGAATTGCCATAAATGGAAATAATTTTTCAAATACGAATTTGCCAAAAATGGAAGTAAATTCCTAATTGCATACAGACTGTAATAATTAATTATTTTGGGGGATATTACAAGTACTTGGAGGAGTGGATAGTAAAATGAAACCCCAGACACAAGGATTGACCGATATTTCCCCTTCGAATTTGAGAGCATGAATGAAGGGTTGTGTCTGACAGCAGACCACAAGAATCCATAGGATAGGTGGAACAAGACGCCAAAGGTTGAAAACATCATGCAGATTTAACCCATTACGAGAAAAGTTTGCAGCAAAGAAGAGGAAGAGGAATAATGTGAGAGAAAACACATGAATATTCTAGAGACTTGAGAATATAAACAACATGCAAGATCTCAATAGATGCATTCTCACAGAGTCCATCGTGCACAAAGTGAGTTTCAGAATGATAAACATATGGTGTGGTGAGAAAGAGATTCATGCACACATGTATGATTAAAATATATGTTCAGAAGTTTTCCTTGAGGAGGATATCAAAATTTCCCAATGGTTTAATGTTCACCTTAGAGAAGAAAAGATCTAGATCTAGACTAGAACAATAGAGTGTCACAACTTGGTACATAGTGCAAAGAAACCAAAACTGGTAAGGGGATGTCACCAAGGGACTGTATAGGAGAGAAGATACTCCCTTGTGTAGAAGAAATCTAGTTGAGAAGGTACCTAATAAACTTGTGTATGTTTCAATCTCAATGGGAAGAGGGAAACGCTCATTGTTTCTAGTGGAGTAAAGGATAATAACCTTCATGAACCATTTTCTCAGTTTGGAAATTAGATGAATTTATCCACTGGTGGTATCATGGCCTATCATGAGGGTGGAATGTTGTAGAAAAACACCATGAAACATAGCCTACGGTTGGGAGGAAAGGAATTTTCCCTAAGTAATTTGGTTGGTTAAGCCTTTCACTAAATAGATAAGTGTTTTAGCTTGCTATGTTTTTATGTATGTTTGTTGAAGAAAATGAATTACTTATTGTTTGTATGATAAATGTCATTAAATGATAGAAGGGATAAATTTCTAAGTAAAATGGATTATGTATGATTTCTCTCACAATCAAATATGGTAAATATCAATGATTAAGTTAGTAGTGTTAATATAGGTTATATACCTATGAAACTAAAATCCTTGAATGGAAAACTTGCAAGATATAATCCTCATTTGGGAGAGTGGTAGAAGAGTTCCCTTGACCCTCTAGTGAGTTTCTTGTGTGAAGATAGGAACTCCTTTCCTGGAAAGCCATGTTTTGCAATGGAAATATTGTAGGATGAAAATATTCAATTGGGTTTGAAGTAGGAATGCCTTATCCCATCTCTGAGTGAAGGTGAGAATCCCAGAGAGTCTGGTAATATCCTGGTAGAAAATCCCAAAGAAACCTTGGAATGGTTAAGTCTCGAATAAAACTCTTACTTTGAAGAAAACCCATGTTTTGATCGAGGATGTTCCAAAATTGTTGATTCATAATAACGAGAATATCCTGCCCGTTGGTCAGAAGGTGAGGCCATTGGAATCTCCAAGTGAAATGCTACAATGAAATTCCAATGGGTTAGTCTCTACGTCAATGAGATTCGTTGATCTTCTAGAGGGAGAGACAATGAAATATAGACCGTTGATGTTGAGAGTAATGGGGTAATTTCATTGGAATATAGAGCCTTCAGAGATATGGTAGGTGGCCTGGAAAATATTAAGACAACGAGGAAGTATGAAGACAATATATCTCTTGAAAGATAGGAGAATGGTTCATAGCCATTGGATCTAGGATAATTCATCCCAAGGTTGAAGGTCTAGGTATTGTTATCAACCGAGTAGTGTCAAACTCTGAATGATCGTTGGATCATTGGATCCATCAGAGTGGACCATTGGAGGTGAGTTCGTTGGAATGTGTTGTGTTAACTAGAGGATGCATTTCTCTAGTGAAGGACTCTGAGAGAGAACGTGAGCCATATATCGGTGAGTGGGTGCACGATATAACCTAAGTTGTATATTTTTCATGGGCCCCACTTATTTACGTAATTTTTGGGTGAACGGAGTAATGTTAACTATGAAGTGTTTATAGGTGCCAACATTATTATGACCATTTATTTATAAATATGAGGAATGTTGGATCCATCAGAATGATCCATCGAAGATATCCCATCGAAATGGGAATCCAACCATGTGACCTGCTATTTCGACATGGAGAGAGTCTAAGTTGCTATAGATTGTTTATTTGGTGGCGAGGAGTGATTCTAGTAATATGATTGGGAGCGTTTAGGTCCCTAGTTGTTGTGGTGAATCCTTAGAAGGATTTTGTTGGAAGTTCTATCAAAAATGAGAAGATTCAACACATGAAATGTCCTGCTAGAGGAATGTCTCACATTTATCATGATGAACATGATCCAATAAGAGTAAAACCGAGTACTTATATTATGATAAGGATGAAAATCAAACATCCCACCAGCCTAAGAACGATTAATGGTCCGTGTGTGTTACACATCTTTTTTCAATTCAAAGGATTCTCATAGTCAAAATACTTTTCATGTTAAGACAAATTTTTGGCCTTCAATACCTGATAATCCAAAATATTTGCAATTTTTGGAAGATTATCAACATATTTCAAACTTCCTCACTATTTATGACTGAATTTTATTGAATGAATCAAAACAAATATGAGATCCTTCAAAGGAATTTTTTATCAAAGTCGTGTACTCACTCCGAAGAGCAATTTCATTTTGGAATCTCTTTTTACAAGAGACAATCAAAGAAATACTTTGGATCCAAAAGAAGAACCATATGTTGGGAAGGTTCAAGAGACCCAAAATATCTACATTGGTACACATGATTCTCCAAATTATATAAACCTTGGTACTAGCTGCACCACTGAAGAAATAAATCAATATACTCAGTTGTTCAGAGAATTTCAGGACATTTTTTCTTGTACTTATGATGACTTGAAAGAATATGAAAAATCCATATTTGAACACATTATACCACTCAAAGAGGGACCAAAACCTTTCAATAAAAATACAATAATGATAATGTTCGACAACACAGGTATTCCAACAGAGGACGAACACTTTCAGTAACCACTCACATAACCAGATCAAAGATCAACACACCAATGTTTTCACGTGGTAAAACCCCTACGGGGAAACATCCACGGCCCCAACCAACGTGGCCACTTGGAGCAGTTTATTAATGAAAAGAAAAAGATTACAAAGAGATTTTACAAGAGAGTTTCTCACAATCGATCATCGGAAAATGACCCTCCATGCTCTTTAAATAGAGATCATGGACCAATCGGGTGTTAAGCCACGGATCAATGGCCATTAAGATCGAGGAGAG
>ML783412.1:147089-172510 GCA_009831015.1 Picea engelmannii | reverse complement strand
CCATGCTCTTTAAATAGAGATCATGGACCAATCGGGTGTTAAGCCACGGATCAATGGTCGTTAAGATCGAGGAGAGTATGAACCGTCGGATCACTCTATGTCGGGAACATATCGTGACCATCGGATTGCCTAACTACAAATGATTACTAATGCATACTAAATAAACACACTTTTACCTAACGACATATTAGACCAAGTAGATCTTAACTAACTCCTAAGTGTCTAAATATCCTAACAGATAAATCCTAAGATAAACCGTTTACGGAAGATAGAACTAGAAAAATTGAAAAAGGTTTGTATAATTGTTTCTATTAGACATTTGGAGTGGATTTCGAATCTTGTGGTGGTAATAAAGAAAAATGGGGTAATTTTCCCATGTGTTGATTTCAGATATCTCAATCGAGCCAAAATTAAAGAAAAATATCCATTCCCAATATGGATATTTTTTTGCAAAAGGTTACTGGTTCTCCATTGATGTCCTTGTTGGATGGATTTTCAGTATATAATCAAGTTCTTGTAGCTGTGATGCAGGAGAATCACCCATGTCAAGCGAGCCAGCGCAAAAGCAGAAAGACAGCTGGACAAGCCAATAATTTTTTTTTTTTTGAATTACGCCTTAATATTGTTGCGCGATCTTAAATGATTCATTTAAGAGATGGCGCACTTGTATATTGTAAATGGACCTTGAGAAGATAGCTCACATCCTTAGGTAGCTGAGGCATTTAATATATTTAATGTAAAGGTAGATAGGAATTTAATTCTAGATTTGATAGCCTTAGAGCTCGAGAGGGAAACGGGATATAGACACCCTCCTTTGTACATTGTAAAAATAATTCTGGATTATTGTGAGTATTCAGAAGAGAAGAGCATGCAGAGAAGCATTTGAAGAACCTCCATGTATAGATATTGAATTAATAGAAGAAGTCTTTGATTCAATTCCATGGCTGAGTTATTCTCAGTGCCTTGTGATGTTATGCTCATGAAGGTTTGTTTCTTGTCATACATTTGCCTTTATATGATGTGTATGTGATTTCATGGTTGAATTGAAGTCTGTGAGAACAAGGAGTTAGTTTCAATTGTTTCTCTATCTTGAACCAGAGAATTCCTGCAAGGAGTGTAGTCGAATTGTCTGCAAGGAGTGCATTGACAGCAGGGTTCAAGTAGAGAGAACTTTTGTTCTAAGTTCCAGAAGTGCGGGTTTGGCACCAGAGCTGTGCAAGGGGTGCGCAGGCTAGAAGAAGTCTCAGAGTTGCGATTCTGAGCAAAGGGAGTGAAGGACTACTACTATAGGTGTGAGCAACGTCGAGAAAGCTTTAGCACTTAGTCGTCGTTGAAGGGTTTCCGCAAGGAGTGCTTACAAGAAATTCTCAAAGGAACTTGAGAAGTTGAGAATAAGCTCAGGAGGAATAGACCTTCAGAGTTGTTGAAAGAGAAGCGGAAGAAAGTCGTGTCTTCGAAGCTACACAGAGCGCCACAAGGTTTGCGTGCAGGGTGACAAGTGTTGTTGAAGAAATGGATGGACGAGACTCTCCGGGAGACTTTGCAAAGTGTCGAGGATCATTGGATCTTGCGGAGGAGAGAGAAGGTTATAGTGCAAGCGGAGGAAGTTCGAAGCTCGAAAGGGTAGGAGTCGTCGATTGGGACCACAGGGAGCGTGGACTCAATTCGTGGATCGGCATATCGGGAGTTCGTAAGGTAAGGTTCTAACTTTGTGCAACGGAAGTCGCGAGGTGCAACATTCCGACAGTGACGTAAGTCATGTGGGCCACAGGGCAAGTGTAAGACAGGTGGCGGAGATCAGAGATCTCGCAAGTTTGGGGCTCGTGAGTTGGAAGACCAAATATTTGGAAGTTTGAGTCATGAGACGCGAAGGTCCGAAGGCGCGACAAAATAATATCGGCGTCTCGGAACATCGAAACTCGGAGGATAGAGGAAGTAGAGCTAGAGGTCGCGAGTGGCGAAGTTGCGACGTCACGAGGCTGCGATAGAACCGAAGTCCCAATAGACGAAAGGGAGGTCAGCAATTGACCGAGGCATCGGATCTCGGGGATCCGAGGGGCAGTGCTTGACTATTGAGTTCGCGAAGTCGTGAACTCCGATCCTCCGAAAGGAAGAAGAGAGGGTCAAAACCGAGAGAAAATGTGCGGTGCAGATTTCCTGAAAGGGAAATAGAAGAACCATTGAGTTCTTCGGGCCGTGAGTGAAAGAAGGTCCTGGAGAAGGTGAACGTGCTCCGAGGAGTGCGTGAGGCGTCAGAGTGGTATCAGAGCGGGATTAACTCTTTGTTTTCTACGACAGAGAGAAAATAAATTCGCCATGCTGCCCAGAAGAGAAAGACAGTCACCAGACCCAAAAGATAGGGAGGTGCAAAGAAGAGGTAGAATGACAGAAGATCCATAAATGGAGCGTTAGATGAGAGATCTCCGAGCAAGACTCGAGGAGATGGAGACAGCACAAAGGCACGGAGTTGGTGCTAGGGATCTTAGTGATCTGAGGTTGAAGAGGAAGCTGGACATGCAGAAGAGGTCACAGTAGAAGATGCATCAACCGAGCGGTTGATCAAATCCATCGCAAGGATGGGTGCAAAGGCGAAGATGGACATTCTAGTCTATGAAGGGAATCTGGATGCAGAGAAGCTGCTAGATTGGATAAGAGCTCTTGACACATACTTCGATTATGAAGATGTGGAAGATGATAAGAAAGTCAAGCATACAATTATGTGCTTGAAAGGACATGCATCGTTGTGGTGGGACGAGCTACAGGCAGAGAGACGCTGCAAGGGCAAGAAAAAGATCAAAAGTTGGGATTGAATGATTGCTAAGATGAAGGCAAAGTTCATCCCAAGAGACTATCAGATCACACTGTTCAGGCGAATGCAGAACCTGAGACAGGAGCTGATGACAGTCAAGGAATACACTGAGGAGTTCTACCGACTGAACATCAGAGCAGGTCATCGGGAGAGCGATGATGAGAAGGTGGCGAGATATCTGAATGGTCTGATATACAACATTCAGGATGAGTTAAGCATGCTAACCATCCGAACGGTGGAAGATGCTTACCAATTGGCTCTGAAATCCGAAGAGAAGCTGAGCCGAAAGCAAGGACAACGAGGGCGAGGCAGAAGCCAGCCAAGAGGCAAAGCAGTTGCCCAGGAAAAATTCCAGAAGCCCAAAGAGGAGTGGAAGAAACCTCAGGGTAAGGTTGAAAGAGGCGGAACCTCACAGCAGAGGCATCCATATGTTGAACCGAGAGGACAGCAGAATGATCAGCGAGGAGATTATGTTGATGCAATTACTCTTCCTCCTACTAGAGGTCGAGGTAGAGGAAGAGGAGGAGTTATCACATGTTTTACATGTGGGAAGAATGGACACAAGTCATATGAGTGTCCAGAGAAAAAGAAAGATGCAGGAGAAACTCACATCGCAGAAGCATAGAGGTGTGATGCTGAGTCAGAAGATGAAGACAGCAGAAGATTGCTTGGGATGCATAAGATCCTTTCGACACCTGAGAAGGAGGTAGAAAGCTTAGTGCAGAGGACCAGACTATTCAGAATAACTTGCACAACCAGGGACAAGAAATGCAAGGTTATTGTGGACAGTGGAAGCACTGAAAATCTCGTCTCAACCGAGATGGTGGAGAAGCTGGAGCTGGAGACAATAGATCACATGAGTCCATATAAAGTCTCGTGGCTACAAAAAGGACATCAGGTGAGTGTCACTAAACAGTGTTTAGCTGAATTCAAAATTGGGGGATATAATGATCAGATTTTGTGTGATGTTATTCCCATGGATGTATGTAATTTTATATTGGGTAGACCATGGAAATATAACATAAATGTGGTTCATGATGGAAGGATGAACACATATACCCTGGAAAAAAATGGGAGGACACACAAGTTGCTTCCGATAAAAGATAAAGAAGTGAAACCGGAAGTAAACAACACAATACTTCTCATGAGTGGGAAAGAGCTTCTCACAGAGATGGAGAAGAAGGAAGATCCACAATTCTTTATGGTCAGGAAACCAAGAATTTTCCTGACTAGCACAAGAGTGGATGACTTACTAGTTGAGATTCAGGAACTGCTGGAAGAGTTCGCTGACATCATCGTGGACGAATTGCCTCATTCGTTGCCACCGATGAGAAGTGTGAGTCATCACATTGATCTCATACCAGGAAGCAGTTTTCCGAATAAGGCTGCGTACAGATTGACACCTTAGGAGAACGAGGAGGTTAAGAAGAAGGTGCAGGAGCTGCTGGATAAAGGATTGGTTAGAGAAAGCCTGAGTCTGTGTGTTGTTCCAATAGTGCTTAGTCTGAAGAAAGATGGAGGTTGGAGAATGTGTACCGACTCTAGAGCGATCAACAAGATTACCATCAGGTACAGGTTTCCACTGCTGAGAATGGACGATCTAATGGATTTCCTGAGTGGGGCATATTATTTTTCAAAGATTGATCTGAAGAGCGGATATCACCAGATTCGCATGAGGGAAGGCGATGAGTGGAAGACAGTGTTCAAGACAAACGAGGGTTTGTATGAATGGTTAGTCATCTCATTTGGCTTGACAAACGCGCCAAGCACATTCATGAGACTGATGAATGAAGTCCTGAGGGAATTCATTGGGAAATTTGTAGTCGTATATCTGGATGATATATTGATCTATAGTAAGACGAAGGCTGAACATCTAAAACATTTTTCCATTGCGATGAGAAATCTACAGTAGGAGAAGTTGTTGATAAACATGAAGAAGTCCTCATTTATGAAGACAGAGCTCATCTATTTGGGTTTTGTTATTTCGGCGAATGAGCTGAAAATGGATCCAAGTAAGGTGGAAGTGATCAAGAATTGGCCATCACCGAGAAATGTTTTCGAGGTGAGGAGTTTCCATGGTTTGGATAGTTTCTACCGAAAGTTCATTAGGAATTTCAGTGGAATTAGCGCAACAATGATGGACATGGTGAAAAAGCGACATAAGACTTTTCATTGGACAGCTGAGGCTGAGAAAAGCTTCAATTTGTTGAAGCGGAAGATCACAGAGCAACCAGTGTTGGTGTTGCCAAATTTCACGAAGACATTTCAGGTGAAATGTGATGCGAGTGGATATGCCATAGGAGCGGTCTTAAGTCAGGAGGACAAGCTCGTTGCATATTTCCGCGAGAAGTTGGATGACACAAAGCTGAAATACTCCACGTATGATAAAGAGTTTTATGCTATCATACAGGCACAAAAGAAGTGGAGGCATTACTTGATCCCAAAAGAATTTGTATTACTTGAGGCATTACTTGAAGTGGAGGCATTACTTGAAATACTCCATGTATGATAAAGAGTTTTATGCTATCATGCAGGCACAAAAGAAGTTGAATCAGAAACATGCAAAATGGGTAGAGTATATGCAGAATTTCACGTTTGTAATCAAACATATTTCAGGAACTTCTAACAAAGTGGCTGATGCTTTGATCAGGAAATGTTTGTTGCTGCAGGAGTTCCGGGTCAAAACCTTGGGTCTTGAAAACCTCAAGGACATGTATGCAGGTGATGTAGATTTTGTTGAAGCGTATGAAGCAGCTGAAAATCCCGTTCTCAGGGATCGGAGCCCATGGATAGACTACATGATCCAGGAGGGATTTCTATTCAGAGACAATCAACTGTGTATTCCAAATTGTTCCATGAGAGATAATTTGTTAAAAGAAAAACACAGCGGAGGTTTAGCCGGACATTTTGGCCACGATAAAACATTCGCGAAGCTGAGCGAATCGTATTTTTGGCCAAGCATGTGAGCAGATGTCAAAAGGTTTGTTGACAGGTGTCGAATTTGTCAACATTCGAAGGGACGGAAACAGAATGCAGGTCTTTACCAGCCATTGCCCGTACCAGAAAGGCCGTGGGAGGCGATCAGCATGGATTTTGTACTGGGATTGCCGAGGACACAGAGAGGGGTTGATTCCATCTTTGTAGTGGTTGGAAGGTTTTCGAAGATGGCACATTTCATCCCATGCCAGAAGACCAGCGATGCGACCCACATCGCGAACTTGTTTTTCAAGGAGATCATTTGACTTCATGGATTGCCGAAAAGTATTGTTTCGAACAGGGACACCAAATTCATAGGCCATTTTTGGAGGACGCTATGGAAGAAGCTAGGAACTAATCTGGCATTTAGTTCTTCTTATCATCCACAGACGGATGGGAAAACAGAGGTTGTGAACAGGAGTCTGGGAGATTTGTTGAGAAGCCTGGTGACAGAGCACCACAGCAGCTGGGACAATGTGTTGCCACAGGAAGAGTTCGCATATAACAATTCCATGAACATGAGAATAGGTAAAATTCCATTTGAAATTGTATATGGCGGACAGGTGAGAGGAGTATCTGAACTCAGGGAGTCATAACAGGTTGTGACTAGCAGTGCTAGTGCTGAAGAGTTCGCTGAAGCAATGAAGGAACTTCACCGCACGATGAAGCAGCGACTGATTAATTCAAATCAAGAGTACAAGCACAGAGCAAATCATCATCGAAGACAACTTCAGTTTGAAGTTGGCGATCTCTTTCTGGCACACTTGAGAAAGGAAAGGTTCCCAAGGGGAACATACAACAAATTGAAAATGAAGAAAATTGGGCCATGCAGGGTCCTGAAGAAATTTGGAGAGAATGCTTATGAGATTGAGTTGCCGGATGGCATCGAGATATCTCCGATATTTAATGTTTCAGATTTATACCCATACAAGGATGGAGAAGAAGAAACTGGAACTGAGAAACCAGTGATCCAGTGGAGGAAGCAATTGCCAGTTGCAGAGAATCCACAGATGGAATGCATACTGAACAAGCGAGTGGGTCAGAAGACCAGGAGAAAATAATACTATGAGTATCTGGTCAAATGGAAGAATCACCCAGTGGAGGACGCCAGCTGGGAGACTGAAGCGATGATACAGAAGCATTGACAGACTGTGCAGGAGCTCATGGACAGGAGCCCATGAAATTTTTTAAGTGAGGTAGTATGATGCAGGAGCATCGCCCACGTCAAGCGAGCCAGCGCAAAAGCAGAAAGACAGTTGGACAAGCCATCAAAATTTATATTTTTGAATTATGCCTTAATATTGTTGCGTGATCTTAAATGATTCATTTAAGAGACGACGCACTTGTATATTGTAAATGGACCTTGAGCAGATATCTCACGTCCTTAGGTAGCTGAGGCATTTAATAGATTTAATGTAAAGGTAGATAGGAATTTAATTCTAGATTTGATAGCCTTAGAGCTCGAGAGGGAAACAGGATATAGACAGCCTCCTTTGTACATTGTAAAAATAATTCTGGATTATTGTGAGTATTCAGAAGAGAAGAGAATGCAGAGAAGCGTTTGAAGAACCTCCATGTACAGATATTGAATTAATAGAAGAAGTCTTTGATTCAATTCCATGGCTGAGTTATTCTTTGTGCCTTGTGATGTTATGCTCATGAAGGTTTGTTTCTTGTCATACATTTGCTTTTATATGTTGTGTATGTGATTTCATGGTTGAATTGAAGTCTATCAGAACAAGGAGTTAGTTTCAATTGTTTCTCTATCTTGAACCAGAGAATTCCTGCAAGGAGTGTAGTCGAATTTTCCGCAAGGAGTGCGTTGACAGCAGGGTTCAAGTAGAGAGAACTTTTGTTCTAAGTTCCAGAAGTGCAAGTTTGGCACCGAAGCCATGCAAGGAGTGCGCAGGCTAGAAGAAGTCTCAGAGTTGCGATTCTGAGCAAAGGGAGTGAAGGACTACTGCTACAGGTGTGCGCAGCGTCGAGAAATCTTTAGCACTTAGTCGTCGTTGAAGGGTTGCCGCAAGGAGTGCTTACAAGAAATTCTCAAAGGAACTTGAGATGTTGAGAATAAGCTTAGGAGGAATAGACCTTCAGAGTTGTTGAAAGAGCAGCGGAAGAAAGTCGTGTCTTCGAAGCTACGTAGAGCGCCGCAAGGTTTGCGTGCAGGGTGACAAGTTCTGTTGAAGAAACGGATGGATGAGACTCTCCGGGAGACTTCGGGAAGTGCCAAGGATCATTGGATCTTGCGGAGGAGAGAGAAGGTTACTGTGAAAGCGGAGGAAGTTCAAAGATCGAAAGGGTAGGAGCCATCGATTGGGACCACAGGGAGCGTGGACTCAATTCGTGGATCGTCATATCGGGAGTTCGTAAGGTAAGGTTCTAATTTTGTGCAACGGAAGTCGCGAAGTCGCGAGGTGCGACATTTCGACAGTGACGTAAGTCGTGTGGGCCACAGGGCAAGTGTAAGACAGGTGGCGTAGATCAGAGATCTCGAAAGTTCGGGGCTCGTGAGTTGGAAGCCCAAATATTTGGAAGTTCGAGTCACAAGACGCGAGGGTCCGAAGGCGCGACAGGATAATATCGGCGTCTCGGAACATCGGAACTCGGAGGACGGAGGAAGTAGAGCTAGAGGTCGCGAGTGGCGAAGTTGCGACGTCACGGGGCTGCGATAGAACCGAATTCCCGATAGACATAAGGGAGGTCAGAAATTGACAGAGGCATAAGATCTCAGGGATCCGAGGGGCAGTGCTTGACTATTGAGTTCGCGAAGTCGCGAACACCGATCCTCCGAAAGGAAGAAGAGAGGGTCGAAACCGAGAGAAACTGTGGGGTGCAGATTTCCCGAAAGGGAAATAGAAGAACCATTGAGTTCTTCGGGCCGTGAGTGAAAGAAGGTCCTGGAGAAGGCGAACATGCTCCGAGGAGTGCGCGAGGCATCAGGTTGACTAAGATTGACCAAAAACGACACTCATAACACCATGGGGAATGTATTCTTTTTTTTTAATGTCATTTGGATTAAAAAATGTAGGTTCAATGTTCCAAAGAGAAATGGACCATGCTTCCAAATATCTAATTGGAAACTTTATGGAATAATAACAAAATGATTTAACAACCCATTCAAAACTAACAGAAAGACATATCAAGAACCTAAAACAAGTCTTTGAAAGATGTAGAATATATGGACTATCTTTTAATCCAAAAAAAAAATTGTTTTCCATAACATAAGGAAAGCTCTTAGGTCATATTGGGAGAAAATAAAAAATGCACATTCATCTAGAAAGAATTAATGCAATCAATGACCTAGATCCTCCTACATCAATAAAAGGATTACAATCCTTATTTTAAAAAATAAACTTTGTTTGAAGATTTATGCCAGATTATGCTACAATTGTTAGGCCAATAAACAATTTAAAGAAATAATAGGAATTTGAATGGACATGAGACATTCAATAATATTTCACATAAATCAAACAAGCCATTACTACTTCCCCCATTCTTGTCAACCCAAACTTTAATAAATAATTCATATTGTACTCATTTGTTCTAGAAGAAAACATTGCCTCCATCCTTACTAAGAAAAAACAAATACTCGAAGAACTTCCAATTTCTTTATCAGTAAAACCTTGTATGATTATGAACTAAATTACTCAATAATTGAAAACCAAGCTCTTTCCTTGATCAAATAGATATCTCAGTTGAGGACTTATATTTTATTAGCTCACATCATTTCTTATGTTCCACATTCACCAGTAAACATATTGCTCAATTAACAACTTAGAGAAGATAGACGGGAAAATTGGTTAGCAAAGATTCAAGAATATGATTTGCAGATTAAACCTTTCAAACCTATAAATGGGAAAGGGTTATGTAAATTCATGACAAGAATTGAATCTATGAACATTTCCCCTCCAAATGGATTTGATGTTGTAATATAGAGAACAAGTTTAGCAAACTGAGAATGGTATAAGAAAAATAATCTTTTAACTGAATTTTGGTCAATTCCCTCCTAAAATGTATTCCAAAGAAAGGATAACCTTGAAAATTAAGACAAATAAATATGTACTGGTCTTAAGAGATCTTTTCCAAAGGAATTTTGATGGAATTTTATTAAGGAGTTTAGATTTCGCAAAGCCTAGAGAAACAATTCGAGAATTTCATAGTTGGGTTTTGGGAGGACATTTTCCATCATTTGTAACAACTCACATAATCAATTGCCCTAGTTATTATTGATGAACTATATTCAATTATTCTTATGAACTAATTCAAAAATGTATTCCATGACACATTTTCAGAAAAAATGAAAATATTTGTAATTCCATTATAGTCTATAACAATAAAGAAACCATATACATAATGGGGTATGGATTTGATTGCTCCCATAAATCAAAAATTGATTAAAGGAAATGATTATGTTATCAATACAACTAATCATTTTACCAATTGGAAGGAAGTCGTTTCCTTAAGAAATGGAGACTCGGAGAAATTGATACATTTTCTAAAAGAAAATATCCTCTCTAGATTTGGCATACGAAAAAAGTTCATAACAGATAACGACACAATATTAATCAGATCAAAGTTTACATATTTTTGTGAAGAATATGGAATCATCATGGTAAAATAATATAATCATTACCCACAAAGAAATGGTTTGGATGAGTAAACAAACAAAACATTAATTCAAATTCTCAAAACGACAATTGAAGACAACCATAAAAACTAGCATCAGAAATTAGTAGATGCACTCTCGGAAAGTCGGCTTTCCGAAAAATATATTACTTGACATTCCCCATATATCCTAGTGTATGGAAGAGAGGAAATATTTCTCTTACATTTGGAATTGAATGATTTGGCTCTTATTGGAAGTGTTGAAAATACAGAAGAAAAATAACCAATGAAAAAAAGATATTACAAACTTATACAACTTGAAGAAAAAAGAGAATGATAAATTATGGGAATAAATAAAAGACAACAAATGGTGAAAAGATGTTTTGACAAGAGCACTACTTTGAAGAATTTTCAAAACAAAAATTTGGTTCTGTTGTGGAACAAAGAAAAGGAAAAACTATCTTTCAAGAGAAAATTTGAAGCTCTCTAGATTGGTCCATATCAAATTAAGAAAGTTGTTGGTTACAACTCATACTTGTTGAAGGATATAGAAGGAACAATCTAATCCTTTCTTGTGAATGAGAAATATCTTAAATATTTGTACTGTTAAAATATGCAAGTCAAAATCTGCACATACATTTTTGGGTACTCCTTTCTATATCCATTATTAGTCTATTTTCTTTTCCTTTTTCCTATTTCTATTATTTTTTACTCCATTTATCCAATGGAAGAAGAAATTGGATTCCCAACAACCCAGAGTGGGTCATTGTCCCATAGTTGGAGACAAATGTTGATCCACATTCATTTATCAATGTTAGTACATACACACCCATCCTTAGTCTTTTTCCCTTGGTTTCCTTTGATCCATGAATTTTCTTTACTTAGTTGTTTTTCTATTTTAAATGTGGGTTGTGGATCAAGCGACTATCAAATTACCATCTTTGTAGACTGGGAAGACCGTGTATCTATACTTAGGAATTTTTATTCTTTTGCAATCCAAAAACTTAGTCATTTTTCAAGCGATGTGGAAGTCCCATTATGGGAGACCAACATGTTTTTTCTCTGCAAATCCTCTATGTCCCATGACTCACAATCGTGCAACACATAGAATTAACCATCTATATTCTCATCCTCCAAACTGTACTCTTTACCATTTTCATACTTAGTCATTTCTTTGAATGTGGATGCAGGACACTCGTCCCTTCCACCTACCTTTTCTCCCTCATTCTTGTGTCTTCCAACTGTTAGTATCGCGTTCTAAAAAATGACCCTTTCACTTCTGCAACACACATAGTTACATTTTCCCATACCTTATATATGTTCTCATTGCAGATGTGAAAGTCATTCCATTTCACATTTTTCGGTCCACGTGTCTTTTGTCCCACATCCCTCAATCCCGCATTTACCTTATTGTGCTCTTCGTTCCTATTTTTCCAGTCCCATTCATAACCATTTTCCATATTCCAAGACATCACGTCACCATTTCCAGATCACATTCATTCCCCTCCACCACGTCAACTACCACTTGTGTGAACATAATGCTTTTATTAAAGTGTCAAAATTTTTGTAAATCTTTGGAATGAATTATAAATCTTAGTGTGCAATTCAACAAATTTGAAGTAAGATCTATGGTGGTTAATAATCAAGGAGATACCTGGTAAATTAAATAAATAACTAATATGTCATGTTGTAAAATGTTTTATCGATAGTTGTGTCACCTTTTTGTAAGAATAGAAAGAAGAGTAAATTAAATGTCAAGTAGGATAAAATAGTTGTATTGTGGAGGTACAGTAAATAGTAAATTAAATGTCAAGTAGGATAAAATAGTTGTATTCTGGAGGTAAAATAAATATTGGCAAACACGAATACCATGATTTCCCGTGGTTGTGGGGTTACAAGTGGTACAAGGATATTCCTTCTACCGAGAATAACAGAAATAAGGTTTGGATCTGAGGCATAGCTATAGCAAGTTGTGTGCCCAAGGTGATGGATTTTAAAGAGAAAGTTCTTCGGTGCACAGATGAATTTGATTAAGAAAGGAGAATAACTCAAGTTTAGGGGAGGAATATTATTTCCTTGGATCCTTCTGTATTCACAAGAATTCTACGACTACAAAAACCCACCATGTAGTTCAAGGGTGAAGAAGCCAATGAATTTCTCAAGTAACATAAAGGAAGATAAGAGATCCTCAAAAAATATTTGGTCAACCTAAGAGATGGTACCAATGTTGCTAGGATTGAGGTAAGTTCCTTAAAGTATCCCTACAAGTAATTCACAACCTTTGTGCTGAAAAATATTATTTACATTCTCTATTTTGTTGTGCAGGAAGACACCCTTCTTGACTGGGGCTTCCTTATATCGAATAAAATTTCATTTTAACTATGTGGTTTGAAAAGGACCCAAAAATTCTAAATGACATCTTATTTGATTTTTGTTATAGCCTATGGCCATGTTCTAGAAGACTTGCTGAGGGAAAGAAATGTTGACCTCAAGGAGGAGCCAGTATTTGGCTAGTATCCATCCTTATGGAAACAAAAGGATACATATAAACTCTACCTAATCCAAACAGTTTAATTTCTGAATTTAAAAAATTAATCTTTGGTCGTAATACATTCATATTGTCACTTGAGGCTTCTACCTTTCTCTGAGGGAAAGGAATTTTTGAAACTACATAGGATTTCAATGTCATAAGGTTATTCGGTTTTTAAGAGAAACCCTTCATATTCCCTTTCTATGTGTCATATAGACATTTTGTTATAAAATCATGCATACAATACAAGTATTGATCTCATTTGGATGAATTTGCAGGTCAATTCGACCAACTTGACTTGAGGCAAGCTTAATTTATTGAGGATTTTGACCCTTATGATTTATTTACAAAACATATATCCCTGGTGGGATATTTTTCTTATTTCACTAAGTATGAACAATTTAAAGAAGAAGGAGGGGAAAATTCAAATCTCCTCGAGACCTTAGTTGATGAATCCCTGAATGATATCGAAGAATTAGCTATCATTAATGAGTGTCATTAAAAATAAGGAATATAAGTAACAAACAACAATCCTAGTTCTCTTATTGTTTCACAGAGAAGTACCCTTGAAAAAACAAAACCAAGGAGTACTGGTTTGAAAATAAGGAAAACCCATGGCGAAAACTCAGATGATGGTGGAGACAAGAACCCTATGAAGAAAAATATTTAAAAATACCATGTTCTACATACCTCTGCTAAAATAAAAAGAGAGACCCAAAAAATGGGACTAGAAATACTTGAAATCCAAGAAATTGCTCGGGCAATGGATGTAGATGAATTTGTCAAAGAACCTAGTTGGTCAGAACAACAACTGTTGGAAACCCATGAAATTGTTGAATCTCTAGTAACTCAAGAAGCAAAAATATTTGAAGAAGTGTCTGTAACACTTCACCACATGACCTACAATCGAAATTACAAAAAATATTAATAGAGAATGTGAACATAAAAAACATGAAAATGTCTGAAAAATGGAAATAAAAAATTGATTTTGATGGGGTTGCACCTTCAAATATTGTACAATTTCATGAGGAAACTAAAGAAGCATTCAAGAAATCTGTGTGTAATGTAGAAAAAATAAAATTTAATTCTAAAGGAAAAAATAAAGGAATTAAAGAAAAAACTAATTCCAAAGCCATTGTGTGTTGAGCCATTAACCCCAATTCAACTAACACTTACCCTAGAGGATGTCTCAGAAAGAAACAATAAGTTATAAGGTTCATATATTTTTTTTTAGTAATAAGAAAGTTTTTTGGAGATGGAATTCAAAAAATAATAGACTTAATCCAAGAAATATGGTAGCTTTCATAGAGCCCCACCAACTTTTCAACAAAGATTTTTTATTTCAAATAATATCTCAAAAAATATTTGGAAAACAACAAAGGTTTTTACAAGGATGTCATTGGAACATTTTTAAGAATAAATTTTCAACTTTGAGTGACACTCACATAATAGAAAAAAACCTTCCCTCTAAAATCCATATGAAACAAATCAATGTATGTTTATTAAAGAGAATTACAATTTTAAGAGAAATTCTAAATGAGATAGATGTTGTGAAAAGTAAAAGAGGCGACCTTTTTTAAAATGTCTTGATCTCACAAAGAAACTCGACGGACCAAACTTATTAACGGACACAATACTTTTATCTAAAGAGAAATTATTATAAAAACTTGAAGGATTAAAAGTGCATGAGCGAGTGAGTTCACTAACTCAATATAATTCTCTGAGGATGAAGTTGAAATGTGGCTAGTCTGACATATTAACAAGAATTATGAAATTGACAACACATTGCACCGATAGGGTATTTACCTAAGAGAAATGGAGAATGAATTGTTTGATACTAAAACCAAACATGAGATCACAATTTCCTCAATGAGTGAATACATAGAAGAGTAGCTAAGAAAATCCCTAATCAAGATCATTGAGATAGATGAGCACAAAGCAATTGCAATAGTTATGCCACCTCTATCACAAAAACCATCTACAAAATAAATATCAGCAATCAAGTAATAGGTCTGGAAAAATATTTTCATCACATTAAGTCAAGTATAAACCATATTCTCTCTCTTACCATCTTTCTTCTAGAGTCATTTGTCATGTTGTCTTTTTTGTTCCCAAGAACCTTTGAAAACTAAGGCTGGTCCTTGAATACTTTTATTGTATCTTCCAAGTCTCTTTCATTTAATGGTCTGCAGAAGCCCCATATCAGTCCTCTTTGAAGGAAAAATGTAGTACATTGCATTTGTATTTCAAGACATTTGCTTCCTATTTATTAAATACATCTATTATTTTTTGAGGTTCCAAGAGAACTAATTTGGGACATAACATTATTGGCTTCTCAAAAATTTTGATTTAAGTGTGAGATTTAATATGTGTGTCTATCATAATATTCATTGGATATAACGAACATATCATTTAGAGTTCTTTGTCTTATGTTGTCCATATTGTCCTTTCTCTTTAACTAAATATTGTGTTCCACTTTGATGAATGTTGTGATGGAAATTTCATTCTTCTTTTCTATATACTCTTTTGGTTTATAAATATTCTAACATATTGTAAATATTTTCTTTATAAAAGATATCTAGTCCCTTCTCAGGTATTATATTTATTTCAAGAATAAACATAGTCATTTCTTAGGAATTTTCTACATTCATGTATGTTATTTAAAATAGAGGAGTACCACCTCTTTAAAAACACAAGGGGATTTATCCTCATGATTTTGTGTTAAGGGCCATAAGACAATATTTTACATCAACACCCCTACACTTATATGAAACAGATTGTCTTTTGGTAAAATCCTCCATTCCCTTCCCATTATCATCTCTAAATTTCATGACACCTTCCATTAGAATGTCCCTTGATGTAGAGATACGTTCCTCAAAGAAATCATCTAATGATTGGGAGACGCATAATGTCCATCGTTCTCCTCATTTGACTAAACCTTGGAATTATTATTTTGTACCTATCTACCCCATGTCTTCCCCCTTCTCCAACCCATCCATTTCATTACGTGTAAGTTTAATGTTTTATCTTTTCATCCCGCCTAGTGACCCAACATATATCATCTAGGTTTTATTCAATACACCTACTCTCCAAACTAAAATATGCGTGTACAAGAAGCATCAACAAATTCCCACCACCTAGACGGATAGGGAAACCATTATGGTTTATTCTAACCAATCCCATCCCCCATGAAAATCATACATTCAGAGTCAATTTTCCTTCCCTTGGATATTTGACATTTCTAATAACTATTGGTAAACTGAGTCACCATTATTCTATGCTTACAAACATTTTCCAAGTTCTCCACACCTCTTCTTTCTCCCCCATTTCTATTGACTCTATCTATAGTAGCTAACGGAACTAACACATATTTCAGGTAGGACACCATTCCCATGCAAACACATAACCATTGGTTACACAATAATCATCCTTGCACCTTATGGAATACCTTTGGTTTTTGTACCCACCATTGTTTATAACTCCCCACATTATGGTTTATTTAAGGAACCTTGATATTGTTTCTAGGAGTCTTCAATATTTATCATACTATAGGTTGTTTTAATAAATACTCCTTTTAAGTGATGTTTACCAATTCTATTAATGAACGAAATGTATAGAACTATAAAAATACAAATTGAACGAGCTCGCTAGAGTGGTGGCAACTTATCTCTGAGAAGAGATGTGATGGATACACTCATTCATTAGAAGATGATTATAATGAGGCTTCAAATCCCTTTTAACATAAATCATAAATAAGAAAACCCTAAGCATCTAAAACCCTAACATTGGAATATGAAACGCCAAAAGGTTTGTGGGCCTCAATGGGCGTAATTGATACGTCAACTTCCTAAGGGTGTAACTTTTTCATACAATATTTGTTTGAGACATTAGATACCTCATCAAAAAGGACTAACCGATGAGTACTACTACCACTGCAAGCTAGTATGTGGTCAATTTTTTCCGCCCTAAAAAAAATCCATAAAAACATCATTTAGGGCCTCAAAATGGCCCCAGAAGTTTAGGACTCGAAAAACTGTAGAAAAAGTTCCAAGGTGGAAACCCATGTTTTTACCCAGTGGAATAGGTGGGTTTCCACAGATATCAACTTAGATAATCCCTCCCCCTTTAGGAAGAAATGGTTCCCATTGCGTCAAGTTTCCATGGGGGATGGGGAAGTTATTTCTAAATCTGAACCTTGGTGAGTTGCTTGTCTTTCTAAAGAATCTATCATGCGTATCTTCTTGAATGATATCATGAGCATGTTGTTGGAGGGTTTGAATCCATTCAACCAATATAGATTCATGATATTCTTGGTACTATGTTGGTGAATATGTAGCATGAAGAGATATATCAGTGGGCACTAATGGTTGGAACCCCAAGCACGCCTAAAAAGGGTTTTGGCCAATAGAGATGTAAATGGTTTTTTTATATCTTGAATTGATTGGGAAGTATAGAGGCACCCCCATAGGTGAAACAAAAATATATTTGTTCTCTTCTACAATCTTGTCGATATGCTTCTGTTGGAGAGAAAGGCCTTAGGTCGAGGCTATTGTAGTGGTCACGGTTTCTTTTTTTTCACCTTCTAACCAGACAATGAAGAGAATAAAATTTGTGGTATGAGATATTACTATGCAGCACTGTTTTGTCGGGACAATATTCAAAACTACCTCTAGTAGCCTATTGGGATGACCCCCCAAAGTAATATTGACACTACGGGTTCAAGACTCATAAACAACATGATGCTTCCACATATATGTCTAGCCTAACAAAACATCACAGACTTCCAGTTGGGAAACATCACAAAATACCTCATCAGTGAAGGGCATGACGCCATAGGACATTAGCAAATTTTGGGTGACGCGGAGATATCAACCCTAGAAAATCCACCCAATCTTGTATGGTTTCAAGTGTGGTGTTGTCGAAAAATTCAACTACTTGACGAACTCCGATGATGTGAGGTTATTTTGGCTTCCACTCTCAACTATGAAACATAATGGGGTCCTCTTCACCTACATCTATGAATGGATGAGGTGCTCCCCCTCCCCAAGCTCCTCTAGTTCCTCTAGTTTGATTGTTGTGGTCATGATGGTAGAAGTGGCTTTTACATCGATGACATGTTTCCTTAAATTTTTTTATGAATCAGATTATGACTAATGAATTGACTCTTTCTCTTTGATCTTATCCACGAATGACTGTTTCAAATGACATTGATCGGTGTTGTGCCAAGGGATTTTGTGGAAGTCGCACCACTTTCCAGATTCCTTATTCATCTTCCTATTAACCTTGTTTTCCTCCAGCTTAGACTAGTTTTATTAAGGTTGTGAGTTAGGGTCACTTGTACCATGCTTTGGTTATTTCATATTTTCAAACCAAAACTCCACTTTCTCTACTACTTAAATTTATGCTCTATTTTGACAACATATCGATAAGAGGTTCCCAGTGATAAGATGTCCAAAAAATCCATTTTTGTTTGGATGTAACTATGTAGAAACCCATGGTATTTAATAACCATATGTCACTTGAATACTTTGATACCTAACTTGGTGTGAAAGGTGTGGAAGGTATTTGTGAACTCTAACATAATTTGGTCCCTTTCCTGATGTAGTAGGGTCCATTTAATTTTCTGGTCATTATAATTTCCAACAGGGTAATACTATTCCTTGATGGCATCCATAAAAAAATCCCAAATAAGTTCGAACTCAAACATTCTAGACTCCTCTGTGGAATTTTTCTCACAGTAAGTTTCCCACCAATTTTTGACATGGGGGATGACCTTAAGGAGAACAAAGGTGATTTTTTCTTTGTCCAAAAATGTTGTGGAAAAATAAATAGCATTCTAGTAGATTTAACCACTTTTCCAAAGCATCCACATCTATCCAACCTTCAATCACATGAATATAAAAATTAACTTGTAACTTGAAAGGGGTGGTGCCTCAAAAGTGGTTACTTGATTAAGACACATGTTTTTATCGACAATCGTCAAAGGGTTTGGAAATAATTCTCCATCATTTCGTCCCTCTCTCACGTGAGGGCTTCCTTGAGTAACACATTAATAAAATGTCCTTCTCCTTCCTCTCTCTTTTCTTTGGCCTTCGGAGGCTTCTTGGGATGGTTTTCTTGAAGAGATACTATCTCGAGACCCAACTCTCTATGCCCTCACCTTGTTGGGGACATGCACTAAGAAGCGACACATAGCAACCTGCTCTAATACCACTCATCCATATTATTTTGAGAATGAAATAAAGGAGGAGATTAAACACTGAAATACACATAAATATGGTAAGAAACAAAGAGATGAAGTAATACACAATTTCTATTAATGAATGAAATGTACAGAACCATAAAAAAAAGCATGAATGAACTCGCTAGAATGGCGGGAGTTTATCTTTGAGAAGAGATGTGACAGTTACGTTGATTCACAAGAAGATGATTACAATGAGGCTCCAAAGGCCTTTCTAACACAAAGCATACATGAGAAAACCCTACACATCCAAAACCCTAACATCACAAGATGAAATACCAAAAGGTTTGTGGGCCCTGATGGGGGTACTTGATACATCGACTTCTCGAGGGTGTGACTTTTTCATATGATCTATGTTTGGGGTATTCGATACCTCGTCGGAAAGGTATAACCAAGGAGTACAAATTTCGCCAAGGGGGAAGGCATCACCGACCCCTGACCCACACAAAGTCTAAAAGAATGTCATTTAAGGCCTCAAAATGGCATTGGAAGTTCACGACCTGAAAACCCGTAGAAAAACTACCAGGGTGGAAAACCATGTTTTGAGCCAGTGGAATAGGTGGGTGGCCACCGATATCCATCTAGATCAAGATAATTGTTTTAGATGCTCCATATTACCTAAATTTTGTATTGTGAATGGTAAAGTTAATATGATAAAGAAGATATAGGTACATTTCTAAGTTAGGATGGTTTTCCTAGTTAATGGTTTTTATGGTAAATCTCTATGTAATGTGTGTGTGTGTGTCATTGTCGCTATTTCTATTTTTCTTAATAATTTGTATGCATTGTTTAACTTGAAAATGATGATTTTCGTATTTCTCTGTAGCTCAAAATAACGCATCTTATGCTTTATTAAAATTGGGTTCTTTACATTATTTATATGGTGTTCATTTGGATTCTTATGTAAGCCAACATTTAGAACTATGTTTAAAGGTATATGTTTCAAATGAGGCCCATGGTTATGTGTTATATCTATATTTTCAATTTGATTAATTAAAGGATTGATGTTCAATTTCATAGTATACTCCAATATTACAAATTCCATGGATACATGTAATTTAGTTTGAAGAGGGCCACATCCTTATACCATTGTAGATTTCTATAGTTCAAGGTAATTGCATAGTTTAAGTAACCATTTTCTTTTTTGGGTAAACTATCTCTTTGTATTAAGAAAATATTGAAGAGGGCCCCATCCTTATACCATTGTAGATTTCTATAGTTCAAGGTAATTGCATAGTTTAAGTAAACTTTTTTTTCTGGGTAAACTATCTCTTTGTATTAAGAAAATATTGACAAAAAAAATAGTGGCAAATTTATACCATTGAAGATTTCTATAGTTTGAAGAGGGCCACATACTTATACCATTGTAGATTTCTATAGTTCAAGGTAATTGCATAGTTTAAGTAAACTTTTTTTTTGGGGAGTAAACTATTTCTTTGTATTAAGAAAATATTGTCAAAAAAAATATTGGCAAATTTTACATATGATTTACTGCCTCCCATCTTGCTAAGAGACATGAATGGCAGTAATCCTACTATGTTTAGGAAATAAAGAACTGGTGTTATAAAAAATATGGTTAAGCTTGTTTCTAAGCTGCATGTATCTTTAAGTAGAGATGGCTAAGAGCCTTGAAGGATGGTTACAAAATTTAAACATAGAAAATATAAAATAAATTACAGTCATCAAATATTTTTTGGAGGAAAAACATTATCATTTGGCACCTGGACGATGTCATTGTCTTGAATCTACATCGGGAGAGAATTGAGAATCGCCTTTTTGTCCATGATGGCTCGACCAAGCAGAGCTTTCATATGCCAATATAGCTCGATGGCATTATAATACTTAGTTTCTCTTGTTGTTGACCTTGTATCTAGAGTCCATGTTTGCATCACAGCTTCAATTTCACTACCTGGAGTGTCTTGTTTGGCTTGTCCAGGTTCTTCCTCAAGAAAATATAGGGTCTCTATAGTCGGAGTAGGAGTTTGGGAAATATATGTTTCCAATGCACGAATGACATGTTAGTGACTTAACGAGAGAGGCATATGTGAAGAGGAGCGATGATCTTTATTGCTTGCATGACCCCTTTCCATCCTTATCCCAATAAGAGATCCTTGGACAACTTCGGCTTTGTTGTACATAGTATTATGACAACTGAGAGAGCCAATCCCAGAGTGAGCGTAAATTTTTCTCGCCTCTTTGCTACAACAAGGCGATCAAAGAGCTCGACATCAAATAAAATCCTAGAGATCACTTGGAAATAATGGAGAAAGCGCTAGTTGTAAACACCAGTTATAAGCTTCAGCTGTGAGAGTCTGTTGTAGGCATGTTAAGAGTCAGTTCTTAGTTAAGAGTCTAGTTGTCTTTGGTTTGCATGTAACCGACTCAGTCGAGTCTTTTCCTATATAAGGATGTAATCCGTCTTCATTGAATAATACAGAAGTGAGCATAGCCTCACCTTGTTTGTTTTGCATATTTTATCTTAGTATCCGAGCCATGGAAAGAGGGTGTGGATAGCGTGTAGAAACGTTTTTGGAGGGCGAGCTTTGCTAAATCTCCGAGCTTACGAGGAGGGGCGTTCCTCCATTGGTTGAAATCGCGTAGAAGATCTGCATCAGTTCGAGTTGGAGAATAGTTGCATGAGAGTAGGTCGAGGCTTTGAGCATGGAGGAAGATCTGTGAGCAAATCGAGGCAGGAGAGGTCGCATGAGCTTGGAGCGTGGCATAAGGCTGATCCACCATATGCAAGTTTGAATGCATGCATGAGTTTGATGCAAGTTTGAATGCATGCGTGAGTTTCTTCGCATGTATGCTTTTTGAGGATTGCGTGAGTTTTAAAATAAGAGTGCCACGACTTCTTCTCTTATGCATGCAAATGAGAAAATAAATATTTTAAAATCGTGAAGTTTTTTTTTTTTTTAATCAAAGTGAGTTTTGTTATTAAATTGGATGCATGCATGTGTATTAAAACAAAAAAAAGGGAGGTTTCTTTTAAGGAATTTTTTTCTTTATATATAAAGTGGTGTGAGGTTTCTATAGGTGAAGAGGGAGTTACAAGTCTTTTAAATAGTGAAGTGGCTATTTAAAAATAGTGAAGTGGCTATTTAAAAAGGAGGATATTTTGGATTTTAAGGTACATGCATGATTTAAAAGTTAATATATGCATGTGAGGTGGTGTTATGATTTAAAAAGTGGTTGCATGCATGATTTAAGATGAGAGAAGAGAGAGAGTTGGATCAGTGGATCCGAAGGCAGAGCGACAGACTGCTCAACACAGGAGACAACTCGACAGAAAGTTGCATATCCTTGGTGATTTACTTGCAGAGAATATCTTGCAGCGATGGCAAATCCACTGGCAGAGGCCTACCTCAACGAAGCCAACAAGTTAGATGGATCAAATTTTATTAACTGGAAATTCAATATGCAAACGCTCATGGAAGGCTATGGTGTCTGGAACATTGCGAAGGGAACTGAACTGAAACCTGAGGCGGATGCAGGTGCGACAGCATCACAGATCCAAGATTGGGAGAAGCATGAAAACAAGGCAAAGGTATTGTTGTGCATGTCAGTTAAAGATAGCATAATTCCACATATTAGAGATGCTACAACTTCTGTTGCAACATAGACAGCTCTTAAATCATTGTATGAAACTAGCAACACAAATAGCATTTTGTTTCTGAAAACTAAATTGCTAGGCATTAAGATGGATGGAAATGAATCTGTTAGTTAATTTTTGGGTCGCATTAGAAAGGTGAAAGACAAGCTAGTAAATATAGGGGAAATTATTTCCAGCACTGATCTAGTGACTATTACCTTAAATGGTATGCTAGAAGATTATCACATGTTCATAATAGGTCTCGCATCAAGGGAGAAACCTCCTACGTTTGAAGAACTAGCAGGCATTTTGTTGCAAGAAGAAGAGAGGAGCGGGAATCTAAAGCCCCAGAGTAAAGATTTGGCACTATGGTCAAATAATAGATCTGCGAGAGGGAGATCAGGAGTAAGAGGAAGAGGAGGCAGTTCATGGTAGAGAGGTGGTTCATGGCAGAGAGGCAGCTCATCGCAGAGAAGACAATCTCCAAATCAAGGTATGCAATATGATAGGAATGAGTCAAAGGGTTGTTTTTATTGTGGTCGACCTGGACATATGGTTAAAGACTTTCACAAGAAGAAAAGTGATGAGGCTAAGAATAAACCTAGAACACATTCAGGTCATTATGCAGAAAAATCTTCAAATCAAGATCTCAGATTATTTATTGCTAGTGATGATATTGATGAACCCCCGAATTTTGACTCATGGGATCTTAGGCTGCTTGTGTCTAACACTGCTTTATTTGCTAAAATGGATGATTCTGATGCTTGGTTTGTGGATTCCAGAGCATCAGTACATATGACTTGTAATAAAAATTGGTATGTTAATTTTAAAGAAACATAGAATGGTGCCAGCATAGATCTTGGAGATGACCGCGCTCATCAGATCAAGGGATATGGAGACATTCCTGTGACATTGCCGAATGGTACTATTCGTCACATTCGTAATGTGGTGTATGTGCCTGGAATAAAAGAAAATTTGATCTTTGTGTCCACCATTATAGATCATAACCTGAAGGTTGAATTCTTCAAGAATTATTGCATAGTGAAGGATCTGTTGGACCACTTCCGAACTGTTGCAACGAGAGTCAGAGCAGGAGGTCTATACAAACTTGATGTTACCAACAAAGCACATCATGTACTGACTTCTGCCACTATGCCAACAGAGATTCTTTGGCATCAAAGGTATGGACACATCAATCATCCTGATTTATTGTTATTACAGAAAACGAATATGGTTGAAGGACTTCCCATGTTCAAGAATGAGAAAGTTGCTTGTGATGGATGTGCATTAGGAAAGATGCACAGAGATGAATTCCCCTCTGATCCTGATAAGAAAATGAGGGATGTGTTAGATCTTATGCATACTGATGTTTGTGGGCCTATGTAGACTACATCTTTAGGAGGTGCATTTTACTTTCTGTTATTTATTGATGATTGCATGAGATACACATGGGTTTACTTCCTTAGACGAAAAAGTGATGTTTTTGAGTACTTTAAGGAGTTCATAACCATGGTGGAAAAGAAGATAGGAAAATCCATCAAAATCCTCCGTTCAGATCAAGGGGGAGAGTATAAATCAGGGGACTTCAAAAAATATTGCAAAGATAATGGAATAATACAACAATTTACAGTACCTCACACTCCACAGCAAAACGGAGTCGCTGAAAGGAAAAACAAAACTCTGGTAGAGTGTGCACACAGTATGATGAAAGGTAAGAATCTCTCAAATGCATTTTTGGCTGAAGCCATAAATACTGCAGTTTATTTAAAGAATAGAAGTCCCACAAGTTGTCTTGATAATGTTACTCCTTTTGAATCCTTGTATGGTTCCAAACCTGCAGTTAATAATTTGAAAGTATTTGGGTGTAAGGATTTTGCACATATTCCAAAGGAGAATAGGATGAAATTGGATGCTAAAGCCACTAAATGTATTTGCATTGGGTATTGTTCTGAATTTAAAGCATACAAATTGTTTGATCCTACTACTCACAAAGTATTTGCAAGTAGAGATGTACTTTTCCATGAGCAGGAAGCAGGAAATCATGACGACAACAGTCATGAGGAATGGCAGAGACTTCTTGATGAAGGAATTAAAGAAGAGTAGCAGCAACAACAACCCACACAACAACAACAATCCCTGCAACGACAAAAACAACCATCCCCGCAGCGACAACAACAACAGGAAGAAGAAGGACTTAGTGATATGGACAATTCAAGTAGTCACAGTTCACCTAGAGGTGAAGACAGATCTTCACAAAGTAGGGAGGAAGTTAATCAGTTGAGAAGATCTTCAAGACAAATTTGGCTTCCTGAAAGGTATAAAGACTATGCCCTAATGAGTAGCATTTCAAATGTTATAGAACCCATGAATTTTGATGAAGCTAATGAACATGATGAATGGTGAAATGCAATGGAGGACGAATATGAATCTATAATGAAAAACAATACTTGAGAATTAACTGAATTGCTTAAACATAAGAAGCCCATTGGATGCAAATGGATATACAAACCCAAGATTAAATTAGATGGTAGTATAGATAAGTATAAGGCTAGACTGGTTGCAAAGGGGTATTCACAAACAAAAGGTATTGATTATGTTGAAACATTTGCACCAGTAGCTAAATTGAATACTATCAGAATGTTAATCGCTTTAGCTACAAAGTATC
>ML783412.1:135863-146519 GCA_009831015.1 Picea engelmannii | reverse complement strand
AGATGGTGGGTAGTCTGAATTATCTCACCACAACCAGACCTGATATTTCATATTATGTGAGTGTGTTAAGTCAGTTCATGGCGAAACCTCATGAAAGCCATTGGAATGCAGCAAAGACAGTACTCAGGTATCTAAAAGGTACACTTGATTATGGTATTTTATATACTGATGCATCTGATGTTGAGTTGACAGGTTATTCAGATTCTGATTGGGCTGGCAATCTGGATGATCAAAGATCAACCACTAGATATGCGTTCAGCATTGGATCCGGGGTTGTTTCATGGAGCAGTAAAAAGCAACCTACTGTATCTTTGTCTTCTACCGAAGCAGAATATAAATCCTTGTGTGCAACAACTTGTGAAGTTGTTTGGTTAAGAAGACTTCTTCAAGATGTTGGAGAAGAACGAAAGGAACCTACGATGATTAGATGTGATAATCAAAGTTCAATCAATATTGAAAAGAATCCGATTTTTCATGCAAGGACAAAGCATGTTGAAGCTCAGTATCATTTTTTTCGAGAAAAGTTGCAGTCAAATGAAATAACTCTTATGTATTGTAATACTAGTGAAAATGTTGTTGATATTTTCACTAAGCCTCTTGGAAAGATTAAGTTTGAACTATTTAGGGAGATGTTAGGTGTAGAAGTCAATCCATTCTCCACTAAGGGAGAGACTTGGAAATAATGGAGAAAGTGCCAGTTGTAAACACCAGTTATAAGCTTCAGTTGTGAGAGTCAGTTGTAGGCGTGTTAAGGGTCAGTTCTTAGTTAAGAGTCTAGTTGTCTTTGGTTTGCATGTAACCAACTCGGTCGAGTCTTTTCCTATATAAGGATGTAATCCGTCTTCATTGAATAATATAGAAGTGAGCATAGCCTCACCTTGTTTGTTTTGCATATTTTATCTAGATCGAAATTCGAGAGACGGAAAACATTTTTATTTTTTATTTTTGTTTTTTTTTGTATTGGGGAATCAGTAACTCGTGGTACTCGTACTCACATGACACGGGATCGATACCCATTCACTACCACTATAACCACAGGTATACCCATCTACTACCACTATAATACGGGGTCGATACATGTCCACTACCACTATAACATGGGGTCGATACCTATCTGCTACCACTATAACCACAGGTCCGCTACCACTATAACCCCAGGTGCTTCCACGCAGACTGCAATAATGGAGCATAGGTAAATCGGGGTGAGAATTGACCTTGAAACCTCTTTTTACATATTTTCTTCCATTTACACGACACTTGCCAATCGATCTACACCCCTTTGAACGAGAGAGGGAAAACATTTAGAATGCGTACCTTAATCAATAAATGCCATTGAATGTTGAGTTTTCTTGGTGAGTTGTATTTGGCTTTTCCATATGCAAAAAGCCGCCATTGTTGGTTATGTGCAAGTACTGTTTGAGTTGAGGATTTCAATACTATGATGTATACCTGGTATGAAGTCATGTCGATTTATTGCAGGCCTGATGAAGGTTAGTGCCTTGGATTTCTCATTGATGATAAGAGATGGCCAGGAGATAGCCCCTAGAATGTTGTTAAGAGTCCGCGTGAGGTGACCGATGGGTACGTTAGCTGCCATCTTCCGATCTTCTGTAGACAACACATGTTCTCTTCTTGGCACTGGTATCAGGGACATAGTTTAAGTAACTTGATGTCAAATAACATTTTGATTAATTTTGCATATCTTCATTTGTAAATGTAGTCAATATTGGGTCTCACTCCTCATAAAACAACAAGTAGGTAGGGTGGCACTGGTATCGGGGGCATAGTTTAAGTAACTTGATGTCAAATAACATTTTGATTAATTTTGCATATCTTCATTTCTAAATGTAGTCAATATTGGGTCTCACTCCTCATATAACAACAAGTAGGTAGGGAATAGATAGATAGAGTTGTTGCTTAAAATTAAAAATTTATTAAAACTATTTTGTTAGCCGATAAAGTTTATTTAGATATACATATTTTATCTTAGTTTTTTAGATTTGAATTTCTGATTTCTTAAGAGGAAACACATTTTCTTAATCAGTAGATTCATTTCTATTTTTGTTCATACTCATTATCTTGATCTACTATAATTATTATACTCATTTCTATTTTTTATCCTTACTTATTATCTTGGCCTAATAATTATTATATTGAACCTACCTTAAATAACGTTAACATAAAGAGTGATGCTAACAAACAATATGACATAATGTTCTCTTAACATATTTAAGATTGATGCAAATAATATGACAAGCTTTTTACTTTATTCTTCTTAATTCCAACCAATGAAATAAAAACCCACCAAAAAGTGATTTACAAGTTTAATCTATTATTTTTAAAAAGTAAATTTATCATCCCTTGGCATGGCCCTTTCTCGTCACCTTGAGATCGACCATTCATCGGATCTGTGCAAAGAATCCAGCGTCTACCAGTCGGACGAGAGTGACTACCTCCTGGTTGTGCTTCAAATGTGAAGACCGTTGTGTTAGATTGTGTAAATGGTCAAACTTGCCATCTTCTTCTGGTGTCTTGAAGGACTCCATTGATGACGAAGAGATTACTTTTCTAGTAAGCCATCTCTTTATTTGACACAGGGATGGGATTTCCTGCCTTACGAGTCCCTGAAAGGTGATTTCCATATTAATGGCAAAGTCGAGATCTCCGTAAATTATGTGCTATATTTTCTACAACTAATGTCTTATAAAGTGAAGATTTTGGATAGATCATTGGATCGAATTTATCGTGTGCTTAACTCTGATGTAAGACGTATCATTTTTTTTGGATTGCCCGTGAGATTGGCTCTCGTGGTATGTCTCGCTCAGAATATTCCTCAAACTGGCCACTAATTCAATTGATGCAATATAGAGGGCGGGCGGGCATCTCCTCTGCTATACTTATAACAATTTTGATCATGGCTACAGATATAAAGATCACAATAAGGACAAACGACTCGTACTCTTTTGGCGCATGAACATGAACCACCATGAATCCCACTAGCACAGCCTTTCAAGGCAGTAGATTACAGAATTAATGATTAATAAAGGAGGCGGAGAATAGAGAAAGTAAATTATCTGACAGGATTGACACTTTCTCATTCTGCGCGCATAGACGCATAGATTTAGCCCATAAATTAAAATTAACATTTTTCTGTGTCCTGAATTGGATCTCTTATATTCAGCAGCTTAAAGTTGTAGAGACATGTTCCCATGGAACATAGAGAAGGCAAATAATCTGACAGGAATAACAGTTTCTCATTCTGCGCGCTTAAGCCCATAGATCATTTGCTTTTTGGTTGCACAAGAAGATCGACAGGCACTGCTCGAGATGCTAGTTTTGTAAGAAAAGATGTTGAGATGAAATGAGAAAACAGTTCTTTGTACAATAAATACTACCTGACTATCTAAATTTTTTTTTTTTGGTTGAACAGGCTATTTTCCATTTTTGGTCAGTGGCTTTTAAAACTAGTACAAAGGATTCCTTTAATTGCAAAAATTTCTGCCACGCTTAATATTTTTTCATTTCTTTTAAAACTATTAAAAAGGATTCCCCCGATTGCAAAAAATGCAGCTATGTTCCATATCTTCTCAGTGGCTTTAAAAACTATTATAAACCATTCCTCTGATTGCAAGATTGCAAAACAAGGGAACTATGTTCTATAATGTACTTATTTGATTAAAAAAAACTGACTTCTGCACCTCCATATTCTTGTCTTTGTTATCATCAATCGCAATCCCAGAAATAATTTGAACGTTTGCACTATGAACAGAAGCTAGCGAGATGCTATCCATTTTTTCTTCCTTGTAAGTGCTTATTAAATATTAAATTAAAATACTCTTGGGTTTATAGTTTTGGTGGTTGGTTAGTGTATGTTGAAACTTGAAACTTTCAACTTATTTCCAATGGGGCTACATGCACATTGTATCAGTGAAAAACGGAATGTGCATGTTGTTGGGCTGTTATATTCTTTGCAGTGAAAATCTAGTCGAGTTGTATCAACTAATGGTCGAAGTCGAGGTAGATCGAAAACATCGACAACATCCACAACAGATCGAAGTTGAGGTGGATCGACAACAGGTCAAAGTCGAGGTAGATCGACAACAAGTCGAAGGTGGAGTGAGTCGACCCGGTAAAGTCGAAGTAAGTCAACCAACAAGAGGTCGAAGTGTGGGCGTGAGATGACCGACTAGAGACTGAATGAAGGTCGAGTGGTAATTGACTGGTAAACCCGACTTGGAGTCGAGACTATAACATAATCCTAAGATTTGCGGGATTTGTAGTCAATGATATTCATGGATCTATAACCGTTTTTGGCACCAATCTTTAGGGTTTTGCTTGTTGTAAAGCCTATAAAGAGGCATGTCATAAGGCTGTAAAGCTTGTTATTGTAAGGTGATCATGGAATGCACTTTTGCACGTTAATGCATGTGTAAGTGTAGGTTGATGGTCATGCATATGTAAGCCAAATTGGCTACAGGGTTGTTCTTGCTTGTGCAAGAGGGTATGATGCCAACCAAGGTTAGACATGTAACCTTTTATTATTAATGAATAAAACAACAAGAGAGAATGAATGTTGGTTTTCCCGGTTAAGGGTTTCTAAGGTAAAATCTCGTTGTATTGTGTGATTTATTGTGTGATTTTCTTTTTTGAATAAATTATTCTTCGCTTCTGCTAGGATTAGTGTGGAAGTGTTCTGCATTTCGTGACATGTGGTATCAGAGCTTAGGTTTTCCCTGACAAGTGATTTATCAGAGTAGTGTAATGCTTTGGCGAGTATATCAGATCTTGATTTGTTAATCTTGAATCTTAAAACTAAACCTAGGTACAGTAAGAGTCATAAGCCATAAATCGTTTTAAAGATCGCGGTAAATAATAGCGAGCAGTTCCAGAATAGAGATAGAAAGATTCAATGGATAGAATTTTGAGATTTGGAAACTTAAAATAGAAGATCTTCTTGTGGATCAAGAATAATGGATAGTGGTCTATCCACATACCCAACCGACAGGCATGTCGAAGGGAGAATGGGAGAAACTCGAACGAAAATAAATAAGTATGATACGGCTTTGTCTTGCATATTTTGTGTTGTTGAATGTCTCGCGTGAAGATTCGGCCAAGAAACTGTGGGACAAGCTGGGAAGCTTATATCAGTCGAAATATCTGGTAAATAAGCTACTTCTCATAAATAAATTACATATTTTGAGGATGAGTGATGGAAGTTCGGTGATTGGGCATTTAAATGCATTTAACACCATGTTAATCCAGTTACCATCTGTGGATAAAAAGATCATTCATGAGGAGAATTGTATCAGCCTATTATGTTCTTTTCCCAACTCCTCAGATATCTTAGTCGTGGCTATTGTGAATAATACAACAACATTAGCGCTAGAGGACATGGTTTCTTCTCTATTGTCGAAAGAAATGAACAGAAAGAACATGGAAGGATCAACCAAATATGATCTAATAGTGAGAGGTCTACTAGTAGATAGAGATAAAGGGAGATTCTTCGGTAGAAAGTATAAGTCGAAGGGTAGATCTAAATCCTCGGTTCAGTCAATGCGAATATGTTGCAAATTTTGTAAAGATGGGAATTATAAAAATGATTTCAAGTCAAAGGCAACGAAGGTCAGTGTCAGATCCGATGAGACACATTCGATTGAGATAAAGACGACCTCGAAGAAGCGACGTGATGTGTACCTGGCATCAACTAGTACACAGTTAGATCAAGATGTTTGGTTGATCGAATCAAGAGAATTTTATCATATGACACCACATAAAGAATGGTTATGTGAATATGAACAATATGATGGGGGTGATGTTTTCTTGGGGGATGACTCAAAAACCAAACTTGTTGGACGAGGAAGAATCCGACTAACACTATAGGATGCGAGGAAAAGAACCCTTTCAGGTGTGCTACACATTTAAGGTTTGGCAAGAAACTTGATATCTATCAGTAAGATGAGTGACATAGCCGTGCATACTCTGTTTCAGAAGGATTCGTTCAAAATGGTCATAGGTGCAATGGTCTTAATGAGAGGAGTTTGGTTTGGTACCCTGTACAATTTGTTAGGGAATGTTGACTTGACTAGATGCAACAACATCATTGCTCCTAAAATCGACTCAACTGTGACTCGACTCGAATCGATGTTGATACAACTGGACTCGACTCGAGCCAATTCGGTTCAAACCGACTCGACAAGACATGATGAACTCGACCCAACCACGTTATGGAATGAGAGGATGGTACACATTGGAGAAAAAGGACTTCAATCTATGCAAACAAAAGGTATGGTCAAAGGTTTTCATGAATGTTGTTTAGAAGTCATCTTTCGTGAACATTGCATATATGGGAAATAAAGTCAGGTGAGGTTCCCATCTAGAGCGACAAAGGAAAATGGGATTCTTGAACTAGTGCATAGTGATGTGTTTGGCTCAATTATAGTTCCTTCACTTGGTGAATCCCTATATCATTTCTCCTTCATATATCATTTTCCCAAGAATACATGGATATATTTCATGAGGAAGAAATCATACGGTTTTGAGAGATTTGGGGAGTTTAAATATCTTGTGGAAAAATAGACAAAGAAGAGGATTAAAGTGTTTAGGATTGACAATGGTGGTGAATTTTGTTGAAAGGACTTTGATCATTTCTATAAGAAGTGTGGCATAGCACGCCAAAATACCACACCATATACCCCACAACAAAATGGAGTTTTTGATAGAATGAACATAACTTTGATGGACAAGTCATGGAGTATGCTCAGTGGTGTTGGGCTAGCACAAGAATTCTAGGAGGAGGCAATCGATACTACAAGATATCTGGTGAATATCTCTCCTTCGTCAGTGCTAGTCAACACGACTCAAGATCAGGTATATTTGGGTAAGAAGCCTTCAGTGGCACATCTCAAAGTGTTTGGCTGTGATGCATTTGTGCATGTTCCCAAGGAAAAGAGGTGCAAGGTGGATAAGAAGGCATTCAAATGTATTTTTATCGGATACAAAGAACGGATTAAAAAATATAAACTTTGGGATCCTGCATCAAGGATAATAGTTTATAGTAGAGATGTGGTATTCAGAGAAGTTTGAGGTAAATCTGAGCTTAATAAAGTTGTTTAGACCGATAATAATTCTAATACGGTGTGGTTTTAACTGAGCAACGAAGAACATGATTCATATGAGTCGTATGAATCTGAGGAAGAGGTGGAACAATTGACTCCGGTGGTAAGGAGGTGAGAAAGAATAAGAAAACCAATTGAAAGGTATAATCCACCCGACGTTTTTTCTTCATTTGTGTTAACTACCATCAACGATGAGCCCAAGTTAGTCGGTGAGGTAGTCGACTCGACAGAGGGTAAATTATGGAAGGACACCATGGTCGAAGAGATGCAATCCTTGTACAACAATGATACATGGGATGTAGTCAAGTTACCTAGTGAAAGAAATTTCATTGGTAGAAAGTGGGTGTTCAAGGTCAAGAAGATTAATGCCATAGGACAAGTCGAGAATTTCAATGCTCGACTGGTAGTGAAAGGATATTCCCAAGTTGAGGGAGTTGACTTCAATGAGATTTTTTCCCCTATTGCAAAATGAACTTCCATTAGAGTACTAATGTCTCTGGCCACAACATTCAATCTGGAGATAGAAAAAATGGATGTGAAGACAACGTTCCTACATGGGGACCTAGAAAAATAAATCTACACGAAACAACCTGAAGGATTTGTAGTAAAGGTCAAGCAAGATTTGGTGTGAAAACTCAAAATATCCCTTTATGGTCTAATGAAATCGCCAAGGATGTGGTACGAAATATCTTACACATACATCCTTAGTGTGGGATTTGTGAGAAGCAAAGTTGACCACTGGATATATTCCAAGGAAGAAGGTGGGAATTTAATATATGTAGTTTTGTATGGCGATGACATGTTGTTGATTGGAAACAACATGGACGCAATAAAGGAGATGAAGAAGAAGTTATCGTCCAAGTTTGACATGAAGGATATTGGTGCAGCTAAATTCATTCTGGGAATGGAGATTAAGAGAAATCGAGATGCTATAAATCTCTCGTTGAATCAAACGAAGTATATTGGAACAGTCCTGAAACGATTCAACATGCAGGATTGCAAACCGGTGAAGGTGCCAATTCTAGTGGGAGCAAGGCTTACTATTGAACAATGTCCAAAGACACAGGAGGAGACAAAGGACATGGCATGTGTTACATATGCAAGTTTTCTTGGTATTCTAATGTATGCGATGGTCTACACTCGAACAAACATTTCCCATGTAGTTGGAGTGTTGAGAAGGTACATGTCGACACCTAGAAAGGAGCACTGAACAACTGTCAAGAGAGTATTCAGGGATTTGTGTGGAAAAAAGGACTATGCTATATGATACCAAGGAATACCTGAAGGTGACAGTGGTAAATTATATATACATGTATTTGTCGATGCTGACTAGGATGGAGATTTGGATCGACAAAGGTCAACAATCTAATATTTCTTCAATATATTCAGTGGAGCAATAAGATGGAGGATTAAGTGACATGTAGTTGTAGCCTTGTCGACAACATAAGTTGAATACCTGGCGCCCACTCATGGAAGCAAAGAACTAGTATGGATTCAAATATTGTGTTCAAGAATCGGGTTTGGGAAGAGATCTATGAAGGTGAATTGCGATAGTCAAAGCATAATATTTATAGAAAATAACCTTTCTTATCATTCAAAGACTAACCGCACTGATGTATAATACCATTTCATAAGAAATATGGTGGAAAGTAGCAAGGTGCTACTGGAGAAATTAGACATGTTGGAAAACATAGAAGACTCATTGACCAAGTATGTGAGTGTTGTGAAGCTCTCTTGGTGAAGAGGGGAAATGTGAATTGTTTCCTTGAGTCTGTGAGGGAAATTTCAGGAATCTCTTGATTCAGCAAAGAAGATAAAAAGTGGGAGAATGTTGGGTTGTTATATTATTTGCAGTGAAAGTCAAGTTGAGGTGAATCGATTGATGGTCAAAGTCAACATAGATCAACAACATCGATAGTAGGTCAAAGTCGAGGTGGAACAACAAAAGGTCGAAGTCGAGGTAGATCAACAACAAGTCGAAGGTCGAGTGAGTCGATCAGGTAAATTCAAAGTCGAATATATCGACAACAAGTCAACCAACAAGAACTCAAAGTGTGGGCATGAGACGATCAACTAGAGACCGAGTGAAGGTTGACTGGCAAACCCGACTTGGAGTTGAGTGTAACAGAATCCTGGGATTTGGAAGATCTGTAGAAAATGATATGCATGGATCTATAACCATTTTTAGGTGCCAATATTTAGGTTTTTTCCTGTTGTAAATCCTATAAATAGGTGTGTTGTAATTCCATAAATGATTGTATAGTAAGGTGATCATAGAATTCACTTTTGTAGGTTACTGCATGTGTAAGTGTAGTTTGTTGGTCATGCATATGTAAGTTGAGTTGACTTGTTAAGCCCTAATATTGGCTCATTACCCCTTAATTGGGGCATATTAGATTAGTAATGCTATTTTATTTATGTCGGCTTTAGGCCATTGGTTGTAATCTAGATTAGTAATTTTATTTTAATTATGTCGGCTTTAGGCCATTATTTGTAATTATACCTCCTAGTCTTCTATATATACCAAGGAGACATTTTCATTTTGAATCATCTTGTACTTGAACATTTAAGTGGGGTAAAAGGAGGTTTCCCCCTCGAAGAGGCTTATTATATGAAACTATCTCTTTTTCAAGGCGTTGAGTACTTTTCCTGAGGTTTTTCTATGCTATATTGATGTTTGGTTCTTAACATATGGTATCAGAGCTCAAGGTCTTGGGGTTTCGCTGCTACATCTGAGACACCGTGGAATTTTCGCTATAAATTTTTTTCTACAACGTTTCAGAAGGAAACGCTTGGAGGGTATTTAGAAGACGGATCAAGGTACGTTGGGTTCAAAATTCATCTCCTGAGGCCTTATACTTTCGGAGATACAACCTGTACAAGATAGGGTTCTGGAATCATCCTGAAATGAGTCATTGTGAAATTTTCGCTATAAAACATTTTCTGTAACGTTTCAGACCTTGTCCTCCAAAGGCCATTTACAGAAATTAGTAAGGTACCTGTGGTCAAAAGTTCAGCTTCTGGGTCATCTTAAAGTTTTAGATACACCTTGTGTAAGATAGGGTATCTGACTAGTCCTATTGACTAGCCTCAAGAAGGTGTTCTAGGTAAAACAAGCATAACTTCTTGCTAGAGTATCCAAATTGAGTGGGACTGGTTGCATTGGATCATGGACAGTCTGTAGTATCTTGGGTGTGAGTTTCAGAATTGTATATCAATTATTGTGTGTGGGGAATTCTATACAAGTGAGATCACCTGAAAAGGCAAAAAATCAGCAAGTTGTGGGGAAGTTACCATAATTTCCACTTGGCACATCCAATTTTGATCAGACCTGTGGCATTGCAGAGAAGAAATATCAGAGAAATACATAAAAGAAAGTTTCATACATGGAAGGGCCAAAAATTTGGAGATACAATAGAAGACATATTGTCTAGCAGAACCACCTCAAAATCAAGGTTCGAAAGTGATACTTGGTCAACATGCCACCCAAAAAGGGAATTTCTACACCAAATAAGCCTCCAGAAAATCCTACTTGGACTCT
>ML783412.1:111593-131879 GCA_009831015.1 Picea engelmannii | reverse complement strand
CCCCCTCGAAGAGGCTTATTATCTGAAATTATCTCTTTTTCAAGGCGTTGAGTACTTTTCCTGAGGTTTTTCTATGCTATATTGATGTTTGGTTCTTAACATGACTATAGGGTTGTTCTTTCCTGTGAAAGAGGGTATGATGTCAATTGTGTCATAGGTGTGGACCAAGGTTAGACATGTAATCTTTTATTTTGAATGAATAAGAGAACAAGAGAGAAAAATGCTCAAAGTAATGTTGGTTTTCCTAGTTATGGGTTTCCAAGGTAACATCTCGGTGTCCTGTGTGATTTCCTGTGTCATTTACTTTCTTGATTAAATTATTCTTCTCTTTTGCTAGCATTGGTGTGGAAGTGTTCTGCATTTCCTGACACATGCATGCACACTACAAAGTTTGTGTAACTGGTGGATTTGGTTTGTTTAACCGTATAATAGATCCTATATAACTAGCATACTCGTAGAAGTATGTGTATGCATTGTAGCGTAGTGCAGTGCATGGGAAGAGAGTTGGAGGATGGTTGTAAGCTTGTGTTGGCTACTTTAATTCTCCCTTGAATAATAAGAATAATGATTATCATTCCCCCATGGTTTTTTCCCTTAGAAGAGTTTCCACGTAAATCATTGTGTTAAATTGATGTGATTGCATGTATATTTTTTCTTTGCTATTTAAATATTGCTATGTTTATGCTTTTGTTTCCTAACAAGTGATATGAGAGCAGGTGAACTAAGCTGAGCCGAGCGAATATTTATGCGCTAAGGTTGAGAAAAATCTGTGTTGGAAGATCTCTATTTGTGTGTTGTGTGTTGGGAAGGAGTTTGTTGCAAAGGGGGTGTTGTTATTTTCCCTAACGCTCCCTAAGACATGTTGGTAGGGATTTCACACTCCCCAAACTTGTTAAATCAAAAAATTTGAGGGACTAACGCTCCCCATGACATACATAGGGAGTGTTGACTAATGAATTTCAAGAGACTAACGCTCCCCACGACATACATAGGGAGTGCTTACTAACACTCCCCTAACCATACAAAGGGAGCATTGATTCTTAGACTAGCACTCTGTAGGATATTCATAGGGAGCGTTAGTCACAAATGTTGACTCGAAAAGGTTTGGTCAATGAGGTATGAAAGAAAACTTTTTTATTGACTAAGTGGAGGATCATTTTGGTTTGTAAAGGATCACTTTGGTTATTTAAAAGGATCACTTTGGTAAGTGGAGGATTTTTTAAAAAGGTGAGGTGGATATATATATTTTATAAAGTATATTTTTTATATCCGTGGACCTCTTTTTGTAAGAGGTGGACCCTTTTTTGGTAAAAGGTTTTCAAATAAATATTTTTAACCTTTTAAATAATGTTTTAGGGTTCAAATTTGAACAATAAAATTACTCCTCCATATTAAGAAGCTTATTATTATAAGTTGTGGTTTCATGGTGGTTTTTTGTTCGAATGGAAAAAGTGTAGAGTTCAATGTTTGAAGTGGAGAAATTCAACAACAAGAATACATTTGAGCTATGGAAGCTCAAGATCTAGGATCTGTTTATGCAACAAGGATTGAAAAAGGTATTGACAAGAAAGACAAAGAAACTGGCAAACATGACAAATGAGGACTGGGAATATTTGGATGCAAGAGTGTTATTGGATAAATCCATAAGTGTGGACACAAACCGATCTCCCTAGATCCACCTAGATCTAGAACAAAGAAAGACAGAATAATACTCTTTCCCTAGATTTTGACTATTGAATGAACTAGGAGGCAAGAACAAGTTACATACCTTATAATCACTTCCTATGGTATTTGTTGCTCCCACTTTGCTTCAGTTCTTTCGTATAGTCAAGACCAAAACAATACAAACCAACCGAAGTGAAGAAAGCACAATCTATTCAACAATTAATCTATGTATATGATCAAGGAGTTATACAATAAAGTGGAATTAGCTTTATGGGAAAGGGACATATTACTGTATCATATTGATGGAAAGTAAAGATTACAACCTGAGCCTTGATGTTGCAAACTTCCTTTCGATGGCCCTTGGCTCCGACACACACACTTTCTCACTTGTATGAAGAAGATCAACCACCTTTGATAAACTTGCTAGAGTTCTTAGCTGTTGTAGCATCAATCCTTCACATAATCTTTCACCAATTCTCCAATGAATCTTACTTAACCTTGTTTTCTTAACCTTTTCCATGAGAAATCACTCAATATATAGGAGAGAATGAATTAGTTACTTGGATAGGAATGATCCCAAAATATCAGGGAATCCAGTACTAGGATAACCATTCGAATTCCATCTCATCCTTCTAGAAGCTTCGAGAATTCATCTTTTTCCCTTCTTTAGAAAGAGTTCGCACCCTAGCAGTTCAACACAATGCGAACTTCTCTCACCCTGGCTTAAGGCAGCTTGCGAGAATCATGCATTCTCACAAGAAAATATACTAGTAGCCTGGGAACAGTCCTCAAAAATGTGATTTTTGGAAAGAGATGAAGGTAACTTTTCTCAGGAGAAATTTCTAATGAAGGGCATGAATTCACCATCATCAATACATCATCATGATGACCAAAATCATGGGTAACAAAGAGCTCTTGGTACCATCTGTCTGTGCCTGGCAGATGAAGTTCAATTTAACATTGTTGGAGAGGAAACAATAATAGGCTTATGGAACATAGTTGAAAGCCTTTACATGACAAAGTCCTTAACGAACAAAATCTTCTTGAACAAGAAGTTGTATAGCTTTAGGATGAAAGAATGTATGAAACTTGTTCATCATTTAAATATTTTCAATAATTTGATTTGTCAATTAACTAGTATGGATGTAAAATATGAAGATGGGGAAAAAGAATTCACGCTAATGTGTTCATTACCTAAATCATGGGATCATCTGGTCACATCTATGTGGTTTATAAAAAGAAACACCATTTATTATGATATTGTTTTGGAGCTCTATTGGCTGAGGAAATGAGGTGACGATCCAGTAAAGAAACCTCATTGGTAGAAGCAATGGTGGTCAAAGATCGATCTACATAAATATGGAAAGAACAAAGAGGTATATCTAGATCTAGGCCAAGAGGCAAAAATGGTAAGCAAAAATTTTGGTTTTGTGTCAAATACAAGCATATCAAGAAGGATTGCTAAAAAATACAAAAAAAATCCGAAGAGGACTCCACAAAGGAAGAAAAGGAAGTTAATTACGGTGAAACAAGTTTAGGTTCATGTATGGTTGATGAGGTCTTATCTACCTATGATGTTCCAAAACAATATCAACATTGGTTGTTAGATTCCGGTGCATCCATCCATATGTGTCTTCATAAACATTGGTTCTCATCTTACCAATCTATTGATGTCGTTGTTGTTTTTATGGGAAACATGTTTTCTTGTAAAATTGTTGGGGTTGGTAGCATCCATATTAAAATGTATGATGGTACTCTAAGAATCTTAATAGATGTGAGGCATGCAGATGAACTCAGAAATAACTTGATATCTTTGGGAATTCTAGATTCTGTTGGTTATAAGTGTACACTTCAAGGTGGATTAGTAAAGGTTTCCAAAGGAATCTTGGTAGTCACGAAGGCAAAGAGGAATGGGAACCTTTATCATCTTGAAGGAAGCACTGAAATAAACCAAGCAGTGGTAACATCTGAAGTTACAAGTGACTCTACTCATCTATGACATAAACGTTTGGGTCATATGAGCGAGAAAGAGCTTAAGGTACTAGTTGATTGTAAGTCACTTCCAAGTTTAAAGTTTCAAAATTTGAATTTCTACAAGTATTTTCTTTTTGGAAAACAATGTAGATAGAAGATTAAAACAAGACAAAATATAAGAAAAGGTATTCTTGATTACATTCATTCAGGTGTTTGGGGACCATCCCCTACATTTTCTTTAGAACGATCATCATAGTTTGTGACATTTATAGATTATTACTCTAGAAAGATGTGGATCTATTTACTTAAAAGAAAAACTGATGTATTTAATACTTTTAAGTAATTAAGAGCTTTGGTTGAAAAGAGAATTGACAGATCAATCAAGTGTTTAAGAACATATAATGGAGGCGAGCTCACATCAGTGGAATTTGAAAACTATTGCAAGGAAGATGGTATCGAAAGACATAAGACCATGGTTTATACTCCTCAGAAAAATAGTGTTGTTGAATGCATGAATATGACTCTTCTAGAGAGAGAAAGGAGCATGCTCAGTAATTCCAAGTTGCAACGAGAATTATGGGTAGAAGCAGTTCTTACAACATGTTATCTGATAAATCTATCACCATCAATTACAATTAAATGTAAGATTCTAGAAGAGGTATGGACAAGTCATTCATGTGATTATTTAAATCTGAGAATATGTGCTTGTGATGCTTATGCTCTTATTTCAAAAGATCAATGTTCTAATTTAGATCCTAGATCAAAGAAATATGTCTTTGTTGTTTATGGTGATGGATTTAAGTGATACAAATTGTGGGATCCTACTACCCACAAAATCATCATCAACAAAGATGTAGTATATGATGAATCATCAATCATAAAATCAGACCTGGTGATGTTGAAGTGATAGAAGAAAAGGTACCACAACTTCAACAAATTAAGCTGGAGACTCAATCACCTTTAGAAAATGAGGACTATGAATAAGTTCCAATAGAAGAAGACGAGGATGCAAAAAGTATCTAGGAAACAATGGATATGCCTCAACCATCTCTAAGGACATATATACAAGTTAGGAATCCTCCTACAAGCTATAACGATTATGTTTCATCTATGGCTTTGGTTTCTAAAGAAAGGGAACTTAGTTGTTATCAAAAAACAATAAAGGGATCTAAAAATGTTAAATGGAAAGAGGTTATGGAAAAAGAAATGGATGCCTTAGAGAGGAATGAAACATGGGACCTAGTGTAACTTCCAAAGGACATGAAGGTTTTTAGTTTCAAGTGGGTCTACAAACTAAAAAAGGGTGTTGATGATAAAGTTGAAAGGTATAAAGCAAGACTGGTAGCAAAAGGGTTGTTGAGGACATGATATGAATTGCTCTTACTCAAGCATTTTCAGACTTTACTTGGCTAAATTAAAGTAGACGAGAATATCACCCTATGTTTATAGCCAACAAAAATATATATCCTAACTCACAAGTATTAATTACAAGTGCTTAGGCTAGTCTTTTATCAACAAAAACTTGCTGGAAATTCACTTTTTATGTATTTTTCTGAAAATATCAGTTGCTGAAATAAATGTAAGAACAAAAGTAAAGACACTGAGATCATAATCTATGTAGATGAGACATAAAGAAATACCTTATTCATTCCAATTCACCAAAGAGTCATTGTCTTTATAAAGATTCACACAGAAATCTTGGTCCAAAGTCAAACTTAGAAATCCCCGATGGAACATACAAAAGGACCACTCACAGAAAACCAAAAATGAACTCTAAAAGCTAGATCAACTTGACACAAACTGCTGCCCACTCGACTCTACACAATAGCCTTTATCAGTCATGAAAGTTAATTCACAAACATACAAGCATACACAGATTATCAAAGATAGATCGATACCTCTGAAGAACAAGTGTCTGAATGAGTTGATTCAACCCTGAATGTTGTTGTCTACAATAAGACCCTTCTGTCACAAAAGAGAATTAGGCTATGATGGATATATGAATGAATGAAAACTAAATTGTCTCAACATAAGTCAAAGAGAAAACCTTAGCATTATTTGCGCTTCTATCTCCCTTTGATCCTCTCCTTAGTTCAGCCTTTAACAATTTAGAATTGGTTAGAGTAGTTGAACTAACTTATTAGTTAAGTTAACAGAAGGCCTTAACTAACTTTAGTTAGGGGGACCAATAGTAATTATAATAAGGATCATCATTAAAGAATAACTAGTAGGTGGGACCCATTGTGACTCCCTTTAGTTCATAACCATCCTACCATCATAACATACTCCATTAGTTAAGAAAACACACTTCCTCGTGCCTCCCATCAACATATATACTTTTGGAAATTTCAACTCATGAAAATTGAAATTATTTCAAAAATAATACTCCATATATTCAAAATAAAACATGTTGTCCAAAATCCCTGAAGTCAACCTGTCATTGCAAGACTTGGAAAGGAGACCTTTGAGACCCAGGTAGAGCTACTTCTTTCCCAATCCAACCGAAGGATCCTGCGTGTGTAATTGATTAGAAAATATTCTCTTTGAATAGCCATGCAGGACAACTCTTAAAATATGAAATAGATTTCTCTCAAAATGTATCAGGCTCATGCAATCCAATCCATACAAATTGTTTTAGTGTTAATCAATGAACAGAGGGGTGGAAAAAATGTTTAGGGATACATGAGGGGTTTGTAATTACCGAAAGGGAAAGAAAACATTTAATGTTCATTAGAATAATCAAGCAATCCATAACATATTTGTAGTAAGAAAACTATGCATCAACCAACAATCGGATGACTGAGTAATAGTTCATGTACATTTGCCTAATTTCACTGCCCATTAATATCCGACACAGTGCCATTACAAGAGAAGTATTCCACACTCTTTGCAAGAGGTTTTGTCCCTCTTATTTTTACGTTCTGCATTTTATAATAGTGAACAACAACACTCGTTTCCAATCTGTATCTTTTAACATCCATCATCACCATACAATATCCAAGTCCAGATCTATATTTCCAAGTAGTGTTCCAAAAAATAACAATGAAGTCTCCATTTCTGTAATAGAGAAAATCAAGATCTGTAATGGTATTCATCCCCATATGTATATATGCAATGGAAAAATCGAAATGATTAAGACCTCACATGTCACAATTGAAAAGCAATTGACGATAACCGACAATCAACATTTAGACATAGGCTATGCAGAAGTAAATTTCCGAAACCATGTAACCATGCCATTGTGAAATAGATATTTCAGTGCGACTTAAAATTGAGCCAAACATTCCACACAACTGTCATCAATAGTGATCAATTTACAAAAAGATAATGCACTTAGAATTTGGGAGTATCACTGGGCATACAAACAAGCCATTTATATTATACGTGGTGCATAACTGAGAGGATTCCACAGTGTCATAATTCCCATAACCACACAACGATATATAACCACGACATAAATCAAAAATACATTATGGGCCATTCATTAAGCCACCTGTTAGTGACTAGGTTGCACACATTCAAGTGTATTCTACCAATGGCAAACAAAATGCAGTAAACCTATCCAATCCAATCTTCTAATTCTCAAAACATCATCTATAGGACGCGACATGTGTGAACAACACAAAACCACTGTGACTAATGCTAACCATTATCATAACATCATGAGAACCACTCTAACGACCGTATAATAACCAACAATTTGGCACTATTGTAAGGGAAACAAAATGCCAACAAGCATGATAAAGGTGTATACCCACGAACCAAAACGGAAATCATAGAGGCCCTTTCATAATAAAAACAAAATGATTCCTTGACTACAAGTTGGCGACTGTGACTCTTAGAAATGCAATTGACAATGCAGGGCTCATGTCATTACCACAGAGGTAGTGGTCAACACCATACTAACATGACTTCTATACGAATCACAGGTGAGCCTGTATTTGAAGTAAAAGGCCACAATAAAATTAACATGCTTGACAGACTCCTTATGCAGCTCTAATCTGGAGGGTTTATGGGTTTGCACAGTAGCCAACGCAAGAAGGAGAGGAGGCACCAACTGTGGTGGATCTTTGGGCATGCTCAAGGAGGACCACGATGCTTGTGGATGAGAAGCATTTCCTTAAGAGAGTTGGATAAGGTTCTAGTTAAACCCAGGAACCACGAAGATACTTATCTATTCAACTTTTTAAAAGAAAAACCTTTAAACAGAACACAGCGATAACAAAATCTATCACCCAGGAGACCACCAAATCTAATGAACCCACAACACTTATACACAGAACCATCAATTTTCAATTTAATACGAAACCACACAATTGCAATACTCAGGAAAACAAAAACCCATACAAATGAGCGAAAAATATTTCATAACCAGAGTGAAGTCAGGAATAACCAATACCTTAAGATGAGAGGTAGCTGAGCGGTTGCAATCTGCCCAAAATCCGAAGTGTAATCACAACAGCCAGATCAAACAATAGTTTGATTAGGTTGATGGCCAACTGGAAGGGTAAAGTTGACGTGCAATAAATGCACGTCGCTTCCACCTATCTCACATTTATTCCATAATACATGTCAATGATCCTTCATTAACACCATTAATCAACCAATGCATCGAGAATTTCAATTCATTAACCATATCATAGTCAACAAAAAAATGGAAAGCCATCACTTCCATAAGCCACTAAGGATTAAAAAATATGCATATCAATACCAATTGCATCATTCAATGCATAACCCATGTATTACCACTTGCCAAGAATGTGCCACCAAAACTTCCATGATATGCATATCACGATTAATTATTTTTTCTTAAAATGTCATTCCTCGTTAGCTAAGGATTAACGAATATTTTATGCATGTAGTGTTTCAAACTAGGTTCCTTTGCATTGTAATACTTCGCCCTCTTTTAAAAAAAATCTACCCTTCATGTGAATTACTAATAGGTTTGTTGTGTGGGTGAGAGAAGAAAAATACCATATATGAATAGGAGGTTGTTGTGTCATGAAGGGACAACATCTCACATATTAACTCATATCAATGACCACCATATTAATATCAACCATGTAATTTTTGTAGCTCAGCATCATAACATGAACATACCTGCTACAAAATAATTCCAGGGGGTCCCATCTACTAGTATTATTTAGTTTTATAATAATATCTTTAACAACACTTTGGAGGCAAAACTACATTGGTGTTTTCAATCATCAACAAACTGGCGAATCCACAAGGAAATTTGTTCTTAACATATTAGAACTCATAACCCATGGTTTCACGGACCAAGGAATGTAATCTCAGGAAGACATAACTCAAATGGTTATGCAACGGGGGGAAGTGAGTGGATTTAATGGAAAGATGACAAAGAATTTGGGAATAACTCATGAAAAATGTTAAGTATGAGGGGGTTTTTTACCATTGTATGCATAACCCATCGACCATAATTTGTTCTTTGACCTCCTAGGAGAAAAATTTCCATATTTTCTCTTAACTCTCAATGGATGAAGAAATGGCGGGGAGAAGTGGGAGATAACCAATTCTTTATAAAACAATAGAGGAAATGTATAGCAATTTCAAGGGTCCTTTAGAGATGACACCCTAATAGTTGTGTAATCTTGATCGTTATTAAATAACAATGCTTTTGCAGAGGCGTTGTTGTGGCAGAATTGATCGAACCTTCTACCTTGACCATATCTTAAAAGATAATAAAAATAAAAATCGTCACAGGAGTAATAATGCAGAAAATAGAGCAGTAGCAGTAAAAGACAGTGGTAAAAGATAGAAAAACAACATAGTAAAAGGTGCACTTAGAAAGAAGAAACCTCTAAGTAGAAAAGTAGGCACAAAAAATTGAAAGCAGAGCTAAACTACTAGTATACAGAGGAATACCAAGCAATGTACAACTTTTTACATTGGTTCCACATAATGCTTCAAGTGAGAACCCTTAGTGTTGTAGGAAAACAATCGCTCTTGCAAATTTTTTGGAATGTAAGAATTTGTACCTAAGACAAAGGAAATGTTGAAAGGAACCAGCCATAATTTCTGAAATTTTGAATGTCTTCCTCTATCAGCATGAGCCAAATCCCACAAGAAATTTTTCATTGACCTTAAACTTGACAGTTTTGACACTTTTGTTGAAATATTTCTTAACGGTCTGTTGTGTCCCTTTAATAATATCCAAAGAAAACATTCTTTGTTCTTCCAAAGATAGTAATGCATTTACTCTTTGTGAAACATCTGAAGAATTTAATTCTTCGGTCTGCAGCATCAACCTTAAGGAAGAAAGTTCGAGCTCGGCTGGAAGGATGGCTTCTTGGCCATAAACCAGCTGAAAAGGGGTACAACCAATACTTACTTTGGTAGTATTTTGATCTTCCCAGAGGATATAAGTGCGGACAGTGCACCACCGGTGAGGTTTATATTCGATGAGCCTTTTGACGATCCTTATCAGATTTTTATTAGTGGACTCAGATTGATCGTTTCCTTAGGGATAGTAAGTTGATGACATGAAATGTTTAACCCCTAATTTGGCTAGAAATTGAGTCATCTTAGAAGAAATGAAAGAGGGACTATTGTCTGTAATAATTTCCAATGGAAGACCAAATATGGAAAAAATATTATTTTCAAGGAAAGAAATTACCTGATCATCTAGGGAATGTTTAAGTGGGACAGATTTAACCTATTTAGTAAAATAGTCTACGGTTGTCAAGATGAAAACCTGCCCAGATGAAGAAGGAGGGTTAATAGGACCAATAAAATACAATCCCCATTTTGAAAAAGGAAAATTTGGTGAGACAGGTTGTAATGGCATGGCTGAAAGGCATTCCTTCCCAGTAAATTTTTGGCATTTGTCACAAGACCTCGAAAAAACATAAGAGTCATGAAAGATCGAAATAAAATAATATCCCTTCCAAATAATATTTAAGGCAGTGGTCTTTACAGAAATATGACCTCCTACATGAATGACAGAGCTTGAAGAGTCGTGGGCTTCCTGTAACAATTTATGTGCCTCTTCATTGTTTACACAGCGAAGTAGCACGCCATCAACAGATCTTCAAAATAACAGGTCTCCTATAATGACATATCTTGCAGATTCTAGATGAAGTCTTCTCCTTTGGTGAGTATTTAAGTTATCTGGACATGTTTGGTTCTGTAAATAATAAACCAAGTTTGTGTACCAAGGATGTTCAGACACAGGGAGGGTTTGATCATCAATGCAAAAGAGAGCTGAAAGGGAACTATCTTCTTCATCAATTTCTTCACCATTTTTGGCATGGTGAACCAAGTGAAGGGCTAGGTCGCATCCCTTGATAGTGGTAGAATTCACAATATTTAAATCATGCTCCTGGATCTTGGCAAGCCAATGTGCAAATTTTATTGAAAGATAAGTTTGTGAGAGAAAAAACTTAACAGCAGGTAAATGGACTTTTACCAACCTCCTCTTACATAAGATGTAGTGGGGAAGATTTTCGATGACCTTAACAAGAGAAAAAGTGTGTTTCTCAATAAAAGAGTATTTAAATTCATCATCAGACAAACATTGACTCATGTAAGCCACAATTTTTTTATTTCCTTGACCATCATCTTCCGTAAGGAGAGCAGAAACGGCCTCCTCGGTGGCATTAGTATAAATCATGAATTCCTTCTCAAAATCCGGCTTCGCCAAAACCGGTGCGGAGCTGATTGCTTTCTTAATCCCTTTAAAAGCATTCCCAACCTCATCAGTCTAAGAAAAAGAATGGTCTTTCTTAGGTAGATTATGGATTTCCTTGACCATCACTGCAAAATCTGGAACAAACCTATGGACGAAGTTAATAACTCCCATAAAGGCTTGAACTTCTTTCTTGGAAGTAGGAGCAGGAAGGTTAAGGATAGCAGTGATTCTTTCAGGATCGATATTTATTCCTGAATCAGATACAATGCATCCAAGGAGCTTTCCCTTGGTAACACCAAATATGGACTTGGAAGGGTTTAGAGAAATTCCAAATTTCCAACATCGCATGAGAACTTTTCTCATATGGCCAAAATGATCTAATCGAATTTTAGAGTAAACTGTTAAGTCATCAAGGTATATTTGAATGATCTTACCGATCAAATCGTCAAAAGATAATTGCATAGATCTTTGAAAAGTAGCACCTACATTAGATAACCCAAATGACATAAGTTCATAAGCAAAGGTCCCCCAACGAGTAGTAAAGGTGTTTTTATATTTATCTACCCTTTTTACCTTGATTTGATTGTAACCGGAAAACCCATCATGTAAGGACATCATTTGTGACCCTGCAACCTCCTGTAAAATCATTTCCATGTTGGGAAGGGAGAAGTGGTCCCTTATACTAGCTCGATTTAATGTGAAAAAATCAATGGATAATCTAATCTGACCAGTTGTCTTCCGAACGGGGACTATATTTGAAACCCATTCAGAATACTTGACTGGAAAGATAATCACAGCCTTCAAAAAAATTTCCAACTCCTTTCGAATGGTTTCTTCTAGTGCATGGTTGATAGGTCTTTGTTTTTTCCTAACTGGTTTTACACCTTCTTGAATGGGGATGGCATGTTGTATAAGACCAGGATCAAAGCCACAAACATCCTCATAAGACCATGAAAAAACATCTTGAAATTCACCAAGCAACTTGGCAAACTTCTCCTTCTCTTCATCTGAACATTTGGCACCTATTTTCACATTATTTGGAGTTTCGGGTGTCCCAATGTTCAAGGACATGGTCTCACCCAGCTTCCTTTTTTATTCTTCTTCCTTCTTTTTTTTCCTTTTCTCCTACATAACTTGAATAAAATGAACCGTCTAGAGGGGTCAAGCCTTTAGGAATCTTGTTATCTTCCATAGATATATTTTCCTTAGGCTTAAAAGGTTCATTTTGGATAAAAGCACAAATTCTCTCGTCGTTGGAGAACACTTGCCAAGATTCTACATTGTCTGGAATATGTGGATGATATAGGGATCGAAAGGTATAATGAAGTATGTGAGGTAGAATTTGTCGAGTAGGAGAAGCTGCAAAAGCAACTAACAAGTTAGCCATTGAGTTTAGTTCCCTCTTTACGTGAGTGATATTGAAAGATAATAGGTTCAAGATAAGAGCCCAAACCATTTGGGTGTATCATTTCATCAACTTGTTGCTAGGGGAATATATCTTACGTACGAGGTTAATAACAAGCTCAGAATCCCCAAAAATTGATAGGTGACCGCAACCAAGATTATATATGTTTTCAATGCCTAATAATAGGGCTTCAAATTCGGTGACGTTATTTGTGCAAGCAAACTCCAACCTATAAGAAAAGTTATGGATTTTCTATACAGGTGAAATTAAGACATTACCAACTCCATTTCCCTCATTAGAGCATGAACCATCAAAGTGCATGTGCCACATACCATCATCTAGATTGATTTATTCCAAAGGAATATTATCCTCCTCAGCAAAGATAGAGTATACTCCTAGGTCTTCTTCAAGATAGTTTACATTAGGTTGTGGGACACTCTTAATATAAGGGGATATCCTTCCTTCTCTAAGAACTATAATATTTTTTTCATTTCGAGGAACAGATAAACATGTTACATCAAGTGAGAGATATCTACCTGTTAAGTCCTGCCATTCTCTTCCCAAAATAATTGAGTAATTTCTTACAATCATATCAATTACATGAATGATGAGGGTCGTCCTTATTTCAAGGTGAGTGCACAAAACTAAGGTCACATCCTTAATCTCACCTATGTTCTTTTGTTGTAGATTATAGGAAAGCATGCTTCTGGCATTTTCATCTGTACAAGACAAGCCTATATCTTCCATAATAATCTTCGACATCACACTTGGGCCCCAACCACCATCAATGAGGCAACAATGGGCAATTTTATCCATGATTTTTACTGAAATATAAAAAGGGGGATTTTTTTACAGGGTATCTAAAGTAATGCACACCTATTTTAGTTACATAAGAATCATCTTCATTTACCTCCTCTAAAAAATTGAATACAACAAAATCTTTTCCTTCCATGAATCATTTCAGATGCATCTATTGTTCAGGGATGACAACCATGTCTAGGAGGTTTTCATCTGACTTAATGTTGGCCAATTGATTCAGGATATTGTATTTTGAAGAAGGGAGACATGGGGTGATTCCTTGACTCTCAAGAATTTTAGGAACCTAGGGCACAACAACGATTGAGGATGAAATCGTGCTAGAAGAACTACAAGGAGGGTCAAATTTTCCTTTTAGGGCATAGGCTTTGTTCTTAGTATTGATAGCCATGAAATCTTCTGGCTTGGAAAAATATAGGACAAGGATAGTAGATTCTGGTCTTTTACCAAAGATCTTGTCTCTGGAACTCTTCCTTACCTCAGATGTGGTTTCTTCACGGTGTTCCTCACAAAAGTTACACCAACCCCTAGGCAGGGTAGCTTTGGGCTGAGGATTATTTACAACCGGACCTCTAAAAGGAGGGGTAGAAGAGGATGAATCTCCAAGGGTGAGAGGGTTGACAATACCTTTCCGCTCAAAATATATCATACAAATGTTCATATCTTGTACCAGTTGTAAGAGAGAGGACATATCTTTTTGTCTAATTTATTCTCCCTGGGGTAGACCAATTCGTTCAAGTTGTTCCTCATACTCTGAGCAAGTGTGTAGAGTGGAACTGAGATTATCAAAGGACTTTTCTTCAAGCCTGTGATGATAAGGAGAAGGCAATGCATTTTAGTATTGCATGAAGACGGCTTGGTTCTCAGGGCAGATAAGTTCAGGGATTTGGCTATACAACTTGGTAAAACGCAAGTTGAAGGACTTGATGGTCTCACCATCTTTGTAAGTGACATTATTATACTCCCTTAACTTCTCAGCAGGGATTTTGGATTGCCCGTAAGTGGATTAGAACCAATAAATAAGGTCCTCCTAAGTATACAAGATCTTAGGAGGAAGGTAAAAAAAATCGACTGCAACTTTTCCTTCCAAGGAATTGAAAAACAAGCACATGCAAGTGTCATTGTCATTAGCCCCTATATTATGACAAGCATTCGAAAATTCCACTAGCTATTCATTAGTACTGACAATGTTATTTCCTGAAAAATTAGACAAATTCTCTTTAAACTTCAGAAGCAGGTGAGTAGTAGGTGCTAGGTTAAGAGGAGAAGATACATGCAATGGTGTGGTTGTGGTATATTTTTCGAACTGAAAGAGGCCATACTTTTTAATGACTTTGGTAGGGTTTGTAGTAGATTGGATCAGGATATGGTGATTGTAGAAGGTACCAATCACCGATGACAATGAAGATTGGGAATATGGGGCACTTCTAGTGCCACCAGAGCCACCACTAGATGCCATTATGTGGATGATAGTTCAGGAAAAGAAAGGCGAGCTGGATGAATAAGAAAAAGTTCTCCTTAGAGAACTTTGTTGGGTAGATAACACAACATTTTTCCTTCCTATTTTAGCAATAGGGTTGATTTTATTAATGTTTAAGCTATTATTAGAGTTCTTTGAATTTCAATAAATAACAATAGCATAATATAGGATCACTAAGAAATACACAATCACAAGAGACACATCATTTATCCTGGGAAACCCTCATGGGGGAGAAAACCCACCAAAACTTCCGTATTATAGATAGCCAATTCAATGCCAAAAGATAACTCAAACAAATATAGAAATTCCTCACCAAAATATGCCTCTCTCTCTCTCTCTCTTCTCCAACTGTAGCTATGAAACTTGTCTCTCAATGAACAAGTGAGTGTGTGTCTAACTGAGGCGCTAGCCTCCTTATTTATACATCATTGCCACATGTGGAGGTGTCTTTTCACTGGAAGGGTTGACTTATCATTCTGGGTGGTTATAACCACCTTTAGTATATTATGGGTCCTCTTTAATATATTCTTGGTCCGACTTCTTCTTTTTCCTATTACAATTATATTTTGACCAATCCGCAAAAGGGGATTTGGTCCTTTACAATAGACGACATGATCAATCTGCAATGGGGATTGATCCAATGAATTATATATCAATAATAATTAGAATACACTTTGAGGTTACATTATTTCAACACTCCCCCTTAACAAGAAGGGTATTTTATAACAACATCAAGCGAGAAAGAGGACCGCATCATCAATAGCATCAGGAGGACAACATCATCAATATCATATTCGAACACTGACTGTCGCATCTATAAATCATCAAAAGTTTTCTCATCGGAAACATTGTCATTCTCAAAGGAATGCCATCATCATATGCATCAATATGGATTAGTATAAAACTAATACATCATCATCATAGCACGAGGCTGGCTCTGTTGGACGATTGGTTGTTGCCATTGATGTCAACCTTAGTCATGGGTTTTGGACCACAAGATTGATAAAGGTATTTGGACATGAAGGACAATGTACATGCATATATAACACCCATGAATGGATAGTATACATCATGCTTTTTCCGGTGGTATGTGGCACTTCACATGGATCCTCATGGTTGAGGAGAAATGAATTTTTGAAGATGACAAAGTGAATTGAAGAAGGAAGTACATGTAGGCCCTGAAGATAATTAAATAAAAGAATTACAAAATAAGAAAGTGTCAGGTCATCCCTAATGTTAAAATGAAGTGACATAAATGGTATAAATAAACATCATTATACATTCATTTTGATACAAGTCGAATTTAAGAGGAAATAAGAAGTAAAGAGGGCCAGATTTCAAGGGAGGATGAAGTCTTTTTGTGATGTGTTCTAAGGTATGTTATTTTCAGGTCATCTTACCATTTTTTCTATAACTTTTTTTCTAGAACGATTCATATGGTGAAATCGCAATGGTATTGAGAAGACATATCAAGGTACCTCTAGTAAAAATTACAGCTCGTTATTCACTATACTTATGGAGATACACTATGTGGAAGATAGGGTTTGTGACTAGTCCTGAAGCTAGTCAATAAACAGGTGTTCCGGGTAAAACAATCATAACTTCTTCATCGAGAATCCAAATTCTGTGAGACAAATTTCATTTGAAATAATACATACTATAGTTTCTTTTGTGGGAGTTTCAAAATCATATTTGAAATATTGAGCGCGGGGAATTAAGTACAGGTTTGGTCTCCTGAATAGACCAAAATTGAATAAAGTCTACTATTCTTTCTATAACTTCTTTTTGCAGAGGATTCAAGGAGTGAAACTTGGAGGAGTTTCAGAGAATACATTGAGTAATATTATATAAAGGATCAAAGTACTCTAAGAATTAAATAATTGAAGAAATTGAAGAAGTCTCAGGAAGCATTATCAGGTTCTATGTGATGATGGGTTGATGGTGATGATTTAATGTAAAGTTTTATTATCTCTCATATATTCTTGGGTGGAAGGAAGGGGCAAGGNGGAGGATTGTATCTTCCTCTTGGATTTTTATCCCTCCCTTTACATTTGGAAGTTGTAGCTACCTTTGGAAGTCATTACTTCCCTTGAACAATAACTATTGATTATTTCTCATATATTGTGCATGGTGTATTGTGGTGTAAATCTTATACTGTTGTTCATTTCTCATGGGATATAGTTGAATGGTTTAAGTATAAGTTGAAAAAGGGTTTAAATTGTACTTAATATTGATTCACCCCCCTCTTAGTATCAACAGGCTCATCATCACAGTATTGGAGTGGCTTTATGTCACAGCGATCAAGCTGGGAGCACAGTACTTGTCTTTCTTTACATCAATAAAATCAAGCTAGAAGCAAGATACTAGATTGGCTTTACATCACAACTATCAATCTGGAAGCACAGTACTAGTCTCATCTCATCGTCTTGCTTTACATCACAACAATCAAGATTGAAGCAAGATATTAGACTAGATTTACGTCACAGTTATCAAGCTGGAAGCACAGTACTAGTCTCATCTCATCATCTCGCTTTACGTCAAAACAATCAAGCTAGAAGCAAGATACTAGACTGACTTTACATAACAGCTATCAGTCTGGAAGCACAGTACTATTCTCATCACATCGTCTTTATTTACATCACAACAATCAAGCTAGAAGCAAGATACTAGACTGGCTTTACGTCACAACTATTAGGCTAGAAGCACAGTACTAGTCTCATCATAACACTACTCCCCCTTTCAAGGAAGGACCTTTCAGACTATACCAAGTTTATCTCGAAAGTGATCAAACTTTACACAAGATAAAGGCTTGGTCAACACATCAACAACCTTTTAATCCATGCTAACGTACTGGAGATTTAAGGCTCCTCTCTGCATCATGTCATGGATGTAATGATATCGGATATCTATGTGCTTCAACCTGTCATGGAATACATGATTCTCTATCATCTTTATGCAGCTCTAGTTGTCACATAGGATCATGGTTGCTTCCATCTCTAGGGAAAATAGACCAGTCAACAACTTTCGAAGCCATATAGCTTCGCAACTAGAAGAACACACAACAATGTATTCTTCTTCCATTTTGTTGAGAGCAATGCTGGATTGTTTCTACTCTGCCATGAGATCATGGTTGATCCCAAACTAAAACAACATCCTGAAGTGCTCTTCCTATCAGAGACAATTCCTGCCCAATCCAAATCTGTGTACCCACTCAATGTGAAATCATGATCTCCATCATAATTGAGACCACAATCTAATGTACCCTTAAGGTACCTCATCAAATGTTTTGTAGCCATTAGGTGAACATGTCTAGGTTCTAGAAGAAACTGACTCAAGGTGTTCACGACAAAACAAATATCTGGTCTAGTGTTCGTCAGGTACATCAACGATCCAATAACCTGTCTATACATCGTGACATCAATCAATTATGATGAAGTGTCGACCAATAGCTTCATCTTCATTTCCATGGGTGTATTCATGGACTTACACTCTAACATGTGAAATCTCTTCAGGATTTCGACTGCATACTTTCCTTGGTTAAGGAATATCCTCTCTGGATTCTGCCATACCTCAAGACCTAAGAAATAATTCATAAGGCCAAGGTATTTCATCTCAAATTCTGAGGCGAGCCTCTTCTTACATTCAATGATGAGCTTTTCTTCTCCAGTTAAGAATAAGTGATCCAAAATGGATCTTGAAGGGCTCAAAAATCAAAGTTTTTGAATTTTCAAGAAAATGACATGATCCCGTAGTGCTCGTAGCAAGTTTTCCGACGATGAAAACATATTGTAAATCTAACATCGTATGAGAAACTTATTGCATTCAAAAGTTTTGAACAAACAGGGAAAAAATCAACTAGTCAAAGGACATGTGGCACCTCCTCGAGATGACACATGGTAGTGGCATATGATGACACATGGAAGACCATGGATATGACATGTGGCAAGTTGCAATGTTGACGGGACAGGGGACGGTGTTGATGGCATGTGGCAATTTTATATTTAATGGGCATTTATTTGTTTTGTGGCTGAGTTTTATTATGGTAAAATATGGTATTTACATTGGCAAAAAGGTGCCAACCACATGCTTTAATGTGCCAACATGTAGATCCATATTATATGCAAAAATTGTTACCATATATTATGTCTCTTAAAAACCATATTACCCACACCCCATATTATGGCACGATTCATGTCAAAGTTTATGGCATAAAATATGCTCCATATTAAAAGGTTATGCCACGTTGATGGGTTGAAATTGTTGCTTGTTAAGCTAACTCCATGACTATACATTTGATCCGCACCTTTTCCAAAGTAAAGTGCCACAAATTACTCCAACCATATATATTATGGTTATATATGCATATTTTATGCCACGAATATTTAAAATGTAGGTTTAAACCATATATAAATGGTTTGTTTTAATCCATAAAAAAAAAGGCGCGCTCCATTCCATTTGGCAATAAAGTGGGTAAAACTTTATATTATGGGTTTTAAAAAACCATATCCAAGGATTCCATGAGATATGGTGAGATTTAATGCCACAAAGAGTGGGTTTGTTGGGATTTTATCCCACAACCACTACTTTTTAAACCAAAAGGTTTACCAGTGTTGCTGCAGGTCGAATTTATGTAAATTAAAGCAGAACATTGTTATTTATGCAGAGAAAACCAACGAATTAGGGGAACTTTGGAGGCCATTTCCGGAGGCAATACCTAGCCTTTTTCAATTCCGTCAATTGCATTGGATTTCTGAGGTTGATAAAAACATAGTGAGATAATAATGGAGTCCATTTGATGTACTTTTGATGTACTTTGCAAGAATTGAAGAATTAATAAAGAAGCCTTTCCCACTGAGACAAAGGCCCGGAGTGTTGGCAAATGTTTACCAAGTAGTGTGTGCTTGTCATTGATGGCAAGTACAGCAGTGGAGATGGTAGAATAAAAAGGATAAAAGTACCTTGGGGATTCAGACGTGAAAGCTCAGGAGGAACAGCGGTGAAGAAAACGCGCGCAACAAAGGCAAAGCTCAAGATACAGGAATTTGCAGAAGAGAAGGAAGACAGAGATTCACAACCACAGGATCTCATTCAAATTTCCCGAAAGAACGAGAGCCGTCAGATTTGCAGAAGTTGCGAGAGAGATAAGCCATCAGAGAATCGAGAATCGGGGATCGGGACTTTGAAATGTCCAATTCACTCAACAACAAAAACCTCGAAATCGCGATATGCAATTTCGCGATGTAGTGACAGCCGTTGGATAAAAAGTAATCTGGACCATCTATTCATGTGGACACG
>ML783412.1:92730-111493 GCA_009831015.1 Picea engelmannii | reverse complement strand
CTAGTTGGTGCTAGAGAAACCAGGGAGTTGGTGCTTCCTTCTAGTGGGTGCTAGAGAAAACAAAGAGTTGGTGCTCTCAGCAGGTTGCAGCCTGCAAAACAGAGGTTGTAGCCTCATTATGAGTTGGTGCTCATATGTATGATAATGTAAAGAATGTAACTAATACTTATCATATAAAGAAAAAGAGGTTTTTACCCTGCATGGGTTTCCTCAGGAAATATCTGTCTCTGTGTTTCTCTTATGTGTGACTGATGCTGAATATGTCATTGTTTATTCCCCTGCATTATTATGATCATCATTTAGTGTCTCAGCAAAAATCTTAAAAGAAGCATAATTGTTTAAGCACGGTAACAACTGATTCACCCCCCCCCCTCTCAGTTGACTAACACGGAGATGTAGGCAATTTTGTGCCGAACTCCGTTATCAGTTCTCTTGTTATGGTTTGTTGTTCTTATTGCTTCATTTCAGATCTGTAAATTGTCTTATGGCTTCTATGTTCCTTCATTAAATTCTTCCTCTTTCATTCAACTCCATAAATGGTTAATTAACACATGCAATTAAAAAAAAATCAACCACAGTCAGTAAAAAATCTTTTCCGATCAAGCATGTTTTGTCATTTTCATTTGCATACTCAATAAAACTGACTGGTCTTTTGTAGCTACATGGTAGTTAAAAAGAATGGTAAATGCAAGCAAACATTTAACACTTATGTCTATAAAAAAACATGAAGTTTGTGATGCTAAGCATGAGATGGTTCAATATGTTTCTAACAGTCATGAAGTGTCACCAGAGTTACATCATGAGGTTCGGCTGCATAATTTGATTATTGTTCCTGTTCAAAAGGGGAAGCATGTTTCGTCATTTTCATTTTCATACTCAATATTGTTGATTAGTTTGTTGTTGTTCAATGGTGTATGGCTACAAAGTGCGACAAAGAATATAGATGATTGTGCGATAAATGAAATGATTACTTTGATAAACAATGCTATCTCAGTTTTCATGTTTGTTGTGATTAGTAAGGTGATCATTATCCCTGCAGAGAGGATGGATGATACAGGACAAAGTGGGGAGGCAGTACCCTCACTTCTTAGCTGAGTAAAAGCAGACTTTTGGTGGTCCAAAAGCTTCCAAAGTGGGGAGGAATGATCCAGAAGGCTCCCCAAGCTCAGAAAATGCTCAAAAATTGAAGTTCTCAGAATTGGATGAAACCAATTCTGAGAACTTTGATTTTTGAGCATTTTCTGAGCTTGGGGAGCCTCCTGGATCAATAATTCATCTACAAACAACAATAATATCACTTGCTCATTGTTCATAACCTTGAAGTAAAGATTAGAATGTGCTTTAGTCTTGGTAAAGCCCAATCTCGTCAGGAAACTATCTATCCATCCATACCAAGCTCTAGGAGCTTGCCTCAATCTGTACAGATCCATCTTCAGCTTGTAGACGTGAGACTTCCTGTATTCAACTTAAAATCCTTGAGGTTTCTCTATATACACTTCTTCTTCGATGAAACCATTTAGGAAAGATGCCTTTACATCCATCTGGTGTAACTTCCACTTAATCTTAGCTGCAAGGGCTAGGATGGTTCTGATCAAAGTGTATCTAGCTACAAGAGAGAATGTCTCTTCATCGTCAATGCATTGCTTTTGAGAAAATCCATGAGCTACAAATCTTACTTTGTACTTATCAATACTTCCATTGGAAACATGTTTTGTTTTGAAAATCCATTTGGAAGATACCACATCCTTACTCTTCAGTTTGGGAACTATTTCCCATACATCGTTTTTTATTATGGATTGATATTCTTCTGTCATGGCATCTGCCCATTCTTTCTTATGAATGGATTCTTCAAAGAAAGTAGGCTCTTTCTCTATGAGATCAGACATCAAATCCATATAACTGGATAATGGATTAGGTCTCTTCACCTGTCTCATGGTTCCTTTGGGAACACCATACTTCTCTCCATCTTTATTATGCTCTCTTTCCCAAGCAAACTTTCTTTTATGGGAGATCGTCATCTAAGGAGGTTCTTGAAATTATAGTATGTCATGATCTTCTAGAATTTCCTGATCAGGGGAAGTTACGACTTCCCTCACTGGTTCTGCAGCTCTGGGAACCTCCCTCACTGATTCTACAATTCTGGGGATTACGAGTTCCTCTTCATATACTTCTTCAAGCTGACATCTTCTCGATTTCTTGAGCATTTCATCTTCATCGAAGGTCACATCCCTACTGATCTCAATGTGATGGTGAATTGGTATATAAATCCTAAAGGCCTTGGAGACCTCACAGTATCCCACAAATATTCCCTTCTTTCCTGAAGGGTCCAACTTGTTTCTTTTCTCTTTCGGAATATGTATAAATATTGGGCATCAAAATATTTTGAGATGGCTTACCTTTGGCATCTTTACGGTGAACATCTCTTCCGGGATCTTCAACCCAAGTGCACTATGGGACAATCAGTTCTGAACATATATGACTCTCATTGTTGCTTATTCCCATAAGCACATTGGAAGATCTTGATCATGGATCATGGTCTTCGTAGCTTCCATTATCGTTCTGTTCTTCCTTTCAGCTACTCCATTTTGTTGAGGATTATAGAGAGTACTGAGTTCCCTCTTGATCCCAACATCTTTGCAGAAGTTCACAAACTCTTTTGAGGTGTATTCTCCTCCATTATCTGACCTTAGTATCTTGATATTTCTTTTAGAAATATTCTCTATCAAGGCTCTGAATTCCTTGAATTTGTTGAACACTTCATTTTTAGATTTCAAAAAATAAACCCAGGTCTTACGAGAATAATCATCAATAAATGATACATAGTATACATACCCACTAATGGAGGATGATGGAATTGGGCCACACACATCTAAATGAATGAGTTCTAGGACTCTTTCTTTGTTGTATCTCTTTGGAAAAGGGTTCTTTATGTTCTTCCCTTGTGCACATCCATTGCGCATGCCTTCATGGTCAAATTTGAGTTCTGGTAGACCTGTGACAGCTTTGCATATGTATGGTAGCGCCTTGTAGTTGATGTGAGATAATATTCTATGCCAAAGTTCACATGGATTCTCAATGGCATGGGTCATGGCAGCTTCTGAGTGACCCTTTAGCTTATACAAGCCATTTTCTTCTTTTCCCATGATGATTGATTCATTTATGGTTTCTCCTTTAGCCCACATAAGAACTTCTCCATCTATAAAGGAAACTCTGAAGCCTTTCTTTTATAAAGCTGAAATGGAGACTAAGTTCTTTTTCAAACCTGGTACATAGAGTATGCCCTTCATCTTCATTGAATTCCCTGAATTAAGCTTGTAGTTTGATTCTCCCACTCCCTTGATGGGATATTGGTAATCATCTCCAAGTGTCACTTTCTCAGAAAACTTCTTTTCTGAGATATAAGAGAGAATATCTCTTTGACCTGTCATGTGCTTGGAGGCACCACTATCAATGAGCCAAGTTTCCTCTCCAGGTGTTACCGATCCTGAGAGGGATGAGATTAAGACAGAGTCTTTAATCTGCTCTCTTATCATCTTTGCGGGTGGCTCTTCATCTTCGACTGCATGGGCATGGTGCCTCTCATTTTTCCTCTTGTCTAGATGGAAAAAATTTCTCAATGTGTCCCATCTTGTCACAATGGTAACATTGTACAGATGAGTAATCTCTTTCCTTTCGTTGTTCTTTCTTTTGGAATCTCCTTGGATGAGATTCTTTATGACTGAATTTGTTTGGGGTTTGAGACTCTTTATATGTCTCTTCCTGGAAGTAAGACTTCTTCCTTCCTCCTTTAGTGTGGGTAGCTAGGGCTTGATATTCATCTCTTTCTAGAAGGGCTTCTTGGTTAGCTACTCTTGTTTCTTCTTGAATGCATTCTTCCCATAGACTGTCAAACTTTAGTTTCTCCATTCTTGCACAAAAGGTTTGGATGAATGCATCCCAAGGTCTTGTGAGACCATTGAGGGCTGTCATTACGAGTTTGTATTCATCTATGGTATCTCCAATTGCTTCTAATTGTTCTTTGAATTTTGATATTTTGGAGAAGTATTCTTGTATTGATTCTCCTTTCTGCATCCTTTTGTTCTTGAGCTAAGTTCTCAGATTCATCTTCCAGTTTATGTTCTTTCCTTCATATAGTTTTTTTAAGGCATCAAACATTTCTTTCAGATTCTTCTTTGATGAAAAATAGGGAATCAGATGGTCTTTGATTGAATCTACAATGATTCTATTAGCCCTGATTGTGTCCTTTTGGTGCTTTGCTTTTCTTGCAGCATCATCGGGCTCCGAGACTTCTTCTTTGATGAATCTTGCTAGTTCATTCTCTTCAAGAATGAGGCCAATCCTATACTTCTAGGCACAAAAGTTTTCTACACCTTCTATCCTATCAACAAGATTAATGCTTTTAGACATCTTTTACCTAAAGCTGGGAAAATGTCCAAAAATGAAAATGTTCAAAATTAAATTTTGAACTTACCAGGAGGTGCGCTTGGCCGAGGTGAGTAGCCTAGTGTGTTTGGATATGATAAAATCCAAATTTTTCCCTTCCAAACTTGATCTTCAAATTTATGGACTGGTGCTTCTAGTTTTCTGGTGCCTCTGGTACTCTGGTACTTCTGGTACTTTTGTTACTCTGGTTTTCTGGTACTTCTGGTACTTTGTGAATCTAGGGTTTCACTTTCTGGGATATCTAGCCACTGAAAAGTTGCGCTGAGGATGACAAAGTAACCCTTGAGGGAGGGCACACTTTTCTATATGGTTTTAGGGCTGAAATACCTCACCAACAAAAATCTTTAATTTTCATGTACGACAACAATGACATTTTTCACTTTCTCTTGTGAAAGATGCTCTCTTCAGCTTAGCTCTGAAACCATGTTAATGTTTAATCTATTATTAGAGTTCTTTTCATTTCAATAAATAACAATAGCATAAGATAGGATCACTGAGAAATACACAATCACAAGAGACACATCATTTATCCTGGGAAACCCTCATGGGGGAGAAAACCCAACAAAACTTCCTTATTATAGATAGACAATACAATGGCAAGAGATAACTCAAACAAATACATAAATTCCTCTCCCAAAGATGTGCCTCTCTCTCTCTCTCTTCTCCAAATACAACTCTGAAACTTGTCTCTCAATGAACAAGTGAGTGTGTGTCTAACTGAGGTGCTAGCCTCCTTATTTATACATCACTGACACGTGTGGAGGTGTCTTTTCACTGGAAGGGAAAAGTTCTCCTTCTAGGTGGTTATAACCACCTTTAGTATATTCTGGGGCCTCTTTAATATATCTTGGGGATGACTTCTTCTTCTGCCTATTACAATTATATTTTGACCAATCCACAAAAGGGGATTTGGTCCTTTACAATAGCCGACATGATCAATCCACAATGGGGAATGATACAATGAATAATATATCAATAATAATTAGAATACACTTTGCAGTTACATTATTTCAATAGATTTTAGGTGACAAGCTTCTTCTTCTTCTACAAGCACAAGAATCTAAGGACATGAAAGAAAGGCCTAAACTGAAGAAATGAAAGGTTATTTCTTATTTCTGGGATGCCTTGGAAAAAGAACAATCATGGATAGAAAAATATCCAAAGAATCAAAATAGAAAAGAAGGATGTATCGATGAAAAATCGAGTATAGAATTTAACCAGAGAGATATCAAAGATCTCCCGAGTATGGTCGCCAAATAAATGTTGAGGACAAGATATGAATTGTTCTTACTCAAGAATTTTCAGACTTTACTTGGCTAAAGTAAAGTAGACGGGAATATCACCCTACATTTATAGCCAACAAAAATATATATCCTAACTCACAAGTATTAATTAAAAGTGCTTAGGCTAGTCTTTTATCAACAAAAGCTTGCTGGAAATTCACATTTTATGTATTTTTCTGAAAATATCAGTTACTAAAATAAATGTAAGAACATAAGTAAAGACACCAAGATCATAATCAATGTAGATGATACATAAATCAATCCGTTATTTCATTCCAATTTACCAAAGACATATTGTCTTTACAAAACTTCACACAAAAATCTTGGACCAAGGTCAAACTTAGAAATCCCTGATGGAACATACAAAAGGACCTCTAACATAAAACCAAAAGTAAACTCTAAACGTTGGATCATATTTACATAGACTGCTTCCCACTTGACTCTACACATAAACCTTTATCAGTCATGAAAGTTAATTTACAAACATACAAGTGTACACAGACTATCAAAGATAGATCACCACCTCTGAAGAACAAGTGTCTAAATGATTTGATTCAGCCCTGAATTTTTTTGTCTACAATAATACCCTGTTATCACAAAAGAGAATTATGCTATGATGAATATATGAATGAATGAAAACTAAAATATCCTAACATAACTCAAAGAGAAAACCTTATCATGCTTTGTGATTCTATCTCCCTTTGTTCCTCTCCTTAGTTCAATCTTGAACAATTTAGAATTGGTTAGAGTAGTTGAGCTAACTTATTAGTTAAGTTAGCATAAGGCCTTAACTAACTTTAGTTAGGGAGACCAGTAGTAATTATAATAAGGATCATCATTAAATAATAACTAGTAGGTGGGACCCCTTGTGACTCCCTTTAGTTCATAACCATCCTACCATCATAACATAATCCATTAGTTAAGAAAACACACTTCCTTGTGCCTCCCATCAACATATATACTTTTGGCGATTTCAACTCATGAAAATTGAAATTATTTCAAAAATAATACTCCATATATTCAAAATAAAACATGTTTTCCAAAATCCCTGAAGTCAACCTGTCATTGCGGGACTTGGAAAGGAGACCTTTCACGCACAGGTAGAGCTACTTCCTACTCAATCTAACCGAAGAATCTTGTGCGTGTAATTGATTATCAAATAGTCTCTTTGAATAGCCATGCAATATAACTCTTAAAATATGAAATAGATTTGGCTCGGAATGTATCAGGCTCATGCAATCCAATCCATACAAATTGTTTTAACATTAATCAATGAGCAAGGGGGTGGAAAAAATGTTCAGGGATACATGAGGGGTTTGTAATTAGCGAAAATATGATATAATGAAAGGGAAAGAAAATGTTTATTGTTCATGATATTAATCAAGAAATCCATAACATATTTGTAGTAAGGAAAGTATGCATCAACCAACAATCAGATGACTGAGTAATAGTTCCTGTACATTTGCCTAATTTCACTGCCCATTAATATCCAACACAGTGCCATTACAACATAAGCATTCCACACACTTTACAAGAGGTTATGTTCCTCTTATTTGTACATTCTTCATTTTATAATAGTCAACAACAACACTCATTTCCAATCTGTAGTTTTTAACATCCATCACCACCATACAATTTCCAAGTTCACATCTATATTTCCAAGTAGTGTTCCCAAAAATAACAAATAAGTCTCCATTTCTATAATAGAGCCAATCAATATTTGTAATGATATTCGTCTCCATACGTATATATGCAGTGGAAAAATCAAAATGATCAATACCTCACATGTCACTCTTGAAAAGCAATTGATGATAACCGACAATCAACATTTAGACATAGGCTATGCAGAAGTAAATTTCCGAAACCATGTAACCATGTCGCTATGAAACAAATATTTCATTGCGACTTAAAACCGAGCCAAAAATTGCACACAACTACTGTCAACAGTGATCAATTTGCAAAAAGATAATGCACTTAGAATTCAGGAGTATACAAACAAGCCATCTATATTATATGTGGTGCACAACTGAGAGGATTCCACAGTGTCATAATTCCCATAACCACACAACGATATATAACCATGATATAACTCAAAAATACATTCTGGGCCATTTATTAAGATGCCTGTGAGTGACCAAGATGCACACATTCAAGTATATTCTACCAATGACAAAACAAATGTAGTAAACATATCCAATCCAATCTTCTAATTCTCAAAACATCATCTACAGGACATGACATGTGTGAACAACACCAAACCCCTGTGAGTAATGACAACCACTATCAGAACATCCTGAGCACCACTCTAACAGACGTATAATAACCAACAATTTGGCACTGTAGTAAGGGAAACAAAATTCCAACAAGTGTGATAACAGTGTATACCCACGAACCAAAATGGAAACCAGAGAGGCCCTTTCATAATAAAAAAAAATTGATTCCTTGACTACAAGATGGCAACTGTGACTCTTAGAAGTGAAATTGGCAATGTAGGGATCATTCCATTACCACAGAGGTAGTGGTCAACACCATACTAACATGAATACTATATGAATCACATGTGAGCCTATATTTGAAGTAAAAGGCAAGAATAAAGTTAACATGCCCGACAGACTCCTTATGCAGCTATGGTCTGGAACGTTTATGGGTTTTCACAATCCAATGCAGGAAGGAGGGGAGGCACCGAATGTGGTGGATATTAGGGATAAAGGTACATTCTCAAGGAGGACCATGATGATTGTGGATGGGAAGAATTTCCTTGAGAGAGTTGCACAAGGTTCTAGTTAAACCCAGGAACCGCGAAGATAATCATGTATTCATATTTTTAAAAGAAAAACCCTTAAACAGAATGCAACGGTAACAAAATCTATCACAAAGGAGACCACCAGCTTAATGAACCCACTACAATTATATGCAGAAACACCGATTTTCCATTTAAGTCGAAACCACATAGTTGCAATACCCAGGACAACACAAACCCATAAAACTGAGCCAAAAATATTTCACAACTAGAGTGAAGTCAGGAATGGAAAAAGAGACATACCTGTTAATAGAAGACTTTAAGACGAGAGGTGGTCGAGCATTTTCAATCTTCCCAAAATCTAGAGCGCAATCACAACATCCAGATCAAACAACAATTTGATTAGGGTGATGGCCAACTGGAAGGGTAAAGGTGACATGCAGTAAATGCACGTCGCTTCCACCTATCTCACATTTACTCCAAAGTACATGCCAATGAGCCTTCATTAACACCATTAATCAACCAATGCATTGATAATATCAATTCATTAACCATAGCATAGTCCATAAAAAAATGCAAAGCCATCGCTTCCATAAGCCACTAAAAATTATAACATATGCATATCAGTACCGATTGCATCAATCAACGTGTAACCCATGTATTACCACTTGCCAAGAATGTGCCACCAAAACATCCATGATATGCATATCACAATTAATCATTTTTTCTTAAAATGGCATTCCTCGTTAGCTAAGGCTTAACAAATATTTTATGCATGTAGTGTTTCAGACTAGGTTCCTTTGCATTGTAATACTTCGACCTCTTTTAATAAAAAACTTCCTTTCATGTGACTTTACTAATAGGTTTGTTGTGTGGGTGCGTGAAGAAAAATACCATATATGAATAGCAGGTTGTTATGTCATGAAGGGACAACATCTCACAACTTAACTCATATCAATGACCACCATATTAATATCAACCATGTAATTTTTGTAGCTCAACATCATAACATGAACATACCTGCTACTAAATAATTCCAGGGGGTTCCACCTACTAGTATTATTTAGTTTTATAATAATATCTTTAGAAACACTTTGTGGGTAGAACTACATTGGCATTTTCAATCGTCAACAAGGGTATTCTGAAGAGGAAGGTATTTATTTTCATGAGATATTTTCATGAGTTGTAAAGCTTGTTTGAATTTGTGTTGTGTTAGCACTAGTTGCTTTACTTGATCTTGGGTTAGAGAAGCTAGATGTTAAAATAATATTTCTACACAGAGATTTGGATGAGGATATATATATATATATATGAAAGAACTTGAAGGTTTTGTTCAGGATCAAAATAAGAGGTTTGTTTGAAAAATCACAAGAATTCATTTTATGGGCTAACGAAGTCTCCCAGGAAATGGTATTGTTGGGTATGTGTTATATTCTTTGCATGTCTAGAACTAGTGTCTATGTTGTGTAAGGTGTGTAGGGCATAAGATGGGGGAGGAATTCCCGATTTCATGAGGGCTCACAGAGGGGAGTATCCCCTCTATATAGGAGGTCATAGGGGTGCGAGAGCCCCACTGCATGGGGGTTGGGGGGAAGCGCCCCTGAAGAAAAAAAATGGCAATTTTTTGTGTTTGTTTTTGGGAGGTTTCTCGACAGATGGTTTTTGTCGATGGTTTTCTATTTCCTGTTAAGGAAATAGGGTTGTTGACCAGTCTGGATTATTGGATTAGGTTTTTGGATGCTACAAGATCCTATATGTATATTGTATTGTAAACAATGCCTGATGTAAATGGATACAAAATATGTTGGTTTTCCTGGGGAAAAATCTTTGTGTAATGTGTGTATTTTCCATTGTGTCTTTTTTGTTCTTTTATTGAAAAAAATTTTGTAGTAAAAATTGTACAAGGTTAAAATATACATGTCATATCAGAGCAATTATTGGTTTTAGAGGGAATCCTTTGTGGTCATAGGTTTGGTTCAGGACTTTGATAAGCCTTGTTACAGTGGGAGATTTGTGGTATTGATTGTTCAAGTTAAAAGAAATGGTGAGTAGTTCGGAAATGAAGATAGATAAATTTAATGGGAAACGTTTTGAGTTGTGGAAGCTGAATATGGAAGATATGTTGGTAGATATAGATCAGTGGATCACGGTGGATTCAAGTATTTCACCTACAAGAATGTTAGTGGATGACTAGAAAAAGTTGTATCGGAAGGAGAAGAGCACAATATGATTGTGTCTCTTAGATTCAGTATTACTGAATGTGTCAGGGGAAGCTACAACGAAGGAGTTATGTAATAAGTTAGGGATCTTGTATCAGTCTAAGTCCCTGGTAAACAATTTTTTTTTGCAGAAGAAGTTGTATAACATGAGGATGAGAGATGGATACTCGATGATAGAGCATAAGAATGCCTTCAATACTATGCTAAGTCAGTTATTATCAATTGAGATCACAATTTCATATGAGTATAAGTGTATTAGTTTACTATGCTCTTTACCGGACTCGTCAGATATTCTAGTTATGGCCATAGGTAGTAATACAACTACCTTGAGTTTCAATGATGTGGTCTCACCCTTGTTGCCAGAGGATATGAGACAAAAGAACATGGTAGGACAGAGAAAAAATGCATTATTTGCAAGACAACGCTCCTAGGATAGAAATATATCTAAGTCCTCAAGTGGGAGATATAATTCTAAGGGTAGACCTAAATCTCCTGGAAAGTTTGTAAAGGTATGTTGGAGATGTGGAAAAAAACGGAACTTCCAGAATCAATGTAGATCCAAAATTGTTGAGAAAGTGGAGGGATATGAAGGTGCTCCCTCCACAGAAGAAAATACCTCTAAGGAAGAAGGAGGGGATGTGTACTTGGCTTCTTCAAGGAAACATGCATATCATGGGGCATGGTTGGTTGAATCAGGTGCATCCTTTCATATGACTCCTCAAAATGAGTAGTTCTGTGAATATGAAAGGTATGATGGAGGTAATGTTTTCCTAGGTGATGACTCAACAACCATAATCATAGGACAAGGAAAATTCAAGTTGAGACTCATAGATGGAAGGATTAGAACATTGCCTGGTGTTTTTCACATCCTAGGATTGGCCATAAATTTGATTTTTGTAAGAAAAATGGACAATGGAAGGGTAAAAATAGTATTTGTAAAAGAAACTTGCAGGATGGTTCGAGGAGAAATGATGTTGCTGAAGGGGTTTCGGATTGGAACTCTGTATAAGATGCAAGGAAGCACTATTAGTAATGGGTGTAATAGTTCCATTGTTACTGATATTGGAGCAAAAGAAGAAACAACTCGTACATTATCTGAAGAAAAAGGTTATGTTGTGGCATCAAAGACCGGGGCATATCAAACAGAAGGGTCTTTGACTACAACAGGGTAAAGGTATGGTTGAAGGTATGTCTAAATTCTCTCTGGATTTTGATTTATGTGAACACTGTGTATATGGGAAACATAATTAGGTAAGATTATCCTATGGTGCAATGAGGGTAGAAGGAATTTCTTTGCTAGTGCACAATGATGTGTTTGGACCTATGACGGTTCCATCATTGGGAAAATATGTGTACTATGTCTCATTTATATATGACTTCTCAAGGAATACTTGGATATATTTCCCCAGGAAGAAATATAAAGTCTTTGAGAGATTTAAATAGTTTAAGGCTCTTGTTGAGAATCAAACAGAGAAAATAATTAAGGTGTTGAGGATGGATACTAGTGGAGAGTTCTGCAGGAATGAATTTGAAAATTCTATAAGAAATGCATAAGACTAATCCTTATAAAGCTCAGCAGAATGGAGTTGCAGAAAGGATGAACAAGAAACTGAAGGTGTATTCTCAATGGTGTTGGGTTAGGGAAATAATTATGGGTAGAGGCAGTGGGTACTACATGTTACATGGTCAATCGATCACCCTCATCAACACTAGATGACAAGACTCCACATGAGGTATGTATTGGTAAGAAACCCTTTCTCACACATCTAAAGGTATTTTTTTGTGAGGCCTATGTTCATATTCCAAAGGAAAACAAGAGCAAGCTAGATAAGAAGGTTGAAAAGTGTATCTTTATTGGGTATAAATATGTTCTCAAAGGTTATAAGATTTGGAACCTAGAAATTAATAAGGTTGTGTATAGCCAAGATGTGGTATTTAGATAAATGAAAGATGTTTTCAAACAAGAAGTCTTACCAAGTAAGGAAGAAACAAAGAAAATAATTTTTTATTCAAAGGATGATGAATCAGACTCTACAGAAGAACATGGATTAGAAGAATAATATCCTCAGACTCCAGTATTGAGTAGATCAATGCGAGAAAATAGGCTACTGGAAAGGTATACTCCACCCGATTTCCATTCAAAATTTTCTTTGTCTATTATTGATGATGATCCTATAACTTTTAGGGAGGCTGTGAATTTAGAGGATGGAAAAATATTGAAAAAGACCATGGTTGAAGAAATGGCATCCTTGGATAATAATGAGGCTTGAGATTTAGTGGAGTTGACAACTGGAAGAAATATCATTTGAAACAAATGGGTATTAAAAAGAAAGTTGAATGTAAAAGGCAAAGTGGAGAAATACAAAGCTGGGTTAGTAGCAAAGGGTTATTCCTAGGTTGAGCGAATTGATTTTGGTGAGATTTTTTCTCATGTTGTCAAGCTAAATTCTATTAGATTTATGTTATCTATTTCTACTGTGTTTGATTTTGAAGTAGAATAGATGGATGTGAAGGAAACATTCCTACATGGGGATCTGGAATAAGAAATCTATATGAAGCAGTCAGAAGGATTTGTTGTGAAGGGAAATAAAGAGCTTGTATGCAATATGAAAAGGTCCTTGTATGGTTTAAAACAATCACCAAGGATGTGGTATCGAAAATTTGATACTTATATTTTGGGACTGTTGACTTTTCTATATGAGATAATATTGTATATTTGATATATTATTATGATGATGAGTGTTCCATATATAGAGAACATATGGTGACCATCCATGAAATGACGTGTCACTTGGATAATCAATAAATATTTATTACTATAATTTACTTATTATATATATTATTTATTAATACATAATTATATTATTAATTTTTAATCTAAGATAATGTCTTCTCGATGTTGTCCAAACATCAACACTCCCTCGAAATGAGGGAGACATTTTGTGTCATACTAGGATTGTCTCTGAAGTATACAAAATTAACTCTAGACACATGACACTTGTCTATCATTCTTCGGATATTTCTCTCTCCCACCTGAACTGAGGGTAAAATCCTTTTGTGACTCTCCCTCTAAGCCAATTGACTCTATGTGAGATCAGGCTCAATCTATCTCTGCATGTGATAGAATCTAGCATCTTGAGTCTTTATCATTCCTTGTCAAATCATCAAGACTAGGACAAATACCACACCAGGATCATTCACCATAGGTACACACCTATGAGTGAATGTCATATTTATGCTAAATGACACGTGGAAATATCCTCAAGCACCTCAATTCCATATTATTCCTTGCCATGATCAATGAAGGACTACGCATGGGACCATTTACCATAAGTAAAACTTTTTGATAAATTTATCCTATCTCCCTTGGTCTGCAACAAAATCTAGGAGAAGGTCCACCCGATGGTGAAACATCAACACTCCCTCTTAGCTAGGGAGGTATCTTTCCATAGTATTACACAAATATTTTCCAAAGACACATAGTCTCCATGAGTGTTACAAAACCACCATAGTATAAAAAAGGTTTGTCACACATGGCACTCCCATGTGGACTTCTAGAGGCTAGTCCCTCTAGAAACACTAGGGTCAACTCCTCATAGTGTGTGATGTCAAGGTCAACTCCCTTTTCATTTCCTCATGTTCTCTCCACAAGGCACATGTCCTCATGTTCTCTCTACAAGAGACATTGGGATATAATCCCGAACCCCCTTATCTCTTCTCAAATAAGTTTCCTCATAGATCAACTCAACTCAATCACAGAGGAGCACGATCTGGAGGATGTTTGTCACACATGAAAATCCCATGTGGACTTCTAGAGGCTACTACATCTAGAAACATTATGGTCAACTCCCCATAGTGTGTGACGTCAAGGTCAACTTCCTTGACATGCCCTCATGTGTTATTCACAAGGGACATTGGGCTATAATCCTAGACCCACTTATTCCTTGTGGAGAGGATCACTATGTTTATTTTAAATTAATTGGTGATCATTTGATTTATTTGTTCTAGTATGAGGATCACATGTTGCTAATAGAAAACAACGAGAAGATTATCTAGGATGTGAAAACTCAGTTGTTCTCTAAATTTGACATGAAGAATCTTGGTGTTGCAAATTTCATTTTGGGCATGGAAATTAAAAGAGATCGGAAAAGTAGGAAACTCTGGTTAAATCAAATAAAATATGTCGAGACAATGTTGCAAAGGTTTAAGATGCAGGAATGTAAACCGTTCAGGGCCCCTATCCCTATAGGTGTAAAGTTATCTATGGATCATTGTCCCAAGACATAGGAAGTGGAGGAGGACATGTCTCTTGTTCCATATGCAAGTGCGGTTGGCAGTTTGATGTATGCAATGGTCTGTACTAGACTGGACACTGCACATGTAGTGGGAGTTTTGAGGAGTTGTATGTTAAAACTAAGAAAGGAGCATTGGACAACAATAAATAGGGTTTTCAGGTATTTTCGTGGCACTACTAGTTATGGATTGTGCTACCAAGGAAGACTAGGATTGGATAGAGTGTTGGACATACATGAATTTGTGGATGCATATTGGGCTAGAGATATGGATCGTAGAAGATCGACAAGCGGGTATGTGTTTAACCTATTTGGAGGAGAAATCAGTTCGATGAGCAAAACACTGTCTATAGTGGCACTTTCAACTATAGAATTTGAATACATGGAAGCCACTCATGCAAGCAAGGAAGCAAGATGCTTACAAAGATTGTGTTCATGTATTGGGTTGGTATAACAAACTGTAAGGATAAATTTTGACATTCAGAGTGCAATTTTTCTTGTGAATAACCCAACTTATCATTCAAAGATAAAGAATATTGATATTCAATATCACTTTGTGAGAGACATGGTTGAAGAAAATAAGTTTTTCTTGATGAAGGTGGACACTTTGGAGAATGTTGCATATTCACTAAAAAAATATGTGAGTACTGAGAATTTCTCTTGGTGTAGAGGATATATGCGAATTGATGCCCTATATTGTTGACTATGTAACCTTGTAACGCCATGTATGCAAATAAAATGACAAGTGGGAGAATGTTGGGTATGTGTTATATTTTTTGCATGGCTAGAAGTAGTGTCTACGTTGCGTCGGGCGCATAGGGGGGTAAGAGGGGGGAGGAGTGACCCCTTTCCCAATGGGTCACAAGGGGGTGGGATCCCCCCTATGCATGGGTTCAATAGAAACGTCCCCCCCAAAAAAAAATGATAGTTTTTTGCATCTGTTTCCGGGAAGTTTTTCGACACATGGTTTTTTCTCGATCATTTTCTATTTCCAGATAAGGAATTAGGGTTGTTGACAAATATTGTTTATTGGATTAGGGTTTTGAATGTTATGAGATCCTATATGTTAAGAACCAAATATCAATATAGCATAGAAAAACCTCAAAATAAGTACTCAACACCTTGAAAAAGACATAATTTCAGATAATAAGCCTCTTCGAGGGGGAAACCTCCTTTTACCCCACATAAATGTTCAAGTACAAGACGAATCCAAATGAAAATGTCTCCTTGGTATATATAGGAGACTAGGAGGTATAATTACAACTAATGGAATAAAGATGGCATAAATAAAATAACATTACTAATGTAATATGCACCAATTAAGGGGTAAGGAGCCAATATTAGGGCTTAACATGCCCCTCCCCTTGAGAAAGGTGTTGTCCACAATGCTTGAGTAACTCTGGATTCTTCTGTATAAAAGATTCATCTTCCCAAGTGGAATCTTCAGCCGATAGTTTCCTCCATTTAATGAGATACTCTGAACTGGATCTATTCCTCAGTTGGTGAATTCTCGTGTCAATGATGGCTTCAGGCTCCAATATGATTTTTCCTTCCTCATCAAGTTCTGAAAATATAGTTTGAACTGGGATCTTGTCGCCTATAACCTTTTTTATGCATGAAACATGGAAAACTGGGTGTACTCATGAAGATGTAGGCAACTCCAATTTGTATGCCATAGGACCAATCTTTTGCAACACCTTATAAGGGCCATAGTACTTTGGTGATAATTTATTATCCTTCTTGGCTTGCTTTAGGGACATCTATTTGTATGGTTGTAGTCTTAAAAACACCCAATCCCCTACTTCAAAACTTCTTTCACTACGATTTTGATATTCTTGTTGTTTCATGTGATTCTGTGTCATGGTAAGGTTGTCCTTTAATATTTGGAGAACTTGTTGTTGATGCTCGATATGATATTCCACTACTTGAACCTTAGATTTTTCTTTTAGAGAAGAAGTGGTGGAAGGAGGGTGGTATCCATAGATTGCCATAAATGGTGTCATTTTTTTTGCAGTATGAAAGGAAGTGTTATACCACCATTTTCCCAAGGGTAACCATTTGAACCATTGTGTTTGTTTATCAGAGAAAAAGCAATGAAGGTAGCCTTCCAGACATTTGTTCACTATTTCAGTTTGTCCATCATATTGAGGATGATAGGATGAGCTATGAGCCAATCGAGTACCCAAACAAGAAAATGATTACGTCCAAAAATGTCCAGTGAAGATCGGATCTCTGTCACTTACAATAATCTTTGGGATGCCATGTAGCTTTTGAACTATCTCCATGAATGGAGTGGCAATTGTACTAGATTTGAAGGGATGAGAGAGTGCAAAAAAGTGTGTGTACTTGGTCAGTCTATCAATAATCACCATGATGACACTCTTTCCTTCAGACTTCTGTAACCCTATGATGAAATCCATGGAAACCTCCTCCCAGCGCTGACCTGGGATGGCTAATGGTTGTAAAAGGCCTGGTGTATTAAATGTTTCTACCTTATTTTGGGGTCTTAATTCATCAACCCTTGGAATGTGGAAGGTGCATTTGTAAGGCCAAAAGCCATGACCAAAAATTCATAATGGCCTTCATGAGTTCAGAATGTTGTTTTTGGGATATCTTCTTCCTTCATTCTAATATGATGATACCCTGAATAGAGATCCAATTTTTTGAAATAGATTGCTCCATGTAGTTCATATAACAATTCATTAATGACGGGAATGGGAAACTTATATTTAATAGTGATCTTGTTGATCTGTCTATAATCTGGACACATACGCCATGAGCTATCTTTCTTGAATACCGTTACGATTGGTGCAGAGTAAGAACTTTGGCTAGGTCTAATAATTCCAACCTCTAACATTTCTTCAACCATGCGCTCAATTTCACTCTTCTGGGCGTAAGGGTATCTGTATGGCCTGATGTTAGGAGGAACACTATGTTAAGAACCAAATATCAATATAGCATAGAAAAACCTCAGACAAGTACTCAACGCCTTGAAAAACAGATAATTTCAAATAATAAGCCTCTTCGAGGTGGCAACCTCCTTTTACCCCACTTAAATGTTCAAGTACAAGATGATTCAAAATGAAAATGTCTCCTTGGTATATATAGGAGAATAGGAGGTATAATTACAACAAATGGCCTAAAGTTGACATAAATAAAATAACATTACTAATATAATATGCCCCAATTAAGGGGTAATGAGGCAATATTAGGGCTTAACATGCCCCTCCCCTTGAGACAAGTGTTGTCTGCAATGATTGAGTAACTCTGGATGCTTCTGTATAAAAGACTCATCTTCCCAAGTGGAATCTTCAGCCGATAGTTTCCTCCATTTAATGAGCTACTCTGAAATGGATCTATTCCTCAGTTGGTGAATTCTTGTGTCAGTGATGGCTTCAGGCTCCAATATGATTTTTCCTTCCTTGTTAAGTTCTGGAAATATAGTTTGAACTGGGATCTTGTTGCCTATAACCTTTTTTAAGCATGAAACATGGAAAACTGGGTGTACTCGTGAAGATGCAGGCAGCTCCAATTTGTATGCCATAGTACCAATCTTTTTTAACACCTTATAAGGGACATAGTACCTTGGTGATAATTTATTATCCTTCTTGGCTTGCTTGAGGGACATCAGTTTGTATGGTTATAGTCTTAAAAATACCCAATCCCCTACTTCAAAACTTCTTTCACTACGATGTTGATCTGCTTGTTGTTTCATGCAATTTTGTGCCATGGTTAGGTTGTCCTTTAAGATTTGGAGAACTTGTTGTTGATTCTCGATGTGATCTT
>ML783412.1:77618-90702 GCA_009831015.1 Picea engelmannii | reverse complement strand
TGTATGGCCTGATGTTAGGAGGAACACTCCCAGGAATTAGGTGAATTTCATGATCATGATTTCGAGTGGGTGGAAGACCTTTGGGAATATCTTCAAATACTTTTGAATGCTTATCAATGATCCTTTGGAGATCTTGAGGAATATATGGCTTATAAGTTTGAACATCTAGTGAGCATAATTATGAAATAATGCCTTCATGCCCCTTTTTTAATAATTTTGTCATGTTGTTAGAGCTTATCACCTTACCGGGTTTCCCTGTGATACCTCTTAACTCAATTTATTTTCCTTCCAATGAAAATTTCATGAAAAGTTCTTGAAAATTAAAAGCCACTGTTACTAATGATTGTAACCATTGGATTCCTAGTACAACATTTGCACTACCCATGGGTATATCAATCATTGGACTATTCATTACATATTCCCCCATAGTAAGATTGATCTTATTGCATTTTCCTGAGGAATTGATAGTTCCTCCATTTGCAATCATTACTTGAAACTCTGGCGCTGGATATACAAAGGAATTTAGATCTTTGGCTAATTTATAGTGAATGAAATTATGAGTACTACCAGAATCAATTAGGACTATTACCTTTTTCTTTTTGATGTATCCTTCGATCTTAAGGGTTTGAGGAGTGCTAATTCTAGCCAATGCATTACATGATATTGTGGGAGTCAACTCTTCAGATGAAATTGCTTCTATGTTTTCATCTTGAGATGGTTCTTGTTCATGTTCTTCTTCCTCTTCACAATCTATGTAGAATAATTTCTTCTCACCACACTTATGTCCCTTATTGTACTTGTTATCACAATTAAATCATAAACCTTTTTCTTTTCTTTCCTCCAATTGTTGAGTTATCAACCTTGTAGGTTGAGGTGTTTTAGAAGAATGAGCATTGTTGTCTCTATAGATGTTAGGATTGGTCCTTCTAGTAGCCATAGCCATATTTTTACTTTCAACATTTCTTGCCACCTTAAATGCATTCTCCAATGATTTGGGTTCCCAAAGGAAAACCTCATGTTGAATGTGATCCTTTAAAGTTCCTATGAATACATCAATCAAGTGCTCATCTGGAATATCAGTTACCTTTATATTCAATCTTTTGAAGTTCTCAATGTGCTTAGTAACTGAACCCTTTTGCTTGAGATTTATCAATTGGCTAAAGAAGGTATTGCTCCTTGTATCCTCATAGTGTGCTATCATTTCTTCTATGAAAATTGTCCAAGTAACGAGTTATTTGCAAGAACAAAGCCATCTATACCATACAAATTGATTAGGTTCTAAATATAAAGAAGCAATTCATACCTTTTGTGTATGTGGCACATTATGGAGATCAAAGAATTGCTCCATCTAAAGTATCCATGTGATTGTGTCCTTGCCATCAAACTTCCTCATATCAATCTTAGGAACGTGGTTGGTCTTCAAACCAAAGTTGGAGTTTCTTCATTCTCGACTCACCTTCCTTGTGTCCTCATCATGACTTTCATGGGATGCATTTTCACTTTCAGGTGTCTTCTCTGTTACGAAATTTTTCAATACTTCCATGATCTCCCCTTTTAAACCATCCATCTTAGTATCCAACATAGATTCTATTGAATCCATCTTCTTTTGTAGTTCATTTATGTCCCTATGCATTTTGTCACGTTCATCAAGAGTCCAAGTAGGATTTTCTAGAGGCTTATTTGGTGTAGAAGTTCCCTTTTTTGGTGGCATGTTGGCCAAGTATCACTTTTGAACCTTGATTTTGAGGTGGTTCTGCTAGACAATATTACTTCTGTTGTATTTCCCAAGTTTCAGCCCTTCTGGGTATGAAACTTTCTTTTATGTAGTTCTCTAATATTTCTTCTCTGCAATGCCATAGGTCTGATCAAAATTGGATGTGTCAAGTGGAATTTATGGTAACTTCCCCACAACTTGTCGATTTTTGTCCTTTCCAGGAGATCTAACTTGTATAGCATGCCCCACACAAAATAATTGATATAAAATTTTGAAACTCACACCAGAAATACTACTGACTATCCACGATCCAATGAAACCAGTACCACTCAATTTGGATACTCTAGGAAGAAGTTATGATTGTTTTACCTGGAACACCTTCTAATGAATATGGGATCTCTATCACTTATAATAATTTTGTCCAAACAAGAAAATAATTCTATCCAAAAATGTCTAATGAAGATGGGATCTCTATCACTTGCAATAATGTTTGGGATTCTATGAAGCCTTTGAAATGTCTCCATGAATTCAGTGGCAATTGTATTGGCTTTGAAGGGATGAGAGAGTGCACAAAAGTGTGTGTACTTGGTCAATCTATCAACAATCACCATAATGACACTCTTTCCTTCAAGCTGTGGTAACCCTGTGATGAAATCCATGGAAACCTCCTCCCAACGCTAACCTGGGATGGCTAATGGTTGTAAAAGGCTTGGGGTCTTAATTATTTCCAATTTATTTTGTTGGCAAACCAAACATTCTACCATAAAGCTTTGAACATCAGTTTTAAGGCCATCCCAAAAAAAAATCCTTCTTTACCCTATGGTAGGTTTTCAAAAATCCTGAGTGCCCTCCTACTAGAGATGTGTGCAGTTCCAATAGTACCTTTGGTTTAAGTTGGGAGTTCTTACATCAATATAAGAGATCTTTGTACCATTGTGAAACATTTTTCCATGTAAATGTATATGATGCACTGGAATCCTGCTGCAACCTTTGACTGAGAGTCCAAACTTTTTCATCATTTTTCCATTCATCCCTTGCTTCTATTATCCAATCAGGTTGGATGATTGAGATAGCAAAGAGAAAGGCCTCAACATCTTCATCCTTTCTTGAGAGTGCATCGGCCACAACATATTTCTTCCCTTTTTTAAAGATGATTTCAAACTCATAACCCAATATCTTGGTCACCCATTTTTGTTGTTCTTCTGAAGATAGTCTTTGTTCCAAGAAGTATTTAAGACTATCATGATCTATTTTGACCTTGAAATGCCCACATATTAGGTAAAGACGCCATTTATTCAATGCATGTAGTATTTCCATCATTTCCTTATCATAAATAGGTCTGTGTAAGTCCTTTCCCTTGAGTGGTCGACTTTCAAAATCCATGGGCCTTCCTTCTTGCATTAGGACAACACCAATTCCATTTCTCGAGGCATCACATTCCAGAATAAAGGTTTTTGTGAAGTATGGAGTGGTCAAGACATGAGCTTTGCACATCACCTCTTTAAGTTGTTCAAAATCTTTAGTTTCCTCTGGAGTGCATGAAAATGCATCCTTCTTAGTTAGTGTTTTTAAAGGTGCTATTATTCTTCCATAGTGCCAAGAAAACTTGCGGTGGTAACCTGTCAAACCCAAAAATCCTCTAAGATTCTTCAATATTTTGGGAATCGGCCAGTCCATCATGGCCTTAATCTTGTTAGGGTCTACCTTGACACCTTCATGAGATACAATATGACCCAAATACTCTACTCCCTTCACTCCAAAGAAACATTTGGATGGTTTGGCATATATTTGTTGCTCCTTTAGTAGTTGTATCACCTTGTCAACATGTCGCACATGGTCCTCCCAAGAATTTCTATAGATTAATATATCATCAAAAAACACTAACACAAATTTTCGAAGGAAGGGATTGAAAATTGAATTCATCAACCCTTGGAATGTGGAAGGTGCATTTGTAAGGCCAAAAGGCATGACCAAAAATTAATAATGGCCTTCATGAGTTTGGAATGTTGTTTTTGGGATATCTTCTTCCTTAATTCTAATCTGATGATACCCTGAATGAAGATCCAACTTTGTGAAATAGATTGCTCCATGTAGTTCATCTAACAATTTATTAATGACGGGAATGGGAAAATTATCTTTAATAGTGATCTTCTTGAGCTATGTATAATCTAGACACATACACAATGAGCCATCTTTCTTGAATACCATTACCACCGGTGCAAAGTAAGAACTTTGGCTAGGTCTAATAATGCCAACCTCTAACATTTCTTCAACCATGCACTCAATTTCACTCTTTTGGGCATAAGGGTATCTATATGGCCTAATGTTAGGAGGAACACTCTCAGGAATTAGGTGAATATCATGATCATGATTTTGAGTAGGTGGAAGACCTTTGGGAATATCTTCTAGCACTTTGGAATCTTTATCAATGATCCCTTGGATATATAGAGGAATAGATGGCTTAGATGTTTGAACATATAGTGAGCATAGTTGTGCAATAACACCTTGATTCTCCTTTTTCAATAATTTTGTCATGCTATTAGAGATCATCACCTTACTGGGTTTCTCTGTGACACCTCTTAACTCAATTTGTTTTCCTTCCAATGAAAATTCCATGAAAAGTTCTTGAAAATTAAAAGCCATTGTTCCTGATGGTTGTAACCATTGGATTCCTAGTACAACATCAGCACCAACCATGGGTATAGAAATCATTAGACTATTCATTACATATTTCCGCATAGTAACATTGATATTATTTCATTTTCCAGAGAAATTGATAGTTCCTCCATTTGCAATCATTACTTGAAACTCTGGCACTAGATATACAAAACAATTGAGAGCTTTGGATAATTTATAGTGATTGAAATTATGATTACTACCAGAATCAATTAGGACTATTAGCTTTTTCTTTTTGATATATCCTTGAATCTTGAGGGTTTGAGGAGTGCTAATTCCAGCCAATGCATTACACAATATCGTGGGAGTCAACTCTTCAGATGAAATTGATTCTACATTTTCATCTTGAGATGGTTCTTGTTCTTCTTTCTCTTCACAATCTATGTAGAATAATGTATTCTCACCACACTTATGTCCCTTACTGTACTTTCTGTCACAATTAAAGCATAAACCTTTTTCTTTTATTTCCTCCAATTGTTGAGGTGTCAACCTTGTAGGTTGAGGTGTTTTAGAAGGAGCATTATTCTCTCTATATTTTTTAGGATTGGTCCTTCTAGTAGCCATAGTCATATTTTTACTTTCAACATTTCTTGCCACCCTTAATGCATTCTCCAATGATTTGGTTTCCCAAAGATGAACCTCATGTTGAATGCTATCCTTTAAAGTTCCTATGAATAAATCAATCAAGCGTTCATCCGGAATATATGTTACCTTTATATTAAATCTTTGGAAGTTCTCAATGTCCTCTATAACTGGACCCTTTTGCTTCATATTTATCAATTGGCTAAATAAGGTATTGTTCCTTGTATCCTCATAGTGTGCTATCATTTCTTCCATGAAAATTGTCCAAGTGACGAGTGATTTGCGAGAACAAAGCCATTGATACCATAAAAATTGATTGGGTTCTAAATATAAAGAATAAATTTGTACCTTTTGTGTATGTGGCACATTATGTAGATCAAAGAATTGATCCATCTGAAGTATCCATGTGATTGGGTCCTTGCCATCAAACTTCCTCATATCGATCTTAGGAACGCGGTTGGTCTTTAACCCAAACTTGGATTTTCTCCATTCTTGATTCATCATCCTTGTTTCCTCATCATGAATTTCATAGAACACATTTTTACTTTCAGGTGTCCTCTCTATTATGAAATTTTTCATTCCTTTCATGATATCCCTTTTTAAGCCATCCATCTTAATATCCATTATTGTCTCCAGTTCAGCTTTTGTCACTATCTTATTTTGTAATTCATTTATGTCCCTACACATTTATTAACCTTCATCAAGAGTCCAAGTAGGACTGTCTAGAGGTTTATTTGGTGTAGAAGTTCCCTTTTTGGGTGGTATGTTTTCCAAGTATCACTTTTGAACCTTGATTTTGAGGTGGTTCTGCTAGAAAATCTTTCTTCTGCTATATCTCCAACGTTTCGGCCCTTCTGGGTATACAAATTTATTTTTTGTAGTTCTATGATATTTATTCTCTCCAATTCCATAGGTCTGATCAAAATTGGATGTGCCAAGTGGAAAGTACGATAATTTCCCCACAACTTGCTGATTTTTGGGATTTCGAGGAGATCTCACTTGTATAGAGTGCCCCGCACAAAATAATTGCTATAACATTCTTAAACTCATACCATAAATAATATAGAATGTCCACTATCCAATGAAACTAGTCTCACTCAATTTGGATACTCTAGGAAGAATTTGTGATTGTTTTACGTGGAACACCTTCTTGAGACTAGTCAGTAGGACTAGTGAGATACCCTATCTTTCACAGGGTGTATATGAAAATGTAAGATGACCCAGAATCTAAATGTTTTACCACAGATAACTTATTAATTTATGTGAATGTCCTCTAGATTTTAGGGTCTCAAACATTACACAAAATGTTTTATAATGAAAATTACGCAATGACTCATTTCAGGATGATTCTAGAACCCTATCTTACACAAGATGTATCTTCTAAAGTATAAGGCCTCAAGAACTGAAATTTTAACCCAAAGTACCTTGATCTGTCTACTAAATATCCTCCAATACATTCATTCTGAAATGTTGTAGAAAAAAGGCTATAGAAAAAATTCCAAGGTGTCTCAGATGTAGTAGCGAAACCCCAAGACCTTGAGCTCTGATACCATATGTTAAGAACCAAATATAAATATAGCATAGAAAAACCTCATAATAGGTAATCAACGCCTTGAAAAAGAGATAAATTTAGATAATAATCCTTTTCAAGGGGGAACCTCCTTATCCCCACATAAATGTCCAATTACAAGATGATTCCAAATGAAAATGTCTCCTTATCTCTATATATATATATAGGAGACTAGGATGTACAATTACAACTAATGGACTCAAGCCGACATAAATAAAATAACACTACTAATGTAATATGCCCCAATTAAGGGGTAATGAGGCACTATTTAGGGCTTAATAGAATATGTTGGTTTTCCCAGTTTAGGTTTCTAGGGGAACAATCTCTATGCAATGTGTGCATTTTGCATTGTATGTTTTTGGTTCTTTTATTGAAAATATGTTTGTAGTCAAATATTGTACATGGTTAAAATTTGCAGGTACAAGAAGTTTGATTCCTTCATGGTGAGCCAAAATTTTACAAGAAGTAAATATGACCACTGTGTTTACTTGAAAAAGTTGGAAAATGGAATATTCATTATTTTGGTGTTATATGTAGACGATATGTTTGTTCCAAGAAAAATCATGGTCGAAATAAATAGTTTAAAGGCTCAGTTGGCTAGGATGTTTGATATGAAGTATCTAGGATCATGAAAACAAATATTGGGCATGGAGATACATAGAGATAGGAAAGATGGTAAGTTGTGGTTATCAGAACAGAAGTATGTGGAGAAACTACCTATGAGATTTTGTATGAATAATGTGAAACCTGTGAAAATACCTTTCGATTCATATTTCAATATTTCTTCAAGTTTATGTCCTAGTAATGACGAAGAAAATGAATTTATGTCTCGTGTACAATACGCTAATGCGGTAGGAAGTTTGATGTATGAGATGGTGAGTACTAGGCTAGATATTTCACATGCACTTGGTGTTGTTAGTAGATATATGTCAAATCTAGGTAAAGAGCATGTCAAATCCAAGTAAAGACCATTGGGAAACACTGAAATGGGTGCTTCGGTAACTTAGGGGCACAAGTAATTATTCTATCACCTATGATGCTTATAGTGATTCAATATGTGGTTATGTCGATTCATATTTTGTAGGTGACTTGGACAAAAGAAGATCCACTTCAGGGTTTGTATTTACTCTTGCGGGAGGACCTGTTAGTTGGATGTCAGTTGGATGTCAGTTGGATGTCAAATATTCAAAACATAGTTTCTTTATCCACTACTGAGGCATAATATATGGATTTATTTCATGCATGAAAAGAAGCAATTTGGTTAAAAGGTTTGTTGGGTGAGTTTGGAAGGATGCACATGTTATAACATTTTTTTCCACACTCCATGCATCTTTGTTTGATGGCCTTTTGTTTCCCTCTTGAGACTCAAATACCCCATTTTTCTCATTCCAGAGTCAAAAATTCATAATTTTTTCCATATATGAGGGCCACAGTTAGACACCTCGTGTATACACAGGTTGCTCCATTACAACTCATGTACATCAGGTTTGTGCTAAAAAATTAAAAGATATGTCGGGTTTCCATGCCAAATCATGAGATCCATGATCCCTGACCTTCCATATATGATAAACGCTCTGAATCGACCGTTCAAGTCCATTTGAAGGATATAAATTGATCCATATACAATCCTTGAAGACATTCATCATTGAGAGCAAAGATGCTCTAGAGAAATTTCACTTCATATTGAGTCTGCATCATTTTTTCCTTGAAAATGTAAACTTCTCTTGATTACATTAATAAAAATGCTATTTTAACGTCTAACTATATGTTGAAAATATTTGTATTTCTTTCCATGGTATATTTATTATACATGTTAATGGATTATGATATTTTATATGCTAACTTTGTTACGAGGAAAGTCTCTCTATGGCTAGGGGAAAACCACAATAGATGGAAATGACTACAAAAATAAACTCTATTCTCAAGTATGCTATATAAAAATATATGTTAGCAAGACAAGATAAAAGGCCTACCTCATCCATACGTTCGATGAAGTCCACCGTTGAGCACTTGACGCAAAGAAATATACCTCCAACTAGTCCTCAACAACCAAGCAAAGAAATCATATGGTGATAATATATGATGTTAGCACATTCAATAGCATAATCCATTAAGATTCATAACAAATATGCCTATGGAATAATAATTCAAATATTTGCAAGATATAAATTGGACGAGAAAAGAGTATTTATATTAAGATATAATCAACAAAAGTGAATAAGTTACAGACTTATGTTTTAGCATGGTTCAAAACCAAGAAACTGAGTTCCTTCTAGCTGGGCCTCCACCACTTCAATCCTCCACCAAAGGGAAGATCATAGAATAAAGAAAATGAAGTTCTCAATCAATAAGGGAAGAGCTTGGGGGATGAACACTATGTTCATACTTAAAGGACAAATGGATGTAGACTCAATGTGAAGTGAATAATTCCTCCAGGGTAAATTTTCCTCAAATTTGAATTCTTTATCCTCTTTTACATAGCTCAGAATTGGCCCATTTTATAGCCTTCAAGTGGAAATGAAGAGTCAGGTCATAAAGTTTCCAGTATATGGAAGGCTAAGTATCATTTATATTCTATCGTGACATGGAAACCCGACACCATTTTTCAATTATGGGCACATTTCCTGATGTACATGGATTGTAGTGTTGCAACCTGCGTATACACATGATGTATAGTAGGTAAGGTGCATATATGTGGAAAAATTGTATTTTGAGCTATGATATTTCCAAAAAGGGATTAAAAGTGTGCTTGGGGAAATGGAAAAAGGCCTTCTATGCAAGATTGCATAGGGTGAGGTAAATCTTTCTATAACATATGCCCCCCAATGTGTGAGGTCAAAGAAGTATCTACGATGGCCAAAATACATTATAAAAACCTAGAACTAGAGTGATGGGGAACCAGCTGGAAAAACTAGTTTCTCATTAGAATTTGTATTAACTTTGCATACTTGCTGCCAATTTGACTTACATTGCAGATCCATGTGAAAATATACCAAAAAATTGTCTTTGGCCATGAATAGGAAAATAAAAATATGGTTGCATGCCAAAGGATGTCATAGTCACGAAAAAGGCCCAGTAGAACCAGTCTCAAAATCAATTTGAAGATATTTGTATACAATGGAGTACAATCTGGTCTCCCATGATCACTGAAGTCACATAGGTACTTGTCCAATGAAAATGAAGAAATAACTCAGGAAAGCTGCAACCACATACTGATGTCTTCAAGTCTTCTACACAATCTTCCAAAGGTGAAAGTCTACATCGTGTGAATAAAGTAGTTGAGGTCGAACACAATGAGACTTCGTTTGATTACCGGTCATTGAGGTATACTGTTAAAAAACACGAAACAACCTACCGATGATGAAAGTAGGTATCAAGGCACCGGCTAAATTATTACAAGTGTGAAGAAAGAAGTCAGGGTCGAACACTTGAATAATCCATAGATCAAAAGACATTGATGTATTCCAAACTGTCGATGGCGAGAGAACTTGCCACTAATGACTGTAACCCTTAAGGTGCTCATAGGACTCTAGGTCTCGTTTCTAGAATAGATGAGTTGAAGTTGATGGAAGGAGCCCCACTGAAAGGATAGAATTAAGGCATCTCTCATCATTCAACACAAGGTACATAGCAGGAGCTTCATGATTTGGATGAAATCAGATGAAGAACATGTTCATGAACCAATGACCCTGTGCATCTATCATGTGTGCCAAGTGGAAGAAGTAAATGAAAAAGACCCTTTGAATAGAATCCAATGAGGAAAACTGTTGATAAAGGCGAGGAAACCACCAATAAGGATAATGGTATCCAAGGCACTGCACAAATCCCAATGTGTGAATAGATGTCTTACCATCGAACACAAGGGAAACCACCCAGTCAACGACCAATGTTGAAATGTCGACTGTTGGGTTCATGGTTACCTACCAATGATGAAACTATGACCAGGGTCCGTAATAAGACTACAACATCATGTGATTATGAGACAAATTGAGGGTATCACTGACATGCAAAGTCAAGAGTTCTGAGGAATGGATGACACAGGTTGATAGACATCCTTTGAACAATAGCATGAGACATATGGAAGACTCTGCCAGCATAAACTCAATGATGAAACCATGAGATGTAGGAGTCATCAATCAAGTTCTCAATAGGGACTAGAAGACTAACCAGTCGGTGAATAAAGACTCTCTGTAATGAGCTCAGCTTCCTAAGTCCATGCTAAACCTAACATTATGATGACAATTGCGCTCAATAACTTTGTGCTCTATTCAAAGGGGACACAACTGCTGCCAATATAAGATAATACTCTCTTCTCGCCCGTATTTTTTTGTTTTTTCATATTCAAATGAATGCTATGATACAGAGGAGGAAGTGAGTGTCACAAGTAAGAAAAACTAGTTCCAGCAGTGGAACATACCTATTCTCAATGCAAGGAGGTGCATGCGAGAGATGGACATTCGGGGGAATGTTCCATCCTGGGTATAGGGTGTCAAATTGCGAAGGATATAAATGAGGATCTTCTTGGTTGAGGATGGAAAAATGTTGAGGCAAACTGTTTATAATGCAAAGAGATAACCAACTATATGCTCAATACGACAAGCAAGGGAATGAGATGCAATCACAACTTGATGCCAAAAAATATCATTTTTCATAATCTTAGTCTACTTTGTGTGAAAAAGGGATAAACTTGTACCAAATAGAGGTACTTTCAAATCCAATTTACGAGTGTGAAAGAGACAAGTTCACTCGACAATCTTTTCACTTTTTGAAAACGAGTCAGAAAAAAGCTTAAATAAAACTCACGGTGAGTCCTCTAGGTATAGGTGAGCATGTTTATGAGTGAGAAATGAGGCTCAACATAAAGTCATGTATTAGCTATAAGGGACTCCCGGTCCTACAGAAAAATCTTTGCATGGGCACCAAATGGAGCAGAGGGTCTAACTAGGGTACCCATGTTTGGTAAGTCTCTACCATTTGATAAGGACATGTCTTATAGAATATGCAGGGTTATGTGTCACAAAAAATGGGTTTGTACCTAAAGCATATGAGTGAAAGGTATATGATAATGAAAATTTGCATGATGGAACCGACACATATCCTATATGCTAGGTAGTGAAAATACCTGCCCGTAGTTACGAACGATCAACTTAACGCTAAAAAACGCAAGAATCCATGGAAAAAACTACAAAAACCAACTCAATCCACTGTTGTATTAGTCCATCAGGTGAAAATACAATCTGAAACTATAGAAAGTTGGTAAAAATTGCTATAAATAGTGACAAAAACCAAATTTTACTATGTCATTTGACTTTTTTACCCAAATAGTGAAAATTAGACCAAAATACCTCCGATCTTCAACTGGTGATTGTAGGAGCATTGAGTGACAGAATCATAGACCATATAGACTAGGTAATTCCTCTTCCCCTCCTCTTCCTTTCTATTGGATTACATTTTTTATATATGTTTCAAAATTTGAGTTAATTAAGGCACAAATTAGGTATTTCGGTGTACGTGGGCTACCACTCATCGGTTTACGTATACGCAAGGTTATACATGACTGTGTAAAATATTAGCTACGTGTAATCATCCCTGTACACAACTGTGAATGTTGTATCCCATGTACAAGTCCATAAACAAGGTTTTTTATGGTTTCTAACTCAAACATTGATGTTTCTCTAACAAGATGGTGCTAGAATGGAGGGAAAGGGAACATGAGGACGTAGATGTTGTTGTGGAAAGAGATATGGGGACCCAAATGGACTTGAAAATATGCGGGTTGTACAAATTTTGAGCACTCAAATGGATGAGGGCCCAAAAAAGGTTGCTTCAGTTGCTCGTGGATTACTGGGATCCAAACACTGAGAGCTTCAACCTCGATGGGAAACCATTGAGGATTGAAGTCGAGGATATATATTTCTTGACTGAGTTATTGCATCGGGGTGAGGTCGTGAACCTCATAGCCTTGGGAGATGGGAGAGGTATGAATATAGAAGTGTACATAGATGCTTACTGTGTAGCAGGGACCGATAAGGTTGGGAGTCAACTCCCCATCTAAGGGATAAACAATCTTAGCCTCAAGATTGTTGTCTTTGTTTTGACCAGGATCACAGGATCGACTTTGTCACACCAGGAATTGAGGTCATTCATGTTCTATTATGTAGAGTGTTTGAGACCCACGGTGTATGATTGGTGCACCTCACTACTAGATAATATGAAGATCGATTTGACATAATGCAAACTGGGTGACAAGAGGAACTTTGGTTTTTCATCTATCTTGTGTAGATTTTTCTTCGAGTAGGTTCCAGGTTTGGGACCTAGAATTGAGATCATTCCTCGAGGACCTCACGATCCAAACATGGGATGGTGGACCGAGGTAATGAGACAACAGGGGGGAGGTAGGGTGCCAACACCCTACAACGATGATTTCTTTTATTGGTGGAGGCGACAGGTCATTTCCCTGGATGGATACCCCTATGTAGGGATTGAATTCAGAGGGGACCCTGACATGCCCCTACCACAAAGGACCACCTACAGGGACACAG
>ML783412.1:53865-77603 GCA_009831015.1 Picea engelmannii | reverse complement strand
TTTAAAAAAAAAAAAAAAAAATTGTATTTTTGTAAAGTAAAACAAAAATATTTTTGGATGATCCTTAAGTACTAACTAGACACTTGAGTGACACAAACGTAGGTCTAGGACAATCAGACAGGCTTCCATGACATCATCAAAGGCACTAGGGAGATGAGGCAGAGGGGGGATAAGTAGAGAAAATCATTCAAAACGTGAAGGGCAACCTGTATCGTTTGATACATAGGATTCTAATTGTTCAGGTAGAGGATTTGTCGGAGCCCATGCAGTGGGAAGTGGTTGGTGTGCCAAGATCTTAGGTGTGACTCTTTCAACATCTCGTAAATGTCATAGTTTTTTATCATGACACATATCTGGTGCCAAAAGCGTAGATGTCGTGGATTTTGTATTATAGGTTGTATATTTGTATTGAGGGTGTTGGCCCCAATTTTGTACTATAAACACCATATTTTTTTGAAATATATATAAAACAAGGTTCTTTCGCTTTACTTATATTAAAATGTGTACATTGATGAGATTGTTTTATTTTCTTTATTTGTGTGACAAATTCCATTCTAAAATGAAATTAGCATAAGCATCTGATACATAATTAGAACTCCTAGGTATGTGATGATAAGTAATAAAATCAAATTGTCGCTCTAAAAGACATACCCATAGGAATCTTCAGAGTAATGTATGATTTCACACATGATAACTATCATTCAAATGGCATACTACTAACTTTCAATCTAGGAGAACCTCCAAAGAGCGAATACCATGTGAAATGGCATCGCACAAAAGTTCTATAACGACGCTATATTCAACCACATTATTCATGGATGGCCCTAGGAATACACCACCTGAAGACACCTATATACCCTCGAGAGAGTAAACCACCCAAGCAACGAAATCCAAGTTCCATGTATGATGATTGGCTCTATCTACAAATCCTAAGTACACCGAAGACTCCGTTGACATATTCCAACCAAGGGAAAACTCGATAAGAAAGTTGAAGACAAAAAATAAAGGGAAAACATATATACACTAAATTACATTAGTATACAAAGAGTTACGCCCAAGCATGGGGCTCAAGCATAATATATTTTCAAGTAGAGCTCATTTCTAGGCTGGGCCAACATGTTCCCTTCATAATATTCTAACTCATAGGCTCCTTTTTCTAAGAAACATCGCATGATATAGGGACCGTGACACATGGGTTTGAGCCTGCCTGCCCCAATAGTTCTTTGGCTTGACCATATAAAAGGACCAAGTCACCCTTAGTGTGAAACTGAGGATAAATATACTTATCATACTAGACCTTGACACATCTTTTGTTCACCTCAATAGTCGTATATGCATCTCAACGCTGCTCATCAAGACTCTCTAGGTGTATGAGGTGTCGCTCGAGATTAGAAGTGTCAAGGAGGAGCGAGACTGCCAATCTAAGAGAAGGGATTTCACATTCAATAGGTAATATAGACTCCACACCGGGTACTAACTGGAAAGGATAAAATATGGTGGTAGTCTTGACTGAGGTTTGGTATGCCCATAGTGCAGGATATAGCATAATGTGCTAGTCAAATTTACTTTGGCTGACAATTTTTTGCAAAATGGTCTTGAGAGACTTTTTGATGGACTCTACTTGTCCATTTTCTTGGGGGTAGAAAAGGGAAGAATGACCATGCTTAAACCCCAACTTGGATTCTAGCTCTTCCATCATTTCATTCTGAAAGTGACTACCATGATCATTGGCAATATCACTCGGGATACCGAACCTGATGATAATTTGATTGAATATGAAGAAGGAGACAATTTTACTGTTGGATTTAACTATAGGCATGGCCTCGACCCACTTATTAAAGTATTATACGGACACGATAATGTGTTGATTCCCCCCAACCAAAGTTGGGTTGAAATCCACAAATTCCAACCCCCACTTGGTGAAGGGACCGACGGTAATGACTCGGTGAAGAGGGGATGGATGTGAGTGCATTTTCCGAGTGAAAACCTGGTAGGAGTGAGACTTATTAACCGCTTCAACACAATATTCAAATTTAGATGGCCAGAAATAAACAAACCACAAATGTTTTTGGGTTGTTGCAACCCCGAATAGATGACCACAACAAGCCCCACTGTGGAAATCGTTTAGAACTGACTCGACTTCTTCGTGATTTAAACAACAATGCAGGATATTTGTTATTCCTCGATGATACAAAGTTTCACCGATGATAATGTAATTCTTGGCTTGGTATCATACACGTTGTCGGTCATCTCACGAGAGATGTTAAGGGAACTTCAAAGTTGAAGGTTGGTCATGAGGGTAGGAGAGATACTCGCCATATTTCCTTCAGCATAAATGTCGTGCGCATCAAGTGGAACTATGGTGTGACCAACTATCTCGCTCAAAGTAGATCGAAAGTCATCTTGTTCGATTCTAGCAAGCTCTAGGAGAAAATAAGAGCGATAATGCATATCATCCCAAGGTTTGTTAGAACCATTCATGGATTTGATGATGTCTTCATCTGAAGCAATGGTATCATCGAGGAAATCATGTGAGAAAGACAATGAAGTGGCCTACACGGGCTTAAGAATAGGATCCTCCTCATCCGTTGGCGAGGTAATAGGATTGAGATCGACGAAAGAGTCAAGAACAACTTGATACGCTATCTTTGTTGTCGATAGTGGCATGGCCATTCGTGCATGCAACTAACCTTCACACGATGAACTCCAGGAAGGTAGGGTCCAAGGATCATTAAATAGGAAGTACGGAAAGGAACAAACCTCTATGATGAAACGGGCCTACTAGACATGGCCTAAACATGGTGACTTAGTGCCATAAAGTCGAAGTTACCCATAAGGGATGAATACATTTTGACACTGATATTCTCAGTTTTCGGTTGAGAATTGTCGACCACGGGGATCGATGGTCCAACAGATGCACTGGGGATAGCATACGCAAAGGATAACTAGTTGACCATCACAATCTTCCCATAGTGAGGAAAAAAAAGAATATGAAACAAGGATGATATGATGAAAGTTATAACATAAGTCCAATTGCATCTTAGTAACAAGTTATAATCAAGGGGTGAATCAACCACCTCGACATCCACCTCTATCATCTTTCCACCTAACTGGACCAGAAAGGCAGGACGAATACCATGAGGGTGGAAGGAACGATCGTCAAAACAATTCAACATGGTCGAATATTGGGAGAGAGTTGGAGAGCCGAGAGATTTCCAACAGATCAGGGACATCACACATGTAACAACGCCTTCATCAACAACCGCACGTTTGATGGTATACTTCAAGTAAACCACATGGATTTGGAATTCCACATGGTAAGGCAAGAGAGGCTTCACATATGTGACGTCAAACTTGATAAATTTTGAGCCACTGGGATCTAAAGATCCTAATGCAAATAACAAGGAATTCCTCTGTGAAGGACATGTCTAGAGAACCTCCAGAGCCAACATCGCACAAGGGGTTTGACCCAAGTCCTCAACAATAGAGTAATCTTGGGTGGCTCTAGCATTTGGATTGTGGGTAGACTGCTTCAGTACTCCTTTCAGAATACAAGGAGGTGGCTCTAGTTTTTCAATCTGCAAAGGCATCTCCATAGGAGGAGGAGATTCTAGACCAGGTACAGTCTTTGAAGAACTGTAATCGCAAGACCGAGTGGCTACATTAACCTGGTAATTCATGATATTGATACACAAACGATCACCATCTTGTGTCGATGGGTTTTGAATCCCACCGACCAAATTTCTGAGATTCAAGGAGCTTGAGGCCATGTGTTGGTTATGTGGAAAGGGATTTTCCACCACGACGAGTGGAAGAGATAAGAGCCTCGCAGCTTCCGCAATTTTGGGCAATAAATGAGTAAGATGATCATCTGTACAAATATTACAGGGAAATTTCACCTTATGCCTTTCTTTCTTTCCCTCACCAGCATTATTATTCATCCTCTCATTATTACCATTGTCCTTGGGTTTATTATTATTCTTCCCACCCTTATGATTATTATTATGTCCTTTCTTCTTATTCCTGCCTGGTTTTTGGTTACCATTTGGGTCGATCGACGATCTCACATAATGTACATATGCCGACTGAGTGGGATTGGAAGACACAAATGAAGTTGGCCCTCCTCCAGACTGGTTTAGAGAAAACTCTTTCAAATGTCTTGTTACCGAGTATGTGGATTTTACATTGGCAGAGCCTACAATGCCATCGATATGAGGTTTGGGATTTTGTCTATGGTCATACTTTGACCTTGGTGCGTATGGAAGAATCTGGTATAACATTCCATACTGAGCGTATATAATATCTAACTATTGGGCTTTAAAGATTGCTTCTTCCTCAGATGTAACCCCAGATGTAACAACATCCTTCGAGATAGGAGGCTGGAAGGACTTAAGGAGCCACTCTAAAAGAAATTATGGGGGTATGCAGGTCTTGATCAACCTCTTCTGTCTACGCCACTCCTAGATGTGATCCGAGATATGAGTGGTTGTGTCTTGGCATAAGTTCAATAGAAGTTATAGGCCAACATCATAACGTATCGACAATTAGAATTGGTTAAGGAAGATTAGCACCATTTGACTAAAGGTCTTATATGCCCCCCTAGGTATCTCAATATACCATTTCGCGACAACCCCTATGAGGGTGCATTGCAATAATATTAACCAAATGGAATCGTCACTAAGGGAATTCGAAGAGCACCATGGGTAAAAGATGGTGGCGTGATCACGAGGATCCTCACCATTATTACCTTCGAATTTCGAAATATCCGAAGGAAGATTGGTGGGAATGGGGGGGCGTGTAGGATCATGACACAAAGGGTTGTTCATCAACTTAGACAAGTCTGGAAATTTGAGCATGACTAGAAAAGGGAGACGGGGTTGCGACATTTGGCCCCAAGCTCCCTGGAAAGATTGCGTTTAGGAAACTCCAACCCATCCAGGGTTCTAGTAAGCACCATGGCCCTGTCCAGGATTGTAATATCCTCGTCCAGGATGATTCATAAGAGGTTGGTTGAGCATCATTCCAGTAGGAATGTTCTCATGGGGGTTACAAAAATTGCCCCCAGCCAAAGTGGCTCCGGGTTGGGGGTTGACCAATGCGTGAAACTGACCTCTGCCAGGTGTGAATCCGGAGGATAAAGGAGGATTTGTCATGCCAAACCTGTTGTTCGGAATAATCACTGAGCAGGTAAGGGTATAGGACAAAAGTTGAGAAAAATATTGTCCACCAGGTTGGTTACTCCACCCAGAAGCAACATGGTTATACTCGAGGTTAAAAAAAGGAATGCCTCCCACTATAGGAGTCGTTTGAGGGATATAACAGCCACCAAAAAAGAATGGTGTATAAGGAGGAGCTATGCCCCCAAGTCCAATGCTAGCATTAGGGCCAGTGACTGGGATGGAGTTTGAAAATTGCGAAGTAAAATTCGACATACCATAGGGAAAAGGACTAGAGGCCATAGGGATGGACTGAACATTATAGCTCGGTGAGTGACCAAGAGACCCAAATGGGTTCGTGGAAATAGGTTGAGCATTCACTATAGTACGGGAAACAATGATGACAGGTGCCTCTAACACTACAACCATTGTGGTTGCAAGAGTCGAAGGGGTGCCATTAAATATAGTAATTGTGGGAGTCAAGGGGCTCCCAGTATTTTGATGACTCATTTCAGTACTCATCCTTGTAGAATCACAAGTGTGAAAAGTGAAGGTGTTTGTACCACATCTAATAACTCTACACCTTTTAGAAGGAAAAGACTCGAAATCTAGTGGTAAATGTGACAAGTGGCGAGACCGGTGGGGAAGCTGGTCTGACTCCACTATTAATTAATACTCAAGATATAAAAACAAATCCTAAATCCAACTAGTAATCAAAGAGAACACCAAAAATAATCAAACGACCAATATGCACACAAACATGATAAAGTGGTTGAAAGGGGCCTCCCTCTCTAAAGTAGGTATGCCTCACCCAAGAGGGGCCTCAAACTCCCTGCGAGCAGTCGTAAGTTAGGTCCACCATATGGGAAGGGTGTAAAACCCTGAAACCTTGAAAGCACTGCCTCTCATGGAGGTAAGGGAACTAGAAAATTCCCCAAATACGAATAGATCCCCAGAAATATCTCTGAAGCTAAGAAGGTATTAGGGGGATATCCCTTCAACCGACCTCATGTGACCTCGTGATTAACTTTGGTGTGAGAGGAGCCTCCTGATCTTACTGATTATACAATGGATTTATCCACTCCCTTAGTCAGACACATATGTTGATTTAATAGCCTCGAAGAAGTTTACTCACAAAATGTAAGGTAGCTAGAGAGGTATTTGGGGGGACCAGAGGGCCCATAGTGATAATAGTGGAGGCCATTCAATGTAAGGTGGACTAGGTCCACTACATTATTAAATAAGGCCCATTATAGTAGTTAGATATAATAAATGTAAGATGACTTCTTAGAAGGTTCTACTTCTAGAAGATTCCTCCTCTAGAATGTTCTTAGGTGATGGTAGCACTATATAAATGGGTTTAAGAAATGTAATGGGATATGAAGAGAAGTATTTTATTGTGGAGTGGTAGCTCAATAGGAGGATGCCCCCTCAAAGAGGCAAGTGAACAGGAGGAGATCCCTTCCATAACAAGATCCATTGTATGGTGTTGCCCTACCTCAAGGGTTTGATAGTAATAAATGATATTTTTCATATTGTTATTGTATATCTATTGTGGTGCTTTTGTATTCATCCTTTGGTTCTTAACAAGTGGTATCAAAGCACTTTCCTTGGTAGACATTGTGGGCAAATATTTTTTATTTTTGCATTTTTTTCAGAGAAGAAAAAAGAGGGCCGCGACATTCCATAAAGTTTTGGTATATTTATGTACAAAATTTGCAGAAAAAGGTTTCATATATGAGTTCCTCTCATAAAAACACCAAATTTGAAAAAAACAATTGTCCAAAACAGAGTCCGGAAAGTCAATATATTGAAGTTTTAAAATCTGCAATTTTTTAGGGTTTTTTGTGGACGATGATGCAATTGTTTTTACTTATGTAGCATCTTGAGGCCGAATTTTCCCAAAAAAATTACATATCTGAGTTCCTCTCACAATTTCACGCAATTTCAAAAAAACAATCGGACAAAACGGAGTCCAGGAAGTGACTCTAAGAGCATTTTAAATTCAACAGTTTTTCAGGGTTTTTCCAGAAAATGCCACAATTTTCTGTAGTAATTTATTGTTCTATTTTTTGGGTTTTTTTGTGACAACCATGGGAACGAAGATTTTACAGGGTTATCAAATGGCTATTTTCTCTCAAACCATCAAAGAAATTCTTGAAGCATTCAAATCCCAATAGTATGACACATTGAATGACAAATTGGACACCTTTGGAGATGGCCTCAATGATAGTTTTCGTAGTATTCAAGATTTATTGGATAGCATGTAGGAGAGATTTATTATGGAGGACATCAAGGATGATTATAATAAAGAAATATATGTTTGGTATTATCTTGATGCTGATTGCGATGATTGGTATATGGATAGTTTTTATTTCTGGGATGACAACCACTTCTATATTTTATTTGATTACTCTACTCCACCTTCTGTAGAGAACATCAATATCCCACATCAAGAGATAGTTATGATTACCAACGTCTAGCCTGCATACTCTAAAAATGGTATTTTTCCTTCCAGATTCAACGTTGACCCTTTCGCACTATGTGGCTGAATATTCTTATTTGGATCGACAAGAGTATTGGGAGCATCATTTTCAGTTGGTTATTGGGTGCTGATATCTTCCGTGTGGATTTCACATGAGCACTTGGACATGGGACCCTAGTTTATAATGGCGGTTGGACTACTTCAGCATGATGGCTTCCATTTCTCAATGGGATCCTGGTTCTCTAGTCTACTTCAGCACTATGGTCCACACTTATCAATGGGACCCTGGTATATGGTTGTACATCAAGCATTGAGGACAACGCCTTCATAAGGGGGATGNTGGACTAGGTCCACTATATTATTAAATAAGGCCCATTATGCTAGTTAGATATAATAAATGAGTAATTAGATATAATAAATGTAAGAGGACTTCTTAGAAGGTTCTACTTTTGGAAGATTCCTCCTCTAGAATGTTCTTAGGTGATTGTAGAACTATATAAAGGGGTTCAAGCAATGTAATCGGATATGAAGAGAAGTATTGTATTATGGAGTGGTATCTCAATAGGAGGATGCCCCCTCAAAGAGGCAAGTGAACAGGAGGGGATCCCTTCCATAACAAGATCCATTGTATGGTGTTGCCCTATCTCAAGGGTTTGATAGTAATAAAGGGGATTTTGTATATTGTTCTTGTATATCCGTTGTGGTTCTTTTGTATTCAGTATTTGGTTCTTAACACAAAATCCTATTCCAAGGCACTAAATCCTAAGCTAGTTTCTGCATCGTAGAAAATAAAATCGTTACTAATCAATTTTAAATTATAGCATTAATTTAATGGCAGTGCTTACTCAAAAAGGTGTGGTCGTGAAATTAGTGATGTTATGAATCAACAAGTAAAGTAAATATGAATACAATGCAAAGTCCTAACTTCAATTTCCAATGAATGATATGCCTCCTAAAAATGCAACTTTCAGTTCAATTCTAGAATTCTGAATAAAAAATGCAATCTTTCTTTTCATGCACTAAAATAAATGACAAAGACTCAAAATATCAAAGTGCCAATCAATGTAAAATGCCTAATATTTTTGTATTTTCAATATAAGAAAAATGAAAATGCATGGATTGAACAACAACTTGATATACAAAGACTCTACTATTTATAGAAAGAGACAACTCAAGTAGGATACTAAGGAGAAAAACACTCAGCCCAGTGTACAAGGACAATCAAAATGAAAAGATGATGAGAAAGGAAACTCCCAAAAATTCAACCAAAGACGGGTTTCCTGCCAACCCACAGACACTTAACAATCACTATAGAGACCCACCAATACTCAACAATCATCAAAACCTACCCAACAACCACCAAACCCAACAAACAAGCAAAATAGGTTGGTGTAAGTGATTGTTCAAGAGAAAAGCGCGTATGTGGATAGCTTCCAGAAGGACAACACATGTATATACATGGTTGTCAAGAAAAAACTCACGTATATGTGTCAAAAACAAAGATAGGCTACGGAGAAGGATGAAAGACTCAGACTTAGAGTGAACAGAGGTTGTCAAGCAATGATACGACAAGACAGACAATATGAAGGAGATAAATTTGAGAAAAATACTCCAAACCCCCAAAAAGATGATTCAATCCTTAATATGGTCGCCAATTCTGTTATGAGGAAAATCTCTCTATGGCTAGGGGAAAACCACAACACACGAAAATGACTGTAGAAATCAACTCTATTCTCAAGTATGCTATATAAACAAATATTCTAGCAAGACAAGATAATAGGCCTTCCTCATCCAGACGTTCGATGAAGTCCATCGTTGAACACTTGACACAAAGCAATATACCTGCAACTAGTCCTAAAGAACCAAACAAAGAAAGCATATGGTGGTAATATATGATGTTAGCACATTAAATAACACAATCCATTAACATTCATAACAAATACGCCCATGGAATAATAATTCAAATATTTTCAATATATCAATTAGACAAGAAAATAGTATTTCTATTAATATATAATCAGTAGAAGTGAATATGTTATAGACTTCCGTGTCGGCACGGTTCAGAACCGAGAAACTAAGTTCCTTCCAGTCGGGCCTCCACCAAAGGCAAGCTCATAGAAGAGAGACAATGAAGTTCTCAATCAATAAGGGAAGAGCTTGGGGGTTGAAAATTGTGTTGATAGTTAAAGGAAAAAGGGATGCAGACTCAATGTGAAGTGAATAATTCCTCCAGAGTAACTTTGCTCTCAAAGTTGAATTCTTTCTCCTCTTTTCCATAGCTCGGAATTGGCCCATTTATAGCCTTCAAGTGGAACTGAAGGGCTGATTCGTAAGTTTCTAGTATATGGAAGGCCAAGGATCATTGATCTTTTGTCGTGACATGGAAACCTGACACCATTTTTCAATTCTAGGCAGATTTCCCGATGTACGTCGGTTGTAGTGGTGCAATGTGCGTATACGCATGTTGTATAGTAGGCAAGGTGCATAGATGTGGAAAAATTGTATTTTTAGCTCTGGGATTTGCAAAAAGGGATCAAAAGTCGGCATGGGGAAATGGAAAAAGGCCTTCTGTGTAAAATTGCATAGGGTGAGGAAAATATTTCTATAACAAAATTTTAATATAATTTCCATATGCTTGTGTATATTGGATGTTGATGACAAGTTGCAGGTATCAAGATTTGGATTGTGAGCTCAACCGTGGTATTCTTCGAATGTCTGGACAAGGTAGGGTTCTATCCTTCCTTTTGCTAGAATTTTCATTTATCTAGCATACTCGAGACTAGAGTTTATTTATGGGTGTAGTTTTTTCTGTTGTGATTTACCCCTAGCCATAGAGATATTTTCCTCGTAACAATTGGAGAAGGTGATAGTATTTTTCTATAGTCAAAGTGCTATTCATTTGGCTATAAATATAGCTTATCACGGTAAGATGAAGCATATTTCTATTAAATACCATTTTGTAAGACACGTTATTGATGAAAGGGGAGTAGCTCTCGAAAATTTCCATACAAAATTGAATTCTACAGACATGTTCATGAAACTATTTTTGTTAGAGAAGCTATGAGGGTGTTTGGATTCTCTTGGCCTGCAGAAAAGGTGATGAATTATTTCAAGCATGATATATCAGGTAAATTGTTGTCCATGTGGAGATTGTTGAAACTGCCAACTAATTTCCCATGTGGTTGAATGCACATAGTATCAACTAAAAATGGAATGTGCATGCATGCACACTATAGTGAGCAGTTTGTGTAACTATCGGATCTTATTTGTTTGAATTTATAAGAAATCCTATATAACTAGCATACCCGTAGAGGTGTGTATGCAATGTAGTGTAGTGCAATGTGTGGGAAGAGAGTGAGAGGATGGTTGCAAACTTGAATGTTGTAATTCGTGGTTTTTTCCCTTAGAAGGGTTTCCACTTAAATCATTGTGTTAAATTGATGTGATTGTATGTATCTTGTTATGCTGATAGGTTTCCCTCCTATCAGGATCGATGGTTTCATCAGGCTTTTAATTTCAAATCTCAATCTTATGGCCAAAAATTGAAGATGTCAACATATTCTTCGCCTTACACTCAAATCAATGAATGAGATTTAATGTTGATAACTTCCTCACATTTTTAAATGCATCCATTCAACCTGTTTACTTTTTCACATTTACTTTTTAGGATTAAGAAATTACTAAGCCAAGTTTTTAACTGCCACAAAGTATACTTATAGAAATACAACCAAGATTACTCTAGTTTTAAAATTTACATCTTAATTAACTTTTTACATTTTGAAATAAATTGACTCGTGTGATTAGTAGAATGTAAACCATAACATTGTGGTTTATGCCACATTTAACCTGCTTTTCAAATACCACCCCGCGTGCTCTCTTTTTACCGTGATTGTTGATGCCACCATGTGTTTCAGATGCTGGAGATTTAATATAATTTAAACCATATGTTACCTGGTGGAGTGTCCTAGATCTCTCTCCTTACGGAGACGGGCTATTGATGCCACATTTTCATGCATTTCAAATGCCACCCGAGCTTAATCTAATCTTAAAAAATATAAATTGACACCTATGTTTAGTGGATTGTAAACCATAACATTGTGGTTGATGCCACGTTTAACCTACTTTTCAAATATCACCCCGCGTGCTCTCTCCTTATCGAGACTGTTGATGCCACCATGCATTTCAAATGTTAGAGATTTAATATAATTTAAACCATATGTTACCAGGTGTAGTGTCCTGGCTCTCTCTCCTTACCGGGCCAGGTTGTTGATGCCACATTTCCATGCGTTTCAAATGCCACCTGAGCTTAATATAATCTTAAACAATATGTTACCATGTGGAGCGCTCTCTCTCCTTATCAGGCAAAGGGTAGTTGGTTTTTAATTATGGGGCACACATTTCTCTTCTTGTCAAGCATCGGTTACCAGGTGGTGAATTATGGGTCAATACGTTATGGATGAATGTAGAGCTTGCAAATTTTTAATTATGGGTTACCAGGTAGTGCGTTATGGATCAATGGAGAGCCTATGCATTATTTAATAATGGATACCGTGTGCATTTTTAAGTCTGTTGCGCACATGTCCCTTCTAACTCTGTGTTATTCCTTTCATTAATTAGTTTACCTTATTATTTTAATATTTAGATATATTTTCGATTTTATTTATTGATTAAACTATTTTATTTGTAGCTTCAACAACATGCATCCACTTCTGCGCGTTCTGGATGCTCGTGCCTTGTTCTTGAGGTTTAGCATGCATCCACTTCTGTCAAAATCATCACTTTCCCCACAGTTCAACCCTGTGATATATACAATGCCTGTACGTCTAGACATAGCCAAACAAGCAACATATCTCTGCGCAAATAAATAAGATTTTGTCGAATTAAAAGTTGGCGGTAAACGTTTACCTCACTAGATCGACAAAGTATACTGAAGGTTTTTATGTAACTAATCCAATTAAAAATGGACAAATATATTTATTATGATGGAATCTTCACAATATAGAGCTCGTATTGGATAACTCCCTGTCAAAAATTTCATTGTTGTGCTCCATGAATATTGAACACGATTGGTTAGAGAATGGATACCAACGAAAAAATTGGACTGTATTTTTAGTGTGTTCAGTTTTCTTTTTTCTTTTCGACTCTCATAAAATGTGACAGGAATATTCCCTTCTCCTTTTGCATGGCGACATCATCTTCAGTGGGTAGTTTTTATTTGAAAGTACCAATACGAGGGTTTGCACTCATAATAGCACACAGTAACTCCATATTAATAGGTAATTAATATAATGATAAGATATTAATATTTTTTTTACGATGTAAATGTAATTTCATTCCTTTTTAGGGTTCTGTCAATTATACATAATTACACCCATAGGTGTCCCCCTATCAGAATAGATGGTTTAATCAGGTTTTTAATTACAAATCCCAATCTTATGGGTCAATGCGTTATGGATCAATGGATAGCCTGTGGATTTTTAATAATGGGTTACGAGGTGGTGTGTTATGGATCAATGGAAATCATGTGCATTATTTAATAATGGAGTCTTGTGCATTTTTAATTCTGTTGTGCACATGTCCCTTCCAACTCTGTGTTATTCCTTGCACTAATTAGTTTATTTCATTTTTTTTTTGTTTGTTAGTTTTTCCAGGGATCGCACCCGACCTGAGCTACACCAACCCTTAACATGGTTGGATTTTTTTGTCCTCTTCGAACCAATGACTTTTCAACACGGAGTGACTTAACAACACACTCCGTCACCGACTGTCCTACACCTCGGGGACTAGTTTATCTCATTATTTTAATATTTAGATATATTTTTGATTTTATTTACTGATTAAACTATTTTATTTGCAACTTCAACAACATACATCCACTTCTGACCTGTGCCTTGTTCTTGAGGCTTAGCATGCATCCACTTCTATGCATTCTCGAGGCTTGTGCCTTGTTCTACGCATCCACTTGTGTGCTTTCTGGAGGCCTATGCCTTGTTCTTGAGGCATAAGGAGGCTTGCAATGTTGTACATTTGATTCCTAGTTCATTGGCATTTATGATGTCTTCATTTTAAATCATGCATCCACTTTCGTGCATTATGGAGGTCTATGCATTGTTATTGACTCTTGATCAAAACACTGCAAAATGTTTGATTAATAAATGTAATGTCAATTGGACAGTTCATTCTCTTCATGAATTTCAAGCCATGAGGATTAAATTTCTAACTAAACCTTCTACACAAAATCACAAGAAATATAGCGCATTTCTGTGCCCTCTATTTTCCTTCTCTTTGGTTTACACATTATTGTTTTACGGTTATTATTGTATACTCTCTTCCAAAGATTCAACTCCCAGTATCTAAGAAAATTAAAACCTTACATATGTAGATTAAATTACCTCATTCAAGACATACATGCTCTTCTGTCATGTTTTCTGGCATAATATTGTTGAGGTAAGCGAGTGGAGGCTTCCATTAATCGTATAATTGTTTTATGGTAAAATTGGAAAACCTCAACATACTTTTAAAACAATTAATAAAATGAAGAGTCTTATTACTTCTCCCAGTGTCAAACCCTTAAACGCCCTACTAAATGTTCTATTGAATATAAAAGGACCAAATTGGTTCATGATTCTTTAAATACATAGATATCTTTAAATCTGATTACCTTTAATACACAAATTGTTAATATTATTAATAATATTTAATTGATTTATATTAAAATAAAATATATAGGTTAAGATATATGAGTTAAAATATATGGGTTATGATTATTAGAGATTATTAGAGTTAGATTTGATTAACATAGTTATTATTAATATACAAGGATGTTAGTTGTGTTAGTTATTATTAATTATTAAAAATAATTAATTATTAGTTATTAAAAATAATTAATTATTAGTTATTAGTCATTATTAGTCATAATTAATCATAATTGTATATATTAAAAATACTATTATTACTTTATTGTTATTATACATAATATAGTAATAATTAATAATAAATAATAACGATAATTATTAACTATATTATTAGTTATTATTAATATACTTAATTAGTTATATCATACGAAGTTACCTTAAGGATATGTATGTATAACATGGCCTCCTTTATACAATAATTATTAATTAATCATAATAATTAACTATGTCAACAATAATTTGTTAATAATATATTAAGGTCAATTATTAGGGTTACCATTATAAGACTTGTGTTTATTTTAATGGTTTGGAAACATGGTTTAAACCTTAGGTGGAATTTATTATTTTCAATATATGGGCTTTAGTGAAAGTTTTCTATGTGTGGGAGACTTGCTTTGTTAATTCTCCCACCCATGATAAATAAAACCAATGAAAAATATATAACAATGGTATATATGGATGTATAATGGTTATAGCTTGTATCATGGTACAATATATACACTCATAGCTTGTATAAAACAAGTTGATTTCATTTATAAATCATCATTTGTAACGTATAAATCAAGTATATTTGTTATGAATGTCCTTATTATAATATAACTCATAATATAGATCAAGTATAGAAGTTCTGAATGATTTTCTATCAACGATATGATGAAAAGTATAAATTATTAAATGATTTTCTATCAATGTCCTTAGAACCAATATAAATCAAGTAGATTTACTGTCAATGTCCTTAGAACAAGTATAATTCACCATCTACAAATTTAAAAATGATTTTTTATCAATGTCCTTAGAACAAATATAATTCACCGTCTACAAATTTTAAGATGATTTGTTATTAATATCATTACAACAAGTATGATTCTAAGTTTCCTTCTATGTACTACAAACAAAAACTGATGTTGCAACACGACAAACATAGTAATGTTGCAATGTGACACAATATGATTAACATATAATGTTGTATGAACATTTAATGGGTTGAAATGTGACAAACATGTTCCAATATGACACAAATGTTGCAACACATAATGTGTTGCAATGTGATGAACATATAATTATCCAATGTGATGCAAATATCATTCACAATGTGATGTAAATATCCTTTCATCACAATGTGACACAAATATCATATCATCGCAATGCGACAACCATAGCATTATCGTCGCAATGTGGCAAAGATAGTCTTGTTGTCATATTGTGACAAACATGGCCTCCTCTTCATAATGCGATGCAAATATCATGTCATCGCAATGTGATGCAAATATCATGTGATATCAAAATGCCATGACTATAACCTTTTCGTCGCATTTTGATGAACATGGCCTCCTCATCACAATGTGGTGAAAATATCATGTGATATCGAAATTCCACGACTATAACCTTTTCATTGCATTTTTATGAACATGGCCTCCTCGTCACAATGTGATGCAAATATCATGCCATCGAAATGTGATGCAAATATCATGTCACCGCAATATGATGAAAATATCTTCTCATCACAATGTCACACAAATATCATATGAAATCAATGTGACAACCATAACCTTCTTGTCGTAATGTGACGAACATAACATCACCCCAATTAATGCATTAAGGCTATGTTCAACCTAGGATATTTACTAAGGCTATGTTCAACCTAGGCTATTTAATAAGGCTATGTATTAATACATTATTAATGTATTAGTTTGGTCATTAAGGTCCTAATAATGTATTACTAAGGTTAGTAAAGTGAATTTATTACTACTTTATTAATGTATTATTAAAATGTATTAGTGCGTTAGTGTACTAATACTTTAGCAATGTATTAATAAATTAATACAATACATTATTAAAGTATCAATTAATTAATAAGTTACATTATACATTAATGAAAATTAATACTTTAATTTAGACATTACGTTAATGTAATGATGCATTATTTATGTATTAATACTTTAATAATGTATTGTTATTTTATTAATGTTTTAATGTATTAATATTTTACAATATACATTAATGTATTAATGTCATCCGTAGTCATGGTCATGGCTAACCATGATCTTCTACAGACAACAATTTTCAAACATGGTTAACCATTGTGAACCATGCTCAACCAAGGCCAACCATAGTGAAGGTCATGCATAGTGAAGTTCTAGAAAAGTTAACAATGGTCATGTTCAACAAAATTTAACATTGGTCATGGTCAACCATAGTGAACCATGGCCATTGACAATTAATGTATTAATACTTTAATAGTGTATTATAAATGCATCGACCCAATTACTAACATACTAATGTTGCAATGTGATGATCATAGTACCATCACAATCTAAAAAACATAGTAATGTCCCATTGTTTCGAACATAGCCTTGTCGTTCCAATGTGACAAACATAGCCCCACCATCACAATGTGATCAACATGCCTTATCATTGCACTATGACGAATATAGTTGTGTTGTTGCAATGTCATGAACATAGCCTCGTCATCGCAATGTGACACAAATATCCTATCCTCGTAATGTGATGCAAATATCCTGTCATCACAATGTAATGAACATAGCCTTGTTGTCACGATGTGTTGAACATAGCCTTGTATTTTCAACGTGATGAACATACTCTCGTTGTCGCAATGTCATGAACATTGCCTTATCATTGCACTGTTGCAAATAAAGCCTTATTATCACTCTGTGAAGAACATAGCCCTATCATCGCACAATGAATAACATAGCCATATTGTCGCACTATATCAAAGATATCTTGCAATGTGAGGAACATAGCGTCATCGTCCCAATGTGATGAAAGCAACATGTCCTCACAACGTGATGTATATATCCTATCGTCAAAGAGTGATGAACATAGCCTTATTGTCACTATGTCTCCAACATAGCCTTATTGTCGCTATGTGTCAAACATAGCCTTGTCGTTTCTATGTTCTAAGCATACCCTTGTCATTGCAATGTCACAATCATAGCCTTCTCATTGCAATGTGATGAACATAGCCTTGTCATCACAATTTGACAAACATAGACTTCTCATTTGTATGTGATGAACATATCCTTGTCATGGGAATGTGATGAACATATCCTTTTCATGGGAATGTGATGAACATAGCATCATCATCACAATGTGACAAAAATTTCATGTCGTCGCAATGTAATGAAAATATCATGTTGTCACAATGTGATGCAAATATTCTATCTTTGCAATGTGAGGACCATAGCCTTATCGTGTCTATGTGACAAGCATAAGATTGTCTTCACATTGTGATGAACATGGCCTCCTCGTTACATTGTGACTCAAATATCATTCCATCACAATGTGATGCAAATCTCATGTCATCGCAATATGATGCAAACTTCATGCCATCCCAATGTGACGAAAATATCATGTCGTAGTTATGCGACGACCATAGCCTTGGAGACACAATGTGACGAGCATAGTATTGTCGTCGCATTATGACGAACATATCCCCCTCATCACAAGTGAAGCAAATATCTTGTCGTTAGAATATGATGTAGATATAATGTCATCGCAAGGTCACGCAAATATCTTGCCATCACAATGTGATGAACATAGCCTTGTGATGACAAGGTTATGACCTCATTTAATTTAGACAATGTCATTATACGTTTATGTAAATTAATACTTTAATTTAGACATTGCATTAATGTAATAATGCATTATTAATGTATGAATAATTTAATAATGTATTACTACTTTATTAATGTTTTAATGTATTAATTAATAATGTATTAATGCATTATAGTATACATTAATGTATTGATTAATTAATACGTCTATAGACAACAATTTCCAAACATGACTAACCATTGTCAACCATGCTCAACTAAGGTCAACCATAATAAAGCTTGTGCATATTGAAGTTGTAGGGAAGTTAACAATGGTCATTATGAACCATAGTTAACAATGGCATGGTCAACCAAAGTAAACCATGGTCATAGTCAACCATTGTCAATTGTGTTCATTTTTAATTAATGTATTAATAATGCATTACTACTTTAATATTATATTTATTAAAGTATTAATAGTTTAATAATATATTTATTAACATATAAATATATGTATTAATTTCATATACATTTATTAATGTATTAAAACTTTAATAATGTATTAATACCTTATGTGATGAATATATCATTGTCGTCATATTGTGACAAACATATCCCCCTCATCACTATGTGAAGTAAATATCTTGTCGTCACAATATGACGAAGATATCATGTCATCGCAATGTCACACAAATATCTTGTCATCGCAATGTGACAAACATAGCCTCGTGACGACAATTAATTAGTTAATACATTATAGTATACATTAATGTATTAATGTCACGAGTAGTCATGATCATGGCTAGCCATGATCTTCTAGAGACAACAATTGTCAAACATGACTAACAATTGTCAACCATAATGAAGGTCATGCATATCTGAGTTCTAGGGAAGTTAACAATGGTCATGGTCAACCATAGTCAATCTTGGTCTTTTTCAATTAATGTATTAATATTTTAGTAATGTATTAATAATGTGTTACTACTTTAATAATGTATTTATTAAAGTATTAATAGTTTAATAGTGTATTTATTAACATATTATTACTTTATTAATGTATTAAAACTTTAATAATATATTAATTAATTAATAAATGCATTACTTTATTAATAGATTAATACATTACATTATTAATGTATAAACACATAATAAGTTATATGTTACCTTATACATTAATATATTAATTAACTATTACATTACATTATTAATGTGTCAACTAAATAATACATTATATTATATTATAATGAAATTTTATATTTTAATTTATAATTTATAATGTGTTTATATTTTATTAAAGTTTTGTTATTTAATAGTTTATATATTATATTAACGTAATAATGCGTTTATACTTTATTAAAGTCTTACTATTTAATCTACTATTAATGTATTATTTAATTTATGTACTAATACTTTATTAAAATCTTAATGTATTAATACTTTCGTAACTTATTTATTAAAAAAATATTAATGTATTAATTAATTAAATTAATACATTTTAGTATACAATAATGTATTATTGTTATTCATAGTTATGACCATAAGAAATTATAATCATGGTGAGTCATTGTAAACCATGATATTTTCAATAAATGTATAGATATTTTACTAATGCATTATTATTTTAATAATATTTTTCTTAAGATATTAATAATTTAATAATGTATCTATTAATATAATATCACTTTAATAATGTATTTATTAATATAATATTACTTTAATAATGTATTAATTACATTATATCATCAATTAATACTTATTATATTGTTAATGTATTAATATTTTAATAATGCTTAATGTATTTATTAATTAATATATTACATTAGTAATGTATCCATCAATTAATAGATTATCAATGTATTAGTCAATTAATATGTTACATTACATAAATGTAAATTAATACTTTAATATATACATTAATAAACCATTAATACATTATAACTATATATTACTCTAAAGTAATAATTAATTAACATATTAATGACCATCCCCAAGACATGTTGTTCTGTGAACTAGCAACAATCACTTTATAAAGGTGAAAAATGTTGCCCATTTAACTTTATCAACCACTTTTATAAAAGGGTGTATTTTAAATTTTAAATTTTATTTTTGAAAACCTTAATATATAGATGATTTATTAATATTATTTTTAATGTATGAATGCTTTAGTAATCAATTAAATTAATAATATTTTAATACTTTATTAAGTTTTTTTATAATTTATAAATGTATTTATTAATTAACTAATTCTTTATTAATGTAGTAATTTAATATTTGTTTTTATGTAATATTTTTTTTTACTTTGTCAATTTCCTCATGTTTTAATTATTTATGCTTTAACTATTTTTTAATGTATAATGTAGTCATGTATAAATTAATTAATACAATATATTAATAAGGTATTTATTAATTAATATATTACATTTATACATTAATATATTGAGAGTTGTTTTATAAAATATATTCAAAATCTTTATACATGATATTAACATATTAATATATTTTTCTATTTTCATTAATAATATAATAATGTATTTTTTATTATTATATTAATTAATTCATTATTTATATATTTATTAATTAATACATTATTATTTTCCTATATTTATGTAATATAGGAAGAATCATCAAAATATTTATATATTATCAATGTATTATTACTTGATTAATATATTTAACAATTTATACTTTACTAATATATTAAAAAAATTAATTAATTAATTAATATGTTAAATTATTAGTTTGTAAAAAAATTAATTAATTAATTAATATGTTAAATTATTAGTTTGTATTTTAATGTCTTTAGTTCAGTTTTACTTTATTATTATCACGTTGTTACTTTATTATTATTATTTAGTGTATTATTTTGTTATGTAGTATTTTATTTCTGATTAATCAATTTATACTTTATAATCAATTATTAATTAATATTTTATTTGTTATTAATATCAATTATTAATTAAAAAATTATTTATTATGAATTAATAATTTAAATTATTTCGTTATAATTAATTAAGGTCCGATAGACCAATTAGATTTTAGTGGAGGTTAATCATCATCATCATCAATTATTAACAATCAAGTAATTAATTATTATAATTTAATAAATTATTAATAATTAGTTTTAAAAAAATTTAAGATAATAAATTGTTATTTATTTATTACATTTAAAATGTATTAATTTATTAATGGTTGCATGCATGTTGTCAACTAGGAACAACCACTTTTATGTAAAAAGTGGTTGATATACATCCATGGAGGCCATTTTCCACCTTTTTCAATTAATGGCATTGGCATATATAAACCACTTTTTATATAAAAGTGGTTGCTGCTAGTTTTATTTGCTATTAAAATCTTGCTTTAGCTACCTAACAAAGTCTTTTTTATCTTTTTTATTAGTTTCAATTCTTTGAAAGTAGATATGTTGGCTCATAACTAGAGGTACACTCCTATAGCCTTTGAGAGGTCTAGACCCTTGCTAAGTCTCAAGTTATTGATATATCCAACTTACTCACTGTTGAATAGGACAACAAGTGAACTTAACAACCTTAAGAATTACCAATTTCTAGTATTAAAATAAAATATCAAATTAAAAAAGGTCTATACTGATTCCTAAACCTATCAGGAAATCTCGGATTGAAAAAAGTCTATACTGATTCCTAAACCGATAAGAACAGGCAGACATTTAATGTTTTCGAAAGTGAAGTTTTTTGATAGATCATAATATCGAATTTATCGTGTGCATAAGTATGATGTAAGACGTATCATCTTTTTTGGATCGCGTGTGAGATTGGTTCTCCTGAGATGTCTCGCTCAGAATCCCTCACACTAGCCACTAATTCAATTGGTACAATATCTAGGGCGGGCCTCCATTTCCTCTGCTGTCCTTATAACAACCTTGATCGTGGCTACAGATAAAAAGATCACGATAAGCACAAACGATTCATACTCTTTTATATCCGCAAGAGAAAGGTGTACATGAAATTGTATAATATTACAGAATATTACTGACCCGTGACGGGCGCATGAAACATGAATCATGAATCCCACTAGCACAACCTTTCAAGGAAGCATATTACAGAATTAATGAAAGAGGCGGAGAATAGAGAAAGCAAATTATCTGACAGGATTGACACTTTCTCATTATGAGCAACCCATAGATTTAGCCAATAAATTAAAAATAACATTATTATGTGTCGCGAATTAGTTCTGTTATGTTCAGCGGCTTAAAGTTGTAGAGATATCTCCCCACATAAAGTAGAGAAAGCAAATAATTTCACACGATTAACACTCTCATTCTGCACGCACTCTCATTCTGCACGCATAGATAGATCGATCATTTGCTTTTTGAATGCACAAGAAGAGAATTGAGAAAACAATTCTTTGTACCAGAAATACTACCGGGCTATCTAAAATTGTCTTTTTTGTTGAACAGGCTATTTTCCATTTTTTCTGTGGCTTGTTAAACTAGCACAACGGATTCCTCTAACTGCAAAAACTTCTGCCACGCTCCATATTATCTCAGTGGCTTTTAAAAGTGTTGAAAAGGATTCCTCCGATTGCGAAAAATGCAGCTATGTTTCATATCTGCTTAGTGCCTTTTAAAACTATTATAAACTATTACTCTGGTTGCAAGAAGAAGGAACTATGTTCCATCTCATATCGGTGGCTTTTAAAACTATTATAAGGTATTTATTTGATTAAAAACAACTGAACTGCGACACCTCCTATTCGTCTCTTCGTTATCATTAATACCAATGGCAATTGTAGTACTAACCTGTACGTCTGCAATCGCAGTTATAATTTATACGTTTGCATTATGAGCAGTACGTTTGCAATCACAGTAATAATTTGTGCGTTTGCATTATGAGCGGAATATAGCGAGATGCTATTATACTATATTAGCGTAGTCTAAACGTTCCTTTTGCTTAGTCATTTTTTTGGTTTGATATGCCTGAAATTTAATGGCAGTTATAATTTGTACCCTTGCTCTCATTATAATTTGTACGTTTGTTATTAGAGTACTAACTTGTATATCTGCAATCCCAGTTTTGTACGTTTGCTATTACAGTACTAAATTGTACATCTGCAATCCCAGTGACAATTTATAGGAGTAAGTTAACTCTGGAGTAAATCTTTCTTTTAGAGTTTTAGAGTTTTGCTTTTCAGTTAAAAACATGGCTTATCCCATCAAATTTTTACTAGGAGTTTAAATTTTGCATGGATCAATGTTTCATGCATTTATATTCTTATTTTAGGAGTTTTGTTTCATCTTATTTTAGGAGTTTTGTTTCATTTTAAACCAAATCTGATGCTCAAAATTAATCTAAAATTTAAAAACAAACCCCTAAAAAACCTAAAAAAAAAAAAAATAACTCAAGTGAAAAGATTACTACGGAATTAGCCCACTCCTTAATTTATACATTTTCTACCAGTATGATTACGTTTCCAATCATAGTGCTACCAGGATGATTACATTTGCAATCATAGTAGTAATTTGTATGTTTACATTATAATTTGTAGCGGAATATAGCCAGATACTATTATTGTAATTTGTATGTTTGCATTATTATTTGTAGCGGAATATAGCCAGATACTATTATTGTAGTTTAAACGTTCCAACCATTTTTTC
>ML783411.1:336684-357524 GCA_009831015.1 Picea engelmannii | reverse complement strand
CCCAATATACTAACAACCTGTATCAGTAATCTCCTCAATAGATCATATCTATAACATAGATCTCATACCCAATATCACAATAATAACATTCAACCCATGTGCATCTATGTCTCTCCAGTCATGTGCATACAATCATAATCATGTGTAATAAACCCTCACATGGACTAGACATCAAACCCTCACTATTATCTAGCCTCAAACTATAACAACAACTTTAGAAATACACCATAACCAAAATCCCTCAACCATGTAAGAGGACATTACAATTTTCAACAGAATTTAAATCAAAAGAATTTAATAAATCTAGACATTAAATGTATATAATATTTGTTAATAAAAAAGATTAGCAAAAACATAACCAAATTGATTAGAACCTTAATGGTAAGCCTCAAACTATAACAACAACTTTAGAAATACACCATAACCAAACTCCCTCAACCAAGTAAGGGGACATTACAATTTTCAACATAATTTAAATCAAAAGAATTTACTAAAACTAGACATTAAATGTATATAATATTTGTTAGTAAAAAAAATTAGCAAAAACTTAACCAAATTGATTAGAACCTTAATGGTAAGGTTAACCCTCAACTTCACTCACGAACATAACACTCCATGGCTAAATAGCATTAAGCTTTTACAAGATTCTATTCGCTTAGTGGTAGGCACTCATTGCCCCTACAAAGCAAGCAAGTTTCATAAGAAAGGAATATTTTTATGAAGGCATTGGAATTTGCAAAGGGGCAATCTTCCTTAGGCTTTAAATTACAAGGGTTTATTTTCCACATCAAAGATAAAAAGATTTAGACCATTATTCCCTTGGGATTTGATTATGAGTGCTTTAAGAAAATATTTGATTATTGGTGCTTTAAGAAAAGTTGGTATTATTGAAGTTCAACATCATAATGATAAAATCCCGGGCTCTCATAGATTTAATCATGCACCCAGCTATGAGGGGGTCCCTCTCCTTTCACGGTTCCCGGGGAAACCCTAAGAAATCTTCAAAAGTGGCCTGCTCCACGTGCCTCTTACACGACGGGTCACGGGCGCAGCCGAAACATTCGCAGTGAAGTGAGCGAGCCCAGGTCTGTACCCTTTACGATCCACCGACAAAGAATCCTGATACGCTAAGCGCCATATTATACAAATCTGTGCTCCTGCGATGTCACGTGATAGTTCATATGCTTTAGGTTTTGCCTGTCGCATCGTGTCAGTTGTATTCGTTTCTCTTTTTCTCTTCCTGTAGCGTAGTGCCAGTATAAATAGTTCGCCCAGGCTGCCTGTGTTTATGATCCAAATACTCTCCTGCCTCATCCAAGCTTTGCATCGCCCAGCTCCTTATTAAAAAAATAGTTCTGCAGTTATCCATCTTTATAACTGCATAGAATCCAGCTCCTGGTCAATCGGCTTTGCAGACTTTCTTCTCGAATCGGATAACCATGGCAGCCGTTGAGGTAAATGTGACCATCTATGCGTTTTTACTGTATAGATCAGCTATTGTTGCGTTAATTGTGATCATTTGTTCATCCATTTTTGTGGGAAATCGGGATGCTGTAAGGTAGATTACTAGTCATAATTAAACAGATTTGAATTTAAGATCCATATACTCAACAAAATTAACAGCAACTGAGTCTAATAATCTGCAATTGTGTTATGCTGCGTGCAGGTTTCTCCTGCTGTAATTACCGAGGAAAAATTGGTCGATCCTAGTCCAGCTGCAACGGAACCTCAAGAAAATTCAGCCCCACAAGAGGATTCTGCTGCCACTGTGGAAAAATTGGATGAAATTTCAGGAGCGGATGGCAAGCCAGATCAGCCACTCGAAGACAAACCCAATGGAGTTGAAGAAACTTCGACCAAGGAAACGGGAGAAACTGCTGCTGAGCAAGCTGTAGCAGAGCAAAGTCTAGCCAAAGAAACCGCTGAAGTAAAAGAAGAAACTCCTGAAATTGCAGCTGCAGAAGTTACAGAAAAACCGAAAGATGTGATTGTTGTCAAAGAATCGGAGCCTGAGGTCGAACCCGCTGCAATAGTGGAAGCACCTCCAGCCAAAGAAGATGATCCTGAGGCTAAGGAAGAAGCTTCTGTAGAGAAATTAGCTTCAGTACCCAATGGGGAAAATGAGAAAGTACCGGAAGTTGATGGAGCCGAGGCAGCTGCAGCAGAAGCAGCTGAATAAATGTTATATTGTTCGTTAGTTTTTGCATGATAGGAACTGTGTTTAGGCATTTACGGAAATTATAATAGCTAGGGTTTGTAATAATGTCTGGCTAAATCCATTTGCGTTTGAAGATCTGTTGTTAAGTCTCCCACTATTGGCCGAATCTGGCGTTGCTACTGCTAGAAGAGAAGATATTGTTAAACTATTCTGTTAGTAAGTTCCAAGCACTGTAATGTAGAGATTGTAAAGTGGTGTTCAACGGTCTATTTTTATGATGGCACTTCACGTCGAGTATCTTTAAAACCTTTCCAACCATTCTCTAGACATTCTCATTTAGACAAGGATTGGAAGTATAAGCATTTTCATACAACTTATTTCAATATTTTTTTCTTTATTATAATTAAATTTAGATAAATTAGGAAAATGTTTGTGATAAGTTTTTAATATAATGATATAATTAAATTTAGATAAATTAAAGAAATGTTAGTCATAATTTTTTTCAACATAATGATAATGGATTAGTCAACATTTACATTAGTTACTCTATAATAAATTTTACGACTTTAAAAAAAAATCAACCAAAATCTCATTTTACTTTTGCAATTTTTTTGCCATATTAATTTTGCAATTTACCACTTCAGCAATTTGGCTCTAGTTGGTGTACTGAATCAGATATCCATAACATAAGAAAGTTTCTATGGCAAGGAGGCAAAACAAATACTAAAATGTATCATTTTATCTTTTGAAGTCCAAAGGATAAAGGTGACAATTTACCACTTCAGCAATTTGGCTCTAGCTGGTGTAATGAATCAGATTTCCATAACATAAGAAAGTTTCTATGGTAGGAGGCAAAACAAATACTAAAAAGTACCGTTTTATCTTTTGAAGTCCAAATGACAAAGGTGGATTGGGGATCAAAGATTCATTTTGGATGAATTTGGCTATGAGAACCAAATTTCTATGGAGAATTAATACTAACAAGTTAGAGTTGTGGAAAAATATATTGTGGAAGCAGTACTTTAGAGGACCCATAGTCAAATGTGTTGAGAGCCTCTTAAAAGAGAAAAAAAAACGATCTCCTATCTTGAAGCTCCTTGATAGTGACATTCTGACAATAAAACACAAACTCACCTAGGTTCTAGGAAATGGGAACAACATAAAAAATTGGGAGGACAACATCTATGGATTGGAAGCTTTGTCAAGCAAATTAGATTTGATTCCTTTAAAAAAAATGGAGTCCAATTGGGTTAATTTCAGAGTCAATTTCTACTTGGGTCAATTTGGAGCAGAGAACTTTCCACCTTTTAGTAGCATATTGCCCATCCCTCACTTCTCATTTTTAGAGTAAATTCGAATGGAAACTTGCAAAAACTTTAGATGTAATACCTCAAACACACCATAGTAGAAATGTGACAGAGATGCATAAATGTTTTATAGATGATGGAATGAGAGCATTTTCTAGAGTGAGCTTTAGGTTCCTCATTGAGATCATTCATATCCAAACTGATGAGGACAGTGGAATCAACCCCGAGTATTAAAACATGTGTACCAATTTGGATACTAGCACGATGACAAGCATGCACACCCACACTAAGAGGATTGCACATAGCACCCTCTTCTAGTGACACTTTGTCTAGCAATTTGTGGCACAAGGATGTGGGATGTACCGCCGAAAATATGATCAGTTTGATCATAGAATCAATTGAAATAAAATAATAGGAGAACTACTCTTGTTGATTTAGCCTTCTGCACTACAATCTTTTGACCCTTCAAGTGTATGTGTAGATTGATAATTCTCTTTTCTCTCGAGTCAAATCAATCGCTATGAGAGGAATGAAAGATGTCCATAATTGAGTCCTAGAGACACTTTCACCCAGAACAATGCAATCATTTGAAGCTAATGCTACCAAGGCATTGAATTGAATTTGAAGTTCATTATTAGATTGGAAAATAACATTTATGCCCCAATTATTCTCAAAAGGCATTTGTTTAATCCGGTCATAAGAAGACATAAAGAAATTTTTGGGCCAAACAAAATGGTTAATGATAATCTACAACCACCAAACATAGGACCGACCATAAGTGGAAGCACATCTCAAGATGGAGAATAAATCATAACAAACTGGTTTATACAATGTGAAAGTTTTGTTCTATCATTTGCAAACATGGAGTTGAGATTGTAAATGCACAATATTTACCAAATTATGGAAAACTCAACATATGCATGCCCCTTATTGGTCATCATGTTCATGTTGTGCCATATAATATGCAACACACTTAAAATTGTATAATTTTTTTATTAGAAATAATTGCATAAAAGAGAACACAGTTACAGGATTAGGAGTTCATCAATTGTACACCTCAATTTTAAGGAAGATGATTTGTTTACCTTCTTGAATCACTCAACAACTTATGTGAAACCAATAGAATGGAAATATTTACCAAATAATGTATGAACACCATAATTTATCATTCAACATAGTATTTTTCAAACCTCATACATAAACAATAAAATTCTCAACGTAGTATAAGAGACTTATATGTATTAAAAGATGAAGAACAAGAAACCAGACGAGATCGAGTGATTTCCACCTAGGCATAAGTAGTTCGTTGTGGAAACCACCCCCTAACTAGGATATGATGCCACCAAGGCTAAGTAGATTCTCAATTCAAGTTAAACATGAACAAACCAAGTGGTTTTCACTACTAATTTTCTTAAAGAAAGAGAATCTCTTAGGTACCCACACTACCTACCCCACACAACACAAGGAGTACTTCCTTCTCTACTACACATTCCCTTAAAAATTTCTCCCGTCAATGCTCTTCAATGTGTGCATAGATATCCCTAAGTTGTTATCTCAAAACTTGTGTAGAATTCTTTGGTTTCTTGGCTCTTTTTACGAAGTCTAATGGCTCATTCTCATTGTTGGTTTGTTTTATAATAGACTGGCTCTAATTTTCTATTGTCCCATGCCCTTAAAAATTATTTTTTTCTCTCTTTATTGTAGGACTCCCTCTCCCATTAATTTTTTTTCATACATGAATCCTAACAAGAGAATTCCAACTCTACTTCAAGGATTCCTAGTTCCAAGAATGTAGGGAAAACAACTTGCTAGTTTTTAGGAAGTGATGGCTTATATTAAGGGATTTGTTTCATCCACTCCTTTTAATTTATTTTAACTTGTAAACTATGTTTTGAATAAGTGAATGTTCAAGATAACATAAGATATATTTTTTAAGGTATAAACCCCCAAGACCCCCTCACCTTTCCCCTCTTGTGTTATCATATCTCTTTTAGGCAGTCATGCTTTGTGAACTTTTGTCATTTTTTTTAATTAACTGTAAAAGGTAAAATACTAATAATATTCATAGTACCATGGTATATCTAGCTCATGGTGTTAGTACAAAAATAAATTAAATATCCATGCAAAGTATTTAACAATTTTAATTACAATTATTTCCAGGAGTAAAGTTGGGATATTACATCCCCTCCCATTTGGAATAAAATTGTCATTAATGTTCCTTTAATGTGGGAATGTCTATGACGAAAACAAATATGGATATGTCTCTCTCATGTCATCATCCATCTCCCAAGTGGCCTCATTTCTCCCGAAGTTCTTCCATTGCACTTTTACCTGTGTGGTGGCTCGGTTCTAGAGCAATGTTACTTTCTTATCTAATATGAATATGGGTTTTGAATGGAAGTCTCCCTCTATTTCTACCTGAATAACAACCCAATCAAAAACATGGTGTTGAGCACTCAACACACCCTAAAAATCTTGTGTCAAATTTTTACTTTTTTGGGTACCACTTGGTCTTTGCTCTGTCTGATTTGACTTCATTTTGAGAAATTTTTTGTCTTTGCTTGTTATCATAACTCTCATTAGCTTTTCAGGTTTTTTTGAACTTATGAAACCCCATGATTTAAAAATATTTAACACCTGAATAAAGAATCGACAGCCAAAAAACACTTCACCCATTACGTCCAAATTCGACATCGGAAGGAATTCAGAGGAAAACAGAGACTTAGGAAACCTCAGTCACCGAGCATCGATCCCAATAGGCATCAGCAAAAGGAATTCTTTGTTTGCGTCAAAGTATTGCGTAAGGATATCATCGATAGCCGATTCCCCTTTGACATCAGTAAAAGATGAGGGGAACAAACGTTAACAAAGAAAGAAATGATATCGTCGATAGTCGATACCCAATGCACTTATCGGAATCAGGGAAAACCCAAAGGGATCTCAACAAAAATTCTAACCGCGCTAAAGGATATTCCCGATCATCAATCCTCGATGTGTTTTCGGCATCGAGACATTTTGAGGAAGCTAATCCGAAGAAAGAACTCGGTAGGTTTATCGTCGATCGTTGATCCTAGATACGCTTTCGGCACCGACAAGCTAAGGTTTGTTTTAGGACGAATAACTTAAGAAAATTCCTGACTCCAGTCAATACACGTGGATTAGGTCATTGGTATTCAATGCCACATGTCTTTAACTGATTAGAAAACTATACTTTCTAGTTTTAACCCGAATCATTCTTGGTTCCCTAGGTTTGAGTCACACCTTCGAGTCAGCTTTTCCATGACAACATTGTACAGTGAGATTGATCAGCGTCGGAAGCTTTTGCAAAAGGACTTCAACGAAAACGGTCATAGCAATTCCCCGATCTCCGATCCACCCACTGATAGAGCGAAACGATGGGACGTTTTAGCATTAGATATGATCATATTTTGAGCATTTAAGGGGCTAATTAATACCAAATCTCGCATTAGTTGCTACCTCGTGTGCCAATCGAAGCATCCATTTAAAATCACCGATAGACCGCATCACCATCGCGCCTCCGACATCAACCCATAATGAATTTAAGTTGTATAGATTCGGCGGCATATCTGTTTAAATTTCACTCATCACCTAAATTGAATGGATGATGTGACACGGTAAGTTCTTCCCTGGTGTAAATTCTTTTGAGTCGTTGTAAATGAAATCATTCTACGTGCAAGGAGATTCAAAGCATCCAAATAAGAAAGACGAGTAATTTGAAAGCTGTAGAGATCCCGTGAGTATCAAGATAACCAGGTTTAGCAAGATTTACAGGAACAATTCCACCAAGGAAGCCAACCACCAGATGATCTTCGAGGGAACCAAAAATGAAAGAACCAGAGGTAGGTGAAGGATCCTCTCCATCGATCTCAAAACAATTGGAATATACACTGAGACCAGAGCCTGTCATCCAAACATTGACGAAGAAGGCTTTCATCTAGCCTCTGTCCTTTGGAGATACAGAGGAAAGGATAGGATCCAAGATGATGCTCCCACACTGGGGATAAATTGTTAACAAGAACAGCTAGGAGGAATACCCGAAATATATACCAAACAATGATCCATATGTTAAAGAGCTCGACGACGAAGTGTTCCTGAACATTCGATGATCGTACCTGCATATGGTGGCAAGCATAACTCCTTTTTTTCCCTGTATTTAATTCCTGAAGTGGCTCATCAACCACACAGACACATATAAGTGTTTTATCAACGATGAAAATGATGGTTTTGTCGGAGTATTCTTACCGGTGGAAGTACAGAAGTATTACAAGCTTAGAGGCCCTGAGGAGCAACTAAACACAGATTTTGTCATGAAGTTTTACGAGAGCCACGACACCAGATGGACGATGGCCTCACGGTGTAGGGAAGACAAGAAATACACAAACCAAAGAACTGGCTGGTACTCAACGAAAAATTTAAGGGATCCATACATCTATTTGATGGCTCTCATTTGCCGATTATATCGAGAGAAGGATTGCTCCATATTTTTAGAGGCGTATATGCCCTTAGCTTACAGAGTGGCCATATTCGAGAGCAATTTCAACTGGGGAGCCATAATTTCTAAACAAATGATCATATGTATATAACAGGCTCAGATGCCGAAGGAGGGAGAGATACCCATCTTTTACATGGATTCATATTTTCTTGATGTCATGTGCGCCAAAAACATTTTCGTCAGCATGAATCTGAGTTGGCATTTCATAGAGCTCCTGGTCCATATCTATTTCATCATTCCATGGGAGATCAAATACAAGAAGTCATACTCCCTCATCTGTGATGAATTCATCACACAAATTTATTTCACTCTTTTTAAGAAAGAATGCCTGAGACTATCGGCTGTGGCCAAGAAGATGATATCAAAGGTAGGCCACTGGTACTTAGAGGAGCGCAACACCTACATCAGGTTGTTCAGGGATACCAGAGCACCACATCTCTTACCATTTCATGTCCCATACCAGCTTGTAGTAGGAGAGATATGCTATCAAACCATCCCGAAAGGCCAAAACGCCACCCTAGTAAAGGACAAGAAGCAGGCATTCATTCCTTATGGTTTCCATATAGGGTTTTACTTGGTTAAAGACACAACTCAAGGCAAACAACAAGGGCTGAGCCAACTTGAGTTCAGGTTCCAGACAGGGTGGTTCTTCAAGAATGATCCAAAGGGCCTGGTATTGCAACACACTTCACAAGTGTCGACCTGCTGGTCGTACGCCCACGACAAATTTGAAGATGAAGTCTTCATGGAAAATGCCCACGACTGGGACATGGATGATTTTAAGGATGGAAATTTATTTTAAAATGTAGAAACCTTGACGAATATTACAATCCTTCATATGCCAACTATAAAATGTTTGGCAATAGTTTTGTGAAAATACTCAAATTTCTAACGATTTTATATAGTTTGTATAAAATTGTGGCAATTTCTAAGGTAAAATTATTTTATCCTATAGAATTTGGGAAAATCATTTTTAGAATCACTCTAGATCACTCCGTCCTCATCACCACGGAGGAAAAACTGATCAACAGAGAGCATGCCAAGACATCTGAACCTATCAACGCAGGGATGGAAATCACAGATGCCACCCCGGATAGAGAAAAAAGGGATGAATAAGAGTTGGTCGTTGATCTGAAGGAATTGGAACATATTCGCCACTTGGAAAAGTATTACCAAGACACCACACAGGCTATGGTGTTCCTAAGGAGCGAATTCTAGGAGGCCTACAACAAATTTACGAATGAATGACACTTATTCACAGGAAGGATAGTCGAGCTTCAAGAAGACACCCTCATGGCACTGGTGACGTGAAAGGATATGGAGAGGTGGTACGATAAAGAACACCAATCCATGGAAAGGATCGACTATATCAGTGCGGTGCAACAGGGTTGAGATAGTGAAGAACAGAGCATCTGGGTGCTAAGGGAAAGCAGTATCAACCGCATAAGAAAATCAGCTGAATATTGGGTTAAAATGGATCAGGAACCTCATCGAGAAATCCAAGAGAAATGGGCCAAGTGAAAGAAAATCTGGACCAAGATCAACCATGTAATGAGAGACATCGGCCTCCCTGAATTTGGTACGCCCGATGACTTTGTTGACTTGCGCGACATAGTCAAATCACACGTCGAACAAGATTCATCATGGGCTGAGGAAATAGAAAAGGTGGCAAACATGGCGCCAGGAGAGGTGCAACAGTTCATGGAGAACCCAATCAAAGCTCAACCATGTTGCAGCAATTAAGTGCCATAATAGTCAAGTATCAAGCACATGCAGTAGAGATAAGAGAGATTCTTTCGGCCTCAATGGAACAACATAGATTCCTATATGCTAACACATGCGAAGATCTGTTCATTAAGTGTTCGGATTACGAGAAGAATCCTCCACTCAAGTGAGATCATTTGATGACTCTTTGAAGACTAATAGAAGAAAGCGCCATGTGGAAATTTTTTGTTTTACTTAGATACACTTTAATAGTTATTTTTAGTTAATAGTATGTTATAAATAGGAGGATCGACCTGTTAGCAAGGGGTCGATGATTGTTGCAAAGACCCTCATTTTTTGGATTTGTAAAGAACTATTTCGGAGCTCCCTTAATTCAGAATCCATGTTTAGGACCAAGGACAAGTTTGTGTTTTTCATCAAAAGTGTGTATGATTGGATGTGGAGAAGAATTATTTTCAATTTCATCTCATGAATGGATGTTGTAATGAGTAAGAGATTTTAAATCTATTGATAAGTTATCTGATTCAATGTTTTATAGTTCTTATCTTTAATGATGAAAGTAAATTGTTGTGTTAATATGTGATTGATGATTATATTTAAGGAAACTATTTTTCTTGACATCGTTTATCGCATGCATGTTTTCTTCTTATAAATTGTGTCTCAATCAATAATTTGAACACCAGCAGGTTAATGTATTAGTACTAGGCCTGTGGTAGAGAATCATTGTCTGCATGCCATAGTGAATGGGTTATCCCAAGCTCAGCCTTCTTCAATAGTTAACTTTTCCCACCTTATTACTCAATTGGTTTATACCGACTCTTATCTTGTATCGGTCCCACCTATAAGAGAAAATACAAAAAGAGAACATCTGAAATGAAGGAGAATCTTTCACTAGAAAATGTAAAGCACATCGATTATTTGGATGGATCGCAAGATCTGGAGAACCATTCCACTATTAAACACTGCAGAGTCTAATTGGGCCCCAATGGCGGGTTTGGTTCCTGTTATTGAGTTAAAGGGATTTAGGACCCCTCAACACATGGTTAAAATCATGTACATATTTTTTAAGAAAATATTTTGTAGGTTGTCCTCTTTGCTGCATAATGTCCTCCACATGGTTCATCATGGTAGGCATGGAGTATGTCCTGGACCTCATATTCTCTTATACATATCCCTAGGATTTGGTCTAGAGGACCCATAGTCAAATGTGTTGAGAGCCTGCTAAAAGAGAAAAAAAATGATCTCCTATCTTGATGCTCCTCGATAGTTCCACTCCAATAATAAAAGACAAACTCACTTGGGTTCTAGGAAATGGGAACAACACAAAACTTTGGGAGGACGATATCTATGGATTGGAAGATTTGTCAAGCAAATTAGATTTGATTCCTTTAAAAAAATGGAGTCCAATTGGGTCAATTTCAGAGTCAATTTCTACTTGGGTCAATTTGGAGCAGAGAACTTTCAACCTTTTAGTAGTGTATTGCCCATCCCTCACTTTTCATTTTAGAGTAAATTTGAATGGAAACTTGCAAAAACTTTAGATGTAATACCTCAAACACACCATAGTAGAAATGTGCCAGAGATGCATAAATGTTTTATAGATGATGGAATGAGAGAATTTTCTAGAGTGAGATTGAGGTTCCTCATTGAGATCATTCATATCCAAACTGATGAGGACAATGGAATCAACCCCGAGTATTAAAATATGTGTACCAATTTGGATACTAGAACAATGGAAATCATGCACACCCACACTAAGAGGATTTCATAGAGCACCCTCTTCTAGTGACACTTTGTCTAACAATTTGTGGCACAAGGATGTACCACCGAAAAATATGATTAGTTTGATCATAGAATCATCTAAAATAAAATAATAGGAGAACTATTCTTATTGATTTAGCCTTGTGCACTACAATCTTTTGACCCTTCAAGTGTATGTGTAGATTGGTAATTCTCTTTTCTCTCTATTCAAATCAATCTCTATGAGAGGAATGGAGTCCTAGAGACACTTTCACCCAAAACAATGCAATCATTTGAATCTAATGCTACCAAGGCATTGAATTGAATTTAAAGTTCATTATTAGATTGGAAAATAACATTTATGCCCCAATTATTCTCAAAAGGCATTTGTTTAATCCCAATCATCATAAGTCATAAAGACATTTTTGGGAAAAACAAAATGGTTAATGATAATATACAACCACCAAACATAGGACCGACTAGAAGTGGAAGAAAATCTCAAGATGGGGAATAAATCATAACAAACTGGTTTATACAATGAGAAAGTTGTGTTCTATCATTTGCAAACATGGAGTTCAGATTGTAAACACACAATATTTCCCAAATTATGGAAGATTCAATAGATGCATGCTCCCTATTGGTCATCATGTTCATGATGTGCCATATAATATGAAACACATCTAAAATTGTATAATTGTTTTATTATAAATAATTGCATAAAGGAGAACACGGTTATAGGATTAGGAGTTCATCAATTCTACACCTCAATTTTAAGGAAGATGATTCTTTTACCTTCTTGAATCACTCAACAACTTCTGCAAAATTAATAGGATCGAAATATTTACCAAGTAATGTAAGAACACCATAGTTTATCATTCAACATAGTATTTTTCAAACCTCATACATAAACAATAAAATTTTGAGCGTAGTATTAGAGACTTATATGTATGAAAAGATGAAGAACAATAAATAGGATGAGACCGAGGGATTTCCACCTAGCCATAGGTATTTCATTGTCCAAACCACCCCCTAACCAGGATATGATACCACCAAGTCCAAGTAGATTCTCAATTCAAGTAAAACAGGTCCAAACCAAGTGGTTTTCACTACTAATTTTGTTAAAGAAAGAGAATCTCTTAGGTACCCACATTGCCTACCCTAGACAACAAAAGGAGTACTTCCTTGTCTGCTACACAGTCCCTTAAAAAATTATTCCTTCAGTTCTCTTCAGTGTGTGCATAGAAATCCGTAATCTTTTATCTCAGAACTTCCATAGAATTCTTTGGTTTCTTGTCTCTTTTACGAAGTCTAATGGCTCATTCACATTGCCGGTTTGTTTTATAATAGAGTGGATCTACTTTTCTATTGTCCCATGTGGATAAAACTTATTTTTTCCTCTCTTTATTATAAGACTCTCTCTCCCATTCGAACTTTTTCATACATGAATCCTAACAAGAGAATTCCATCTCTACTTCAAGGATTCCTAGTTCCAAGAATGTAGAGAAGACAACTTGATCATTTTTAGGAAGTGATGGCCTATATTGAGGGATTTGTTTCCTCCACTCATTTTAATCTCTTTTAACTTGTAAACTATGTTTTTAATAAGTGAATGTTCAAGATACATAAGATATATTTTTTAAGGCATAAACCCCCAAGACCCCCTCACCTTTCCCCTCTTGTGGTATCATATCCCTTTTAGGCAGTCATGCTTTGCGGACTTTGGTCATTTTTTTTAACTAAATGTAAAAATAAAATACTTACAATATTCATAGTACCATGGTATATCTACCACATGGTGTTAGTACAAAAATAAATTAAATATCCATGCAAAGTATTTAACAACTTTAATTACAATTATTTCGAGTAAAATTGTGATATTACATCCCCTTCCCCTTGGAATAAAATTGTCATTAGTGTTCCTTTAATGTGGCAATATCTATGACGAAAAAAAAAGATGGATATGTCTCTCTCATGTCATCATCCATCTCCCAAGTGGCCTCATTTGGCATGAAGTTCTTCCATTGCACTTTTACCTGTCTGATGGCTTAGTTCTAGAGCAATGTTGCTTTCCTATCTAATATGAATAGGGGTTTTGAATGGAAGTCTCCCTATAGTTCTACCTGAATAACAACCCAATCAATAACATGGTTAAAATCATGTAGTACATATTTTTTAAGCAAATATTTTATAGTTTGTCCTCTTTGTTGCATAATTTCCTCCACATGGTTCATCATGGTAGGCATGGAGGATTTCATGGACCTCATCTTCTCTTATACATCTCATTAGGATATGATCTATCCCAAGCTTGAAAAAATATCATGCAATCCAAGTGTATGATGATCTTTTTCTTACAATATTGCATATGTCCTTGTAGGATAGATCCCCAAGAAAACTCCATTTTGTCAAGTAGTTGTATATGCCTACAAACCAAGGGGTTTGTACTAAAATTGAAAAAAAGTGCTCATCTGGAAAATGATCATCTACCATGTCTCCATTTGCAAGATTTGCTATTATTGATTAAAAATATGAGACACCATTTTTTCTTCCTAGCTTGTCAAGAATGGTTGGATAAAACTGTTGTAACAACAAAATCCATCTAATTGTTCTCCATTAATATAAGGTTTGTTCATTAAATAATTGATGAAATAATGATTTGTATGCACCAAAACTTGATATCTAGTGACATAATGTTTAAATTGTTTTATAGAATAAACCACTACAAGAAATCCCTTTTTAGTCATTATGTAGTTCAACTCTACACCAGATAAGTTTTTTCTTATACAATAAATTGCATAATGCCGCCTATCTTCATTTTCCCCCAAAACTACCCTTATTTCTTTGTTTGAAGCATCAACATGGATGTGGAAAGGAATATTATAATTAGGACCTTGAAGAATAGGGGATGCAATGAGTTTTTGTTTGATACTTTCAAATTCCTTTTGACATTATCATGTCCAACATAAATATATATCTTTAGAGAATAAGGAAAACATATAGGATAGGCTAATATGATAAAATCCTTGATGGATCTTCTGTAATAACCCACATGTCCAAGGAAGCTTCTGGGATCCCTTTTTTTTAGAGGCATAGGTAAATGTTTGATGATGTTTACTTTGTTGTGCTCTACCTATATCCCTTAGGAAGATAAGTGGTGTCCCAAAACAACCCCCTCATTCATAAGAATGTTAAATTTTTCATGGCTAAGTGAGAGGCTCATCTCTTCACATCTTTAACGAACTTTGACAAGATTGGTTAATGCTTCTTAAAAATAGTTTCCATAGGGAGTGAATTCATCCATGTAGATCTCTATTATCTCATGGATGAGATCTGAAAATATGCTAAGTACGACCCTTTGGAAATTAGTTAGAGCATTTCGTAGGCCAAGTGGAAGGACTTTATAGGAAAAGGTACCCCATGGGTAGGTAAAGGTAATTTTGTCCTAGTCTTTAGGGATGATTTGTATATGATTATATCCATTGAATCCATTAAGAAATGAAAAGCATTCTTTCCTTGCTAATACATCTAGGAATTGGCCAATGAAATGTAAGGGGAAATTCTCTTTCCTAGTGGCTTTATTCAATTCCCTGTAGTCCACACATATTCTCTATTTTTCATTCTTCTTTGGGACAACAACTTATTGGAAAGTTAGTTTTCATTGATGTCAACTCTAGATGTCAAATCTAGAAGAAGTCCAAGTAATGGGTGTATTTTAAGAAGTCTCCAAAGTGGTGTCAGGAAATGAGAGACACTTCCACACTAAACCTAGCAAAAGAGAAGAATAATTTAATCAAGAACACAAATGATACAACAATCACACAGTACACCGAGATTTTACCGTGGAAACCCTTAACCAAGAAAATGAATATTTCTTGAGTGTCCTTCTCTCTTGTTATCTTATTCAATCTGAATAAAAGGTTACATGTCTAACCTTGGTCCACAACTAAGACACAATCGACATCATACCCTCTTTTCTTCATAAGAACAACCATGTATCCAATTTGGCTTACATCTGCATGACCAACAACCTACATCTGAATATTTCTCTAAAGACTGGTTATTTTACATTAACCTGCATTAATGCATTAGCCTTTAGAACCTTACAACACACATATTTATATGTTTTACAATAGGAAAACCCCTAAATATTGGATCACAAAAAATAGTTACAGATCCATGTAGATCACTGGCTACAAATCACAAAAATCCCAGGATTCTGCTACAATCGACTCCAAGTCGGATTACTAGTCTACCTTATTTGGATCTCTATTCAGTCGTCTCATGCCCGTACTTCGACCTCTTTTTGGTTGACTTGTTGTCGATATCTTTGAATTCGACTTTACCCAGTCGACTACCTCGACCTTTGACTTGTTTTCAACCCACCTTGACCTTCGACCATTAGTCGATTCACCTCAACTAGACTTTCATTGCAAAGAATATAACAACCCAACTTTCTCACACTTATTGTCTTCTTTGCTGAAACATGAAATTTCTGAACTTTTGTTCACAGACCTAGGGAATAAATGGCCATTGTCTCTCTGCACCAAGAAAAATTCACAACATGCATAGACTTGGTCATCGATTCTGTTATGTTTTCCAACATGTCTTCTTCATCCACTAGCACCTTGTCATTTTCCACCATATTATTACGAAATGGTATTGTACATCAATGTGCTTATTATACAAATGATAAGTAGGGTTCTTTTCCAAAAATATTACGCTTTGAATATCACAAATTACCTTCATAGCTCTCTTCTCAAACCTGATTCCTGAACACAACCTTTGCAACCATACTGCTTCTTTGTTTCCATGAGTGGATGCCATGTATTCAACTTCTATTGTTGACAAGGCTATGACTACATGTTGCTTACTCATACAAATTATTGTTCCACTGAACATAATGAAGACAAATCCTTTGGTCGAACTCCGTCGATCTAGATCTCCAGCCCATTCGACGTCGACAAAGCCATGTACATCTAATTTTCCACTATCACCCCCAGGTCTTCTTTGATAGCATATATCATAATCCTTCGTGCCAAACAAATACCTTAATACTCTCTTGATAGTTGTATAGTGCTCCTTTCCAGGTGTCGACATGTACCTTCTCAATACTCCCACTGCATGGGAAATGTTTGGTCAAGTGCATACCATCACATACATTAGACTACCAACAAAACTTTCATAAGGAACACATGCCATGTCCTCTATTTCTTCCTCTGTCTTTGACACTGTTCAACAGAAAGCATTGCTCCCACAAGAATTGGCACCTTCACTAGTTTGCAATCCTGCATGTTGAACCGTTTCATAATTGTTTCAATACACTTCGTATGATTCAACCAGAGATTTCAAGTTGCTTGATCTCTCTTAATATCCATTCCGAGAATGAAGTTAGCTGCACCATGATCCTTCATGTCAAACTTGGAGGATAACTACTTCATCACCTCCTTTATTGCGTCCATGTTGTTTCCAATTAGAAACATGTCATCGACATACAAATATACATATATGAAACCTTCTTCCTTGGAATATATGCAATGATCAACTTTACTTCTTACAAATCCCAAAATTAGGATGCATGTGTCAAACTTCTGGTACCACATCCTTAACAATTTGTTTAGACCATAAAGGGATCTTTTCAGTTTGCACACCAACTCTTTATTTCCCTTTACTACAAATACTTTAGGATGTTTCATGTAGATTTCTTCTTCGAGGTCCCCATGTAGGAACTTTTTCTTCACATCGATATGTTCTATTTCCAAATCAAATGATGCAATCAGAGACAATAGTACTCTAATGGAACAATGGTTTTATGGGTTCAAAGTTGAAACCATGGACATGAGATTATTCAATGCAGGTTAAGGATTTCATGCTAATAGGAATGGACATTGAGGAATACACATTGATGTTGAGGAATGAATGATCATGACGAGGAAACCATTGGCAGGAAATTGATTTTTTCTTTAAATGATTTTGGGTTACATTGGTATATTTTTCTATAAAGTAGTTTTATTAAAAAAAGTAAAATAATATTTATAGATAAGATATAATTTATTAAAAATAACACTTTTACAAAACTTTTCATGCATTTTTATAAACACACTTAAGTAGATTTGTAACATTTTTTAACAATGGACTTGGGATTTTTTAGAATTAATGAAAAATTTCCATCAAGAGTAAAGTTTTATAAACACTTGGAGCATCAATGGTTGTAATTTTAATTTGAAAAATAGTGTCAACATTGATTGTGTGCATGTGTCAATTGGGTGTAGTTTGGGTGGTTCGAGGAATGTTGTTATCCTCCCCACTCATGTTCAATTCTTTCCAGTGACATGTTTGAGATCATAATGAGTATATTATTGTAATGGATTCAAGCCTTGTTGTTGATAGGCCTTCTACCCTGAATATTTTAAGGTTTACCCATGGTACCATCCTTGAAATGAGTGGAAGTACTCGGTCATTTTCCTCGGGTGTTGTGACTTGGAAAATAACAAAATTATTGTGAGAATGTTTCGAAGTGTAATTTTGAAAGATAAATTTCAAAAGTTTTCGATTATAATACAAACACACACACACACACACACACACACACACAATCTCAAATTACATGCTAACCAAGATATCTTTCATGCATTTTAAATAAATCATAGGTGTGGGAGACTTACAAGTACTTCTAGTTACCAATAATTTGGGACTCAAGAAAAAAATGAACATACAAGGTTAACTACATATGTATGTGTCCAAATAACTTCTCAAACATGGGCTCAAGGTTGTTACAAGATATTACATACAAGCATCAATCATACACAATGGATAAATATCAATTTTCATTCATCTTCCTATGAAAACCATTCATATAGGATAAGGAATAACCATTTATTTTTTATGCCACCATAGGGATGCAAAACATGTCAAGGGCATGCATTTTTATAGTGCATGTGTGTATTTGTCATTAATAAGGTGTGCATATTACTCCTTACTATGTAAACATGCAATCCCACACACTTAGAGTGCAATTTCAACTCCAGGCGTGTTTTTTTCCCTAATAGGGAATGAATTTTCCTCAATACCCTATTTTCATGTAATTTCATAAGGTCAACATACAATTACCAACACAAGGCATGCATTTTTCATCTACCCTATTTTGATGCATTTTTATGCATTTTTCCCTTTTAGGGAATGCATTTTTCACCGTGGGGCATACATAATTTATCTCAAGGAATGGATGTTTCATAAGACTATATATCCCTAATATAATCATACCTATTTCACCATTGGGTGTGCATTTTCCTCAGTTTGGCATGCATTTTAACAAGGATAGTTTTAACAATTTGACCTATTTGTTTTACAAGGAAATGTTTACCTTTTATGCATAACAAAAACTTTTTGTCTGAAAATTCCCATTATGTCCTCTAAAATGCAAGCATACAGAATAAAATATTTTCTTCCTTATTGTAGGATGGTTATGTTAGAATTTCCTACCCATCCAATCCTCATATTGTTTCCATTATTGATTTCTCATGCTAACCATTTAGAAAATAATTGAAGGATATGGGTTTTTGCTTTTGCATAAAACCCTAATTCAGGCTTGTTATAGCCTCCATATATAAAAATGCACATGCACACATAAGAAATACATGTTTTTGTTTAACTCTAATTTATGCCCTTGTGCAAAATGTATGTCAAGCTTCACAAAAATGCAGGCCCAAGTCTTAAAACACTTATAATTTGAGTGATTCAAGTTGTTGAGGGTGTATTAGATAATTTACACTTGTGTACATATTTTTATTTTCATTTTCAAACATGAATGTGGCTGCTATGTAAAAGAGGTAAAATCTTCCTTGTAAATTTAGAGACCAAAATAATAGAAAGCAACCTAATGGAAATGCATGCTCATGCTTATATATAGCTCCACATTTAGTTATAAATGATTTGGGGTGAATACAATAACATTATAAATCTATATATATCACCCTAAGTGCAATTTCAAATGAAATATGACTTCTATGTTGAACCAAGATTCAAGACTTTCTACAAAATCAAGTGTAAAACTGTCTTACTATAAAATGCATGCCTAGAACTCATATGACGTCCAAATTGAGTGATTCAAATTCTGGGGTTTTTATTTTATCATTTTACATCCTGTAATACCTTTAGTTGTTCATTTTTAGACAAAAAACCCTCTTTTGTGCATAGAGGCTAAAAATTGTCTTGTAAATGCAAAAAAATGCATAAAGTGGATAATGCATAAAATGCATGAAAACAGAGCATGATGAAAAATGCATGCCCTAGGAAGAAAGATCCATGCATGGTGTTGGTGATTTGCAAGTTACAGGAATGTGGATAGGTTGTAAACCCTAAATTCTGTATACGAAGGTGATATCTCAAGGTTTTTTCCTTTCCCTAATTTCAACAACATTGGATTTTGACACAGTGCAAAAGGTTGAAGGATGCAAGCCAACCATTTAAAAAAAATGTTTAAAATTTTTGGAAGGATGTTCCCCAAATTTTTAATGAAATGGAAACCTTTAAAATTGTTTCCCTTTTGTCTTCTTCTCACATGGGTTCATAGCTCTTCTTCCTCTCTATTATGTGTTTTATATTTTTTGGCCTATATAAATGCATTTACACATGCATGAAATTGGTTGAATACATTCGTTTATTGTACTTATATTGCTTCATTGGATTTTGTTGTATTAGTCAATTACAATTCCATATAGCATTACTCCAAATGAAAATGATAGGATGTTTCAAAGGTTATTTGCAACATTGAATGCAAAGGTTGATAAGAAATGTTATTTCCCTTGCACTCAATGTATGGGATTCAATAGAATAATACCTTTAATAACAATAGATGAAATACATTAAAAACATTTTGGGCATGTTGAAGAAGGGTATGAATATTGTCCCTTGGTAAGTTACTCATATATGTTTTTGTTTTGATTGTATTCGTAGAACATTATATCCTTTTGATATTTGTGACATGCACTAATATTATTTGATTGTTTGTAATTATAAAGAAAGGATGTCCTAAGTGTGATCTTGAGAATGTGTCAAGTAGTATTAGGAATCATATTATACATGTTGAGGAAGATGGAGTGAATCTTCGAGATCAAGTTAGTCCTATCGAAGAAGATGACATTGATAATACATTTGAGAATGATGGTATAAATAGATTGGTTTAGGACACCTTTGCTCCAATGGATGACAATTTTGATGATATTCATGATGTACCCCTGATTGACAAGTCACAACAACTTGTTTATTAAGGCTCGAGGATAAATCTTCTCTCTGCTATATTGTTGTTAGTGAACTTGAAGGTATTGAATTATTTGTCAAACAATTGTCTCACCCAGATCTTAAGGTCTATAATATCATTCGTCACATATACATAAAAGGTCTA
>ML783411.1:284789-335649 GCA_009831015.1 Picea engelmannii | reverse complement strand
TATATATATATATATATATATATATATATATATATATATATATATATATATATATATATATATTAATTTCTTGTTTTCTATTTGGTTAAGTTGAAAAACGTAGGTCATGGCTCATATCTAGTTCTATGGGAGTGGAGGCAGGTAGCTAGAGTTAATGCCATGGTGTCTAACCATTTGGTACATGTCATGTTCAATACCTAGAGTCTATGTAGGAACTAAGAGAGTGTTTTAATAGTGTGCAGGGCCGAAGAATGGAGGAAGATAGGTTGTACTTAGAGGATGATGTAAGGGATATATAATATTTTTTTTTCACAGATTAGGATTTTTTTAGGCTACAATGATCTAGACGAGGTTTATTTATGTATTTTCTAGGTCATTTGATCATCCATTGATATCGTATCTATGTGGGGGGACTCCAATGGTGGTTGACCTTGTTCCTGAGCAAGGAAACTTAATGAGAGTACTAGGGAGGTCATTTCAAATTACATGCAAGCTCAACATCCATCCCCCAAGGGAGGTGATCATCTAATATCTCATTGTTTATCCTCCTCTAATAGGATTGGTGTAGTGGAAGAAGTGAGTAGCCTTCGAGCTAGTTTAGCAGATTCCCCAAGTGTAGGAGAAATAGGAGAGAGTAATTTTGTTAGGTTGGCACAAAAAGGAAGGTGTTGGAAAGAAAAGAGGGAGAGGGGGAGAAATATAGGGGAGAACCTTCCCTTTGCTACGGGAAAGGTACCAGTCAAAGCCTGATCAACCCTTGCTCCGAGAATGAGGTGATCTCATTTTTGTGCTCCCCCGCCCCCATTCCTCAAAAGTGTGGGAGCGTCAAAATCACTTACCCAACACGAGGTTAAAAGGTGCTTGCTTTGTTGATGCTTCTAGCTTTGGTGCTAGAAAAGAGAGAGTAGAAGAAGATGGTTATGAGGGTGGATGTGGAGTTAGAGGGAATTCCCAAAATGTCAGGGAAAACCACAATGGGAAGATTTTGTGGGAAGTTGTTGTCTCCCCAAGCTCTAAGGGGATGGATTGACAAGAATTGGACTAATATCATAGGTTACCATCCATATCTCCATACCTTAGAGAGAGGGTAGATCATTTTAAAATTTCTCTCAAAGGAGGATCTGACATAAATTTTCTATCGTGCATGGACTTGGGGGCCTTGTGGTATAGTGCTAAAGGAATGGGACATCAGTTTTGACCCAGATCATGCATCTTTGTCACACACAAAAGTTTGGGAAATTATCCAAAATTTTCCTTTGGTCTTCTGTAAAGAGGATGTGTTAACAACAATTGGTAATTCTATTAGCTCTTTTCTTAGTTGTGAGCTTGAGTGGGAGAAAAAAGAAGATATAAGATTGGCTTGGGTGCATGTAGAAATTGAACCGAAGGAGGGTTTCCTGGATGAGATAGAGTTAATCTATGGATATTTTAGGTGAATGCAGTGAATCGACTATTGGAGAGTTCCTTTCAAATGATTTGGTTGTCGTGAGGTCGACCACTTCCAGGAACAATGCCACATGTCCACATCTCAAATTTCCCCTTCATTAAAGCATGGGAAAGGAAGGTGGCATCATATGGTGATGGTAGTAGAAAAGGGGAGGTATTTCATGAAGAGACTAGTTCTAAATCTAAGGAAAATAATCTCAAAAAGAAGGAAGATCTTGTTGGAGTTACTTCACACACACCTAGGATTTCTTTTTCCTAAGGTACTGTTGGCAGCCACAATTGATTTTCGATACTTATCATGATCGAAAGAGATTACACCTTTCTGTAGCTTCCATCAGCTCTCATTTGTAAATGTTTGTATTTCTGAGTTTCAAAGTGATGATTGGATTAAAGCTTACCTTATTGAATCTTTATCATTTGCATTTTCGTTTGTTTTATTTTTAATTCATGACTATAAGCATGAATTAAAACATACAATTTGGCTTCGTTTAATAATATTTTACCTTAGAAATATCATTTTAAAAGCCACCCATATGTGATTAAAATTTAAATCTTATGAAATGTTTGATTTACACATTATCAAATTTTTGTTTTAATATGTTTGTTATGAATTCAATGGACTTGATAGTTCATTGTCGAATTGTTTTGATGCATGAAAAACCTTGGTTAACTATTGATATTTTTTTCATGAGTTTAATGGTCATATCAATATTCATGCCAATAAGTACAGGCATGTTGTACTTGCATTTCCACCTTACCTTGCTGGCCCAAAACATTAATGAAGCTATTCATTATGTGCATAGGGTTTTGTACTCTGTAGGTTTTGGCACTCATCCCACGAAATGGAAAGGAATTATATGAGCCCTCTGGTTTTCGTTCTCACTATTTATCCTATCCGAGTTATGATAGCCCCCAAAATCTACTATTTTCATGCATCCACTCTCTATTCAGACCTGTTTCTGTCACTCATGCATTGGGAAGTTAAAACCATCCTGAGTGATTTCTGTTGCATCCTTATCACAGTGGTCATGGCACTCGTCATTCATATAGAGCCGAACATATGCCAAGCCTTATTATCCCATGACGATGCTATTGATGACCTAAAGGATCATGGCTGGGATGTATTTCTCAAGAAGTTTGAGGGTTATAATCTCTAGGTGGAAAATGATTTTTCACAAACCTTGGACGGTTTCAAAGCCAAGATTGGAGGCATAAAGTTGGAATTGATAGAGGAGTTCTTGAACAAAGCGACAGGGCTCCCATCAAAGGGTGAGAGGTGCTTTAAAAATGACAGAATAGAAGAGGTCCCATGGATTTTGTTTACGAATTCCCGTAAAACCATTTGTTGCATAAAATGTATTCCTATCGCTCTGTTAAAACCTACATGGCATAGTCTACTGTTAATTTTGAAGCAATTTGTTACGTGCGAAGGTCGATGCAGGTTGGTTTTTCTATATCATATCTGTTTGATTATGAATTTCATAGGGTTCGATTTAGATATTCCCTTTTACCTATTGACGAGTCTTTATAATATGTCCAAGCGTTAAAAGTGACATGGTATCAATTCGAGCCTGTTTCACCATGGACTTGTTAAAATCCTATTGGTGTATCATCTGTTGAACATAGGTGACAGTTGGGAGACCTTTATGATGAGAAATGGCTTGACCTAGGCTGACCCTACATCCAACCCTCTTTTTATTGCAAACCCTAACTTGAACAGGACGGTGGTTGAAATCCAGTTTATTGATTCAATTGATGGACCAGAGTTTATTGATAAATCCCCTCTAGTTAAAAGATTATAGTGTAGGTTTTCACCTGCAAGATATCTAGAACAAGTGACTGTCGAATTGAAGGGAAATGATCTTCATGTGTCTATGAATGATGTTAGTTTAAACGTTAATGATAAAAATGATGTCAAGAAACTCTCTAAAGGAAGGAAAAAACAGTGCATAAATTTGACTTTCAAGAATAAAATTGTCGGTCATCTAATCTCTAGAAAACTAAGAAACCAAAAGGATAATCATCTGAGCTCGATCGAATTGATCAATATTGATTAGGGTTCATATCATGAGATAGAGGATTTCCTGGCTCGAGAAGATCCATAAAATCAGTGTTCCAGAAGGGAGGTTATCACCCATGTTGAACCATATGATTTCGTGACCAATTTACCCCCGTGTCTTAAGGGTAAAGAAAGATTTTTGGGTATTGGGAATGATGTGGAACAAACATAAGGTTCGATTGAAGCACCCTTGGTCGAATGTGTCCCGTGTCGATTTGTTGTTTCCCTGGTACACGGTGATGGCTGCCTTGATTAGGTAGAACATTACTATACTAATGTTCCTCTCTTATAGGCCCAAATTAGAACCTTTACTGCTCAAAATGATCTTTTGAAACAAGATAACCTTGATCTCAAGACACGTACACAGAGAGAAAATAAATGATTCAAGAGGGCTAGAAATATAATCATTAAGAATACGACTAGTTTAAAATAAATTATAAGCTGTGAACTGTCTGATCCCTCTTTGGCTAATTTTTGATGGTAAAACAATTTTATTTTATTTCATTCATTTATGTTATCTAAGTCCAAATAAGTAGATTTTAATTTTTATTTCATTTTCTAAGAATAAGACTGGCTACAGAATCTATGATTCTATAGCTAGTCCCTTTTGAATAATAATTAGTAATTAGTAATTGTTTTTCTAATATATCAAATTGGTTTTGCTATTATCAGTAATGGAAGATTATGTTGTTGATTGCTTGGAGTAAATATTTTCAATTATACACTTAAATGATTAGTAGTTTCTCCTTTTTTATGTTTTATAAAACTTTGGTTTAATTTTGAACAAACCAACTCTTGTATGAGTGGTTTCCAATGCACTATTTTAGTAATATTACTTGACTTTGGGAGATTCAACTCTATCCTGTGTGATATGAGTATTTGGATCTTGGATTACTTTAAATACTGTTTACTCTTGTTAATGAGACATATTTGATTCGAATCGATTATGGACATGTAATTCCCAAGACTGTATGGACAAGTTGTTCACATCTCGGCTTTAGACCAGTGTGACACTGTCTCATCACGTTTTGTCTTTTATATTATGGAATATTAATATGTTATACAACTTTAGTCTTATTAGCATATAATGTTTAATTTTATTCAACACTTTAAATTTTTTCTATAATTTATTGTTCATATATTATGTCTGTGATCATTATTTCACTTCAATATCATTGATTTATGCTTGATGTTAAGTGATGTATTATATGAATGCTTGATATTAAATTTCTTTTACTATAAGTATTCATCATTACAAGGTCACCAGATCTATATGTTTATTTCTCTACTCTTATATCCTTGCTCCAAAAATACCTTGAGTTTATTTTGGAGATGTTAGCACAAGCCTATTACAGGTTTCTCTCATAGGAAATATAGATGGAAGTTTGAATTGCGCAGGGATATAGACACATTTGGTGACTAATCTTAGGTTAGTTTTAATCATATTCTATTTTTGTTATTAGTTTATTTATTAATGAAATAAGATAGTTTAAATTGGTTGTGACTATTATTATGTTCTTGTTTCAAATTATGTTTTATTAGTATCTTTTTTGAGTTCTTAGATTTTAAATTATTAAACAGAAAATATAAAATATATGTGCTTTCTTTATCTACTTGATAAACAATTGCAAAAACATTGATTTCACAAGACATTCACAAAAACTTGCAATTTGTAAATACCTTGTTCATAATCAACCCCTTGATTTCTCAGATATCTGAGAACAACTTCAAGGCATTGGTCTGCCTGAAAACCATTTAGGTGATAATACTATCAATCTTATTGAGACACCTATCCTAGGAGCTGGAGGGTCTGGTATCCAACCTTCCTCACCGGGTTCATCTCCATCCTCTTTAGGAGGAGAATCTTCAAACGAACACAGTTCTTCATCAGAACCATCTTAGCCTTCAACACCACCAACTCCCATGGAAAACCAAAAATATTATGCTATACCTTGGCTTGATCAAGATGTTGTGGCTGTACCCGGACATCAACACCCATTACCAAAACACCCAGAGAAATGGTTGCCTAAATTTGATCTAGATTCTAAACAATCTGCTGAGGTCACATCAAAAAATTTAAGTTGGACAATAGAATCTGAAGTGTTGAGCATGAAGATGTAGTATGCAGATTATTTCCTTATACTTTTGAGGGGAATGCCTCAACATGGTATTTCGCTCAGCAACCCCAAACCATCGTCTCTTGGGACAAGTTTGAAACTTGTTTATTGGAAAAATTTGGAGATGATAAATCTCCTAAAGTCTTGGTTATGGAACTCTCCAGTCTAAAAATGAATCCTATGGAAAAAGTAAAATACTTTAACCAAAGATTTCTTACTTTAAAGAATAAAATCCCTGCAGATTTGATGCTTGCAGAAAGTCTAATTGTTGCATATTATGCTAAAGCCTTCCACAATAATATTTCCATATATGTCAAAAGGTCTTAAAAAAACACCTTCTTAGGAGCCTTTGAGGAGGTAAGTCAAATTGAAAAAGATATATTAATCTTAAAATACAATCTTAGTAGTGAAGCTGAAACAACCTTATCTTCTAAGAAGAAAGTAGAAATTCTAACTAGGCCACCTCAACTTAAGAACCAACAAGAAAATTTAGACATAGAAATCTTGTAGAAGGCTTTCCAAAAATTGTCCAATCAGGTCATTGATTTGAAGAGATTAGCCGAGGAGGCATCAACAAGAAAAAGAAGTTTTAAACCTCCTTTCAGAAAACCTTTTTCCTCCCAACCGGCCAAACCCGACCATAAAAGGTCTAAATTTTGAAAGTTTACAGTTTGCTTTGCAAACCATATTAGAAGCACATGATAGTTTTGCTTTTGTCCCACCTGATAACTTTGAAGATGTAGTAGAGGAAGAGCTACCGAAGGAGGAAGATTCATCTCCTCCTATTTTCGGTCACTTGTCGGATAGTATTTTCCAACCAAACTTAAAAAATGTCCACCCCTACAATACAAGGAGCAAAACCCAGGGAAAACCCTCTTCTGAAATGAGTAAAAATGTGTTTCCAAAACAATCAAAGGAATTTCAAATTAAACAAAGCTTAGCAGCCCCTGTTTTAGAATACGATTTGATTGAAGATTTGAAAAAATTGAGGGCTAATATTTATGTTTTTGATTTGCTGAAATTTCCCCTTATTTTGTAGAAAATGCTTCAAAGTATCAATGAAAACATAAAAAAGAATGATCCTAACAACAAAAACTCAGCAGAAATTGACTTAAATACAACCAAAAAGGTAATTGACTTGAATCTAATTTGAAAGTTCATCAGATAATTAATATTATCTTTGTTGATATCCCCGAAGTTTATGGCTTGTTCCTAAGACGGGATTGGTCGGAGCAGTTGCACGGTTACTTTGCCACAGATTGGTCTCACTTGTGGCTACCTGAAAATGGACAACCCAACAAAAACAAGATAAACAGAGAACGCTATCTTAAGCATACCGTAACATATCTAAATGATGCAAATGAACATTTCATTAAATCTACTAATTCATTTGAAATGCAGTGAAATAATACCTTGTTTGGTACTTTCATGACCGCAATCTCTCCTATCACTAATCCTGCACAACAATTTGAAGTTGTAACCTACACTTAGACATCATCTTTGAATAATATGCCAAGTACTTTCAACGAAGAACATATATAGTCCTTATACTTTGACAGATCCAAATCCAAAGAAGGAGCAGGCGTTGGTTGCATTGGTTGTGTCGATTCGAGTTCGAATGTACAATAACACGGTCGAATACAAAGCACTTCTACAAGGACTCAGGAAATCTTTGGATATGGATGTGCGAAATTTTATAGTATTTGGTGATTAGGAAATCATGGTGAGGCATGTAAGAAATGCCATACATTGCTTATCACCACATCTAAAAAGCTACCAGACAGAGGTATGGAGTTTAATGCATAAATTTTTCAGCATTCAATATAAATTCCATTCCTAGGTTGAGTAATTCAGAGGCTGATTTATTGGCCAATGTTGCTTCTAAAATATTGCCCACTGAAGGTCTTTCTCCTAATGTGTTTTCAATTGAATTATTATTCAGACCATCGATCTCGGATAACATTAAAAATTGGAGAGTATTCAACAATGACCAACAGATTATCAAATTCTTGCATATGGAATATACTTTCAAGGGAGAAGTAATTGATGAAGGCACTCACGATGAAAACCTCTGAATCTTCAAGGTCATGGGTGCAGCGTAGTGGTAAAGTCGGTCATGTAACGACAGTCAGGTCTTGGGCTCGAACCCGAACATGGTCGTTGCTCGCTGTTTGATTAACCGTTCCGAGCTAAGCTCACCACCTTTTAAGGTCGTGGGTGCGGTGTAGTGGTAAGGTCGGTCATGTAACGATGGTCAGGTCTCGGGCTCGAACCCGAACATGGCCGCTGCTCGCTGTTTGATTAACCATTCTGAGCCAAGATCACCACCTTTTATCATGTCCTCACAAATTTGGATGGACGCTCCGGGTGCTTCACGGCGTCTCCGCGGCTAGGGTTAAACCCTAGCCGACTTCCTCTCTGCAGCTCGGCCTCTTGGCCGCAGCTGCTCTCTCTTCAATGGACGCAGCTCCCTCTCCAATGGCCACAACTTTCTCTTCAATGGCAGCTTCCTCTCATAGAGGATTAGGACGTAATGGCTCTGTCCAACACGGGTTTGTTAATCAGCCAGGCGCGGTTCCTCTCACCCTCGGCCCTTCGGGTAGAACCCCAACATCCTATAGCGAGGTCGTTAAATCAGAAACCTCAGCTCGCTCCTTTCCATCTGTCTCATGCTCAGTTAAAGAAGCTCCAACGATCTCTCTTCTCATGGGCCAGGAAGCTAAAGATGAGGAAGCTTACTTCCGGGAAAATGATTTAATCTGTCGATTCAATGGACTTTGGCCGCGGCTTGTGGATCTCAATGGCTGGATCTCAGCCCACTGGAAGCCTCTCATCAAGGAAGATTTGTTCATTCACCCCTTCTTGAAGGGTTTCTTCATTGCATAGTTTGATCTGGCAGCAGATCGGGATTTGATCCTAGCTTCTTTCCCTTGGTTTTGGGGAAATTCAGGTTTGCGCATGATGGTTTGGAATCCTTGCTTCAATCCTCTGACTGATGTTCTTTCTTCTGCTCCAGTTTGGGTCAGACATCCGAATCTTCCCTTGCATTTTTGAGGTGAAACTTCTCTTCGAGATATTGGATCATCATTAGGAAAGTTTTATTTTGCAAGCAAAGAAACTAGAATTCATAGCACCACCTCATATGCCAGAATCTGTGTGGAAATGGATTATAGCAAAGGGTTTCCAACAGAAATTATTTTGGGTTGCAAAAACTACACCTGGACCCAAAAGCTAGACTATGAAAGAATCTCACTGCAATGAAGGGTTTGTTTCAAAACAGGGCACATAGCAGCTCAATGCACTAAGGGGAACAGGAAAGCAGGAAAACAACAACGCAAATCAACATGGTGGGAAGGCTCCAATGAAGATCATCAACTAATTATTACAAACATCCAAAAATATTCTCTAGAATCAGACCCTCTGAGCCTTGACTCCAAAGGCACGTCTACTCAGGAGATACCTCCGAATCAGTCCAAGAACGTCCCTCAATCGAAGAGTAAAGATTAAACTACTCTTGATCCGGGAATAGAAAGTATTAAGGCTTCAGACACTCCTGATACAAGAATAGAAAGCAAGGTACTCTCCAACCCCCACCTCCTTCAAGTTGGGCAGACGAGGCCGATAAAGATGATAAAGATGAAGCAGCATTGACATCCCCAAAGAAAGCAAGTTCCCTGGACCAGCAAAATAAGGGGATAATTGAATCAACAACAACACCACTACCTGCCAAAGAAGGTTGGACAACAGTTGAGAAGAGGAAAAAGACACCACCAGAAATACAACCAATGATGACCAGAATTCGATCCGGAAAGAAAAAATAATCAAGAGTTTCTTTAGTCAACTATAAGGCCATCAATTTGTTCAAATTTATTCATGTAAGGAATCATGGAATGTAGTTTATTTGGATAACTGGAAACATAGGAAAGTGAACTTGAAATCCGGTAAGATAAATCAGAAACTATACTTGGGATCTTTTTTTCTATGTACTTTTTTCAGGCAAGGCCGATGATCTTTTATCAATACAAACATAACCGTTTCTGTTTAAAAAAAAAAAAAACCTCCGAATCTTCACAGTAATATCAAATCCTAGATCCCCTGAATCAACATCCGATCTAGTAAACTCTATCCCCAGATCTGTTGTAAGACTAGAGAAATTTTATGACTTGCATGATAAATTTAGAGGGATAGTTAATTGTAGAATGAACAATTCTTCTTTGGTTTATGAGACAGTTAATTTAGGAGCAAAGGAAAATCCTCAAAATATTAATCTGGGAATATGATGTTTCGAGCAAGAATGATCTTCTTTTATAAAATTGTTTAAAGAATTTAAAGTTGTTTTTGCCTGTACATATGATGACTTGAAAACATTCGACCCCAATATCATACAACATGTCATCCCCATGAAACCCTAGACTCAACCTTTTCAACAAAAAATGAGGAAGATGCATCCTAAATTAGAGCCCACTGTTAAAAAAGAACTAAATAAATTACTAATTGCAATGGTAATTTTCCCAATGAGACACATGCAATGGATGTTTAATCTAGTTCCTGTAAGGAAGAAAATTGGTGAAATTCGACTCTATGTTGAATTTTAAAACCTAAGCTGAGCATCTAATAAAGATAACAACCATGTTCCTCCAATGGAACAATTTCTCCAGCAGGTGTCTGGCTCCGAAAGACTATCTTTTCTAGATGGATTTTCGGGATACAACCAGGTCCTCATGTCTCCCTTAGATCAGCTTATAACCACCTTTCACACCCCATGGGAAACCTATACCTACAGGAAAATGCATTTTGGACTGATAAACACTGGCACCACTTTCCAGAGAGCAATGGACATTGCTTTTCGTGGCCTCATTAACCAATCGGTCATGCTCTACCTTGATGATGTCACCATGTTCTCTAAAAATAAGAAAGATCACTTGTCCCACCTCAGGGTTGTCCTGGAATGATGTCGCAAGTTCAACATATGTCTCAACCCTAAGAAATTGGTCTTTGTAGTAGAGAAAGGTAAACTTCTCAGGTTTATATTGTCTAAGGATGGAATGATTATTGACCCTAAAAGAACCCAAGCTATTTCTAAACTTCCCCCTCCTTCTTCTAAAAAATCCATGCAGTCCTTTTTGGGCAAGATTAATTTCGTTAGAAGATTTTTCCCAAGCTTCTCAGAAATGGTCAGACCATTACAAAATTTAATTTAAAAAGATGTTTTATATCATTGGGGACCACAAGAAAGTCAGGCCTTCGATTCAATTAGAAAATCAATAATAGAATCCCCTTCCTTGATGAGTCTCGATTTTTCTCTATATTTCACTCTTTATACCTTTGCTTCTGACCGATCTTATGTTGTTGTGTTAATGTTGAAAGAAATGAGATACCCATTGCCTTCATGAGCTCAGCTTTCAAAGGAGAAGATCTTAACTACCCAGTAGTATATCAACAGGCATATGATGTCTTCAAATTAGTGAAACACATCCGGTCATACTTGTTGAAATCCAGAACCAAGGTTATTGTTCCTTACCCAGCTGTAAGAAACCTGTTAGTACAAAAAGAACTAGGTGAGAAAAGGGCAAATTGGATGACATCATTACAGAAATATGACCTCGAAATAACCCCTGGACAGATTGTTAGAGGTCAAGTCCTGTGCAAGTTAGTAACTGATTCAGTTCAAGAACAAGAAATTCAAATAAACACCTCAACCGTCAACTAGCCTGATGAAAAACAGATCAATTGTGCACAAGTTACTGCCAGTTCTTGGTATGAGAATATCAAATTTTATTTGACACATGGATATTCTCCCCGTAATATTGTTCCTAAAAATAGAAGAGAACTTAGGCTTAAATATGAATATTTCCAGTTAATCAATGATGTATTATTTCGAAAAAAAATTGATGGTGTGTTTATGCGTTGTTTAGAAAAACAAGAATCAGAAAAAGTACTATCTGAACTTCATTCAGGTGAAGATGGTGGTCACTTTGGTGGAGAAACCACTACTCACAAAGTGATAAGGTCCGGGTACTATTTGCCCACCTTGTTTAAAGATGCCCATGCGTTGTCCTGTAAATGCATAATTTTCCAAAAGGCTGTAGGACGGGTAAAAAAGGAAGCATTCCCTTTACAGCCTGTTACTGTAGATTCACCTTTTCAGCAATGGGGTCTTGACATCATAGGACCAATTAATCCCACTTCTTTGTAGCAACACAAGTTTATCCTTACAACAACGGATTATGTTACTAGATGGTATGAAGTTGTACCTTTAAAAGTGGTAAACACAAATCAGGTAGTATCCTTCCTAAGCTCTCATATCATCACTCATTTTGGTATTCCTAAATATCGGGTCTTTGATAATGCCTCTTACTTTTCATCCCTTGATATGAACGTTTTTTCTCTGCAAAAGGGATTAAACTGAAGTATTCTGCAAGCTACTACCCTCAAGGAAATGTCTTAGCAGAATCAACAAACAAAAATTTGATTAAGATCATTAAAAGGACAGCTTCAAAAAATCACAAAAATTGGCACAATGCACAATATAATGCACTTTGGGGTGATAGGGTAACACCAAAATATTATGTTGGTAATTCCCCTTTCTTCCTCATTTATGGAAGAGAATCCATTCTTCCCCCACATGTTTTACTCCCTTCTCTGCAATTGTCTCAGAGATTTGAAGAAGAGGACTGCCCTCCCCTAGAAAATCGAATCAATTCCTTATTAAAATTGGAGGAAGTAAGAACACAAGCAAAGAAAAAATTAGATCAGCATCAACAAATTGTTAAAATATGGTTTGATTCAAGTTCTTCTTCTGATAGGGACTTTGATGTCAGAGATCAGGTTCTTAAGTGGGATAAATCTCACGAGGGAAAAGGTGAACATACCAAGTTCTAGAATCTGTGGCTAGGACCATTTGTAATTTCTGAAAAATTGGGTCCCAACTCTTTCCATCTGCATAATTTGGAGGGGCAACTAGACACTTTCCCAGTGAATGGCTAGGCTCTCAAAAGGTATTTCACGTAGTGATTTCGGATCCACCCTTTTTGTACATATTTTTTATTTTCTTTTTTGTTTTGAATTTTGATTTTTTTCATTTTGCCCGATTTTGATTTGTTTTCCAAATAATTACGTTTGAGTCACCATTTCATTTTTGGAAGGGAAACCATAATTTTCATTTGTTATCAGCAGTTGACGACTCCTCAAAGAATTGATTCTATAAATGCTAAAACTCATATCAGCAGAAGTAAATTTATGTTCAAAACAGTGTTCCTGGTTTCTCCTTAAAATTACGGGAAGACATGATTATCATTAATAAAACTCTTAATGATGTCCATGTTTTAAGGAAAAAAACTCAATTATACCTTCCTGTCCTTGAGATGGTTTCTTAACAGAAGTCTAAGTGTTTAGATCATGATGAAGATCATTAAACGAGAAAATACGTTGTAAAGGATCAAGTTTTGTTTTCAAAATATGAGATTTTCGGTATCACCCCTCTCTCTTGAATATCATAAAATTTTTGCAAATTTATAAACAAATTCTAGCGAGTTGAAAGCATTGCAATTTGTGGGAAGTGTTTGTAAACCCGTTGGGACACTGAACAGGTCCGCTGGTAGTGGGTAAATACATGCATGATGCCAAGGAAACTTCATCGGGGTACTGAATAGGCATGCTGGCAGTGAAGCAATGTCGGGTTTAAGAAAATTTTTAGGTATGTCTTTCAGAATTGATCAAAAGTAAATATGTTGTTTATCATGAATGGATGGCTCTTGGATAAGACAGAGGTGTTAGAGTGGGTTAAATGACATCCCTGTCGAGGCTATGGACGCCTGCTGGCAACAATGGCCCTGTCAACAATATCAGAGTTAGTTTCCTAGACATCATTTCACTCGTAATCAAGACTTGATACCATATTACATTTTTGACAGAAATACATCCGATGTTAGACTATGCTATTTTCTGAGTTTTGATCAAAAGGCTTGACCTGTTGTCAACTATCTTAAAAATTCATTCTTTCTAATTCACCCTAAGATCAATTTTCTGGTGATGCAGAGATAACTGCTTCACCCAGTATGTCACCATTGTTGGCAGCCACAATTGATTTCCGATACTTATCATGATCAAAAGAGATTACACCTTTTTGTAGCTTCCATCACCTCCCGTTTGTAAATGTTTATATTTCTGAGTTTCGAAGCGATGATTGGATTAAAGATTACCTTATTGAATCTTTATCATTTGCATTTTCGTTTTTTTTTATTTTTAATTCATGATTGTAAGCATGAATTAAAACATAAAATTTGGCTTGGTTTAATAATCTTTTACCTTAGAAATATCATTTTAAAATCCACCCATATGTGATTAAAATTTAAATTTTATGAAATGATTGATTTACACATTATCAAAATTTTGTTTTAATATGTTTGTTATGAATTTAATGGACTCAATAGTTCATTGTCGAATTGTTTTGATGCATGAAAAACCTTGGTTAACTATTGATATTTTTCTCATGAGTTTAATGGTCATATCAACATTCATGCCAATGAGTACATGCATGTTGTACTTGCATTTTCTCCTTACCTTGCTAGCCCAAAACATTAATGAAGCTATTCATTATGTGCATAGGGTTTTGTACTATGTAGGTTTTGGCACTCATCGCAAGAGATGGAAAGGAATTCTATGAACCCTCTAGTTTTCGTTCTCACTATTTCTCTTATCCGATTTATGATAGCCCCCAGGCTCTGTTATTTTCATGCTTCCACTCTCCGTTCAAACCTTTTTCTGTTGCTCATGCGTTGGGGACTTAAAACCATCCCAAGTGATTTCTGTTGCATCCTTATCACAGTGGTCATGGTGCCCATCATTCCTATAGAGACGAACAGATGCCAAGCCTTATTATCGTAATATAGAGGATTTCCTGGCTTGAGAAGATCTAAAAAATCAGTGTTCCAGGAGGGAGGTTATCATCCATGTTGAACCATATGATTTCGTGACCAATTTACCCCTGTGTCTTAAGGTTAAAGAAGGATTTTTGGGTATTGGGAACTATCTGGAATAAACATAAGGTAATATTGAAGCACCCCTGGTTGATTGTGTCATGCATCGATCTACCATCTCCCCGGTACATTGTGATAGCTGCCTCAATTGGGTAGAGTATTACTATACTAATGTTCCTCTCTTAGAGGCCCGAATTAGAACCTTGACTGCTCAGAACGATTTGTTGAAACAAGAGAACCTTGATCTCAAGTCACATATAGAGAGGGAGAATAAACGAATCAAGAGGGATGGAAATATAATCATTAAGAATACGACTAGTTTCAAAGCAATTATAAAATCTGAACTATCTGATCCCTCTTTGGATAATTTTTAATGGTAAAACAATTTTATTTTATTTCATTCATTTCTGTTATCTAAGTCGAAATAAGTATATTTGAATTTTGATTTCATTTGCTAAGAATAAGACTGGCTACAAAATCTATGATTCTGTAACTAGTCCCTTTTGAATAATAATAAGTAATTAGAAATTGTTTTTCTAATATATCAAATTGGTTTTTCTATTCTCAGGAAATGGAAGATTGTGTTGTTGATTGCTTGGAGTAAATATTTTCAATTATACGCTTAAATGATCAATAGTTTCTCATTTTTTATGTTTTATAAAACTTTGGTTTAATTTTGAACAAGCCAACACTTGTATGAGTGGTTTCCAATGCACTATTTTAGTAATATTACTTGATTTTGAGAGATTCAACTCTATCCTATGTGATATGAGTATTTGGATCCTGGATTACTTTAAATATTGTTCACTCTTGTTAATGAGACATCTTTTATTCATATGCATTATGGACATGTAATTCCCAAGAATGTATAGAAAAGGTGTTCACATCTTGGCTTTAGACCAGCGTGACATTGTCCCATCACGTTTTTCCTTTTATATTATGGAATATTAATATGTTATAAAGATTTAGTCTTATTAGCATATAATGTTTCATTGTATTCAACACTTTAAATTATGTCTATAATTTGTTGTTCATATATTATATCTCTGATCGTTATTTCACTTCAATATCATTGATTTTTTCTTGATGTTAAGTGATGCATTATATGAATTCTTGATATTAAATTTCTTTTAATATAAGTATTCATGATTACAAGGTCACCGGATCTATATGTTTATTTATCTTCTCTTATATCCTTGCTCCAAAAATACCTTGAGTTTATTTTGGAGATGTTAGCTCAAGCCTGTTAGAGGTTTCTCTCACAAGCAAGATAGATGGAAGTTCGAATTGCACAGGGATATAGACACATTATGTGACTAATCTCGGGTTAGTTTTATTCGTATTCTATTTCTATTATTAGTTTATTTATTAATGAAATAAGATAGTTTAAATTGGTTGTGACTGTTATTCTGTTCTTGTTTCAAATTATGTTTTATTAGTATATTTTTTGAGTTTTTAGATTTTAAATTATTAAACAAAAAATATAAAATATATGTGCTTTCTTTATCTACTTGATAAACAATTGCAAAAACATTGATTTCGCAAGACATTCACCAAAACTTGCAATTTGTAAATACCTTGTTCATAATCACGTATTCATATTTATGTTTTTGTTTTAACACTTGTAAATAATTAAATTCATGTACATAGTATCGTAGTTATATCTTTAGAATATTTTATTTCCTTTCTTTGTTTTAGGACCCTAGTTGGATAACAGAGCCATTAAACCCGTCAGGCTAGATCATACCAAATGGCTGAGGTTAATTAGACAACCCTGGTCCTGATCTATCCTTCTAGTTGATGGTGTGTTACTTATGCCTTTCAACAAATGACACTAGAAGGACGGTCTGAATTTAATTGATGTCACATGGAGGTCGCAAGACTCCTCCCCCACACACTCGTTCCCCTGTCGTAACGCGTAGTCAATCAGACAACAACGTTACTCTTGAAACAACAACTACCTCAATCTATAATCTTGATATTCCTGTTGAACCGGTCACACCAGTTCCTCAAGGGGCCGACATCTAAGAAATTGTTTGTCAGCCACTCATAAGAACACATATTGCCTTAGCCTGTATCAGACAACTTGGTAGGCCACTTAATCAACCCCTTGATTTCTCAGATATCCAAGAACAGCTTCAAGGCACTGGTCTGCCTGAAAACCCTTTAGGTGATAATACTATCAATATTATTGAGACACCTATCCTTGGAGCTGGAGGGTATGGTATCCCACCTTCCCCATCGGGTTCGTCTCCATCCTCCTCAGGAGTAAAATCTTTAGACGAAGATAGTTCTTCATCAGAACCATATCAGCCTTCGACACCAGCAACTCCCATGGAAAACAAAAGCAATCATGCCATACCTTAGCTTGATCAATATGTCGTGGTTGTACCCAAACCTCAACACCCATTACCAAAACACCCGGAGAAATGGTTGCCTAAATTTGATCCAGATTCTAAACAATCTGTTGAGGATCACATCAAAAAATTTATGTTGGCCATTATACTCTAAAGTGTTGAGCATGAAGATGTAATATGCAGATTATTTCCTTATACTTTTGAGGGGAATGCCTCCACATGGTATTTCGCTCAACAACCCCAAACCATCGTCTCTTGGGACAAGTTTGAAACTTGTTTCTTGGAAAAATTTGGTGATGACAAATCTCCTAAACGCTTGGTTATAGAACTCTCCAGTCTAAAAATGAATCCTAAGGAAAAAGTAAAAGACTTTAACCAAAGATTTCTTACTTTAAAGAATAAAATCCCTGCAGATTTGATGCCTGCGGAAAGTCTAATTGTTGCATATTACGCTAAAGCCTTCCACAATAATATCGTCATATGGGTCAAAAGGTCTAAAAAAACACCGTGTTAGGAGCCTTTGAGGAGGCGAGTCTAATTGAAAAATATATATTAAGATTAAAAGACAATCTTAGCAATGAAGCTGAAACAACCTCGTCTTCTAAGAAGAAAGTAGAATTTTTTACTAGGTCACCTCAACTTAAGAACCAACAAGAAAATTTAGACATAGAAAGCTTGCAGAAGGATTTCCAAAAATTGTCCAATCAGGTCGTTGACTTGAAGAGATGAGCCAAATATGCATCAACAAGAAAAGGAAGTTTTAAACCTCCTTTCAAAAAACATTTTCCTCCCAATCGATCGAACCCGACCACAAAAGGTCTAAATTTTGAAATTTTATAGTTTCTTTGCAAACCATCTTAGAAGCACATGATAGTTTTGCTTATGTCCCACCTAACAAATCTAAATATGTAGTAGAGGAAGAGGTACCAGAGGAGGAAGATTCATCTCCTCCTATTTTCGATCACTTGTCAGATAGTATTTTCCAAGAAAACTTTGAAACTGTCCACCCCTACAATACAAGGAGAAAAACCCAAGGCAAACCCTCTTCTGAAATGAGTAAAAATGTGTTTCTAAAACAATCAAAGGAATCTGAAATTAAGCAAAGCTTAGCAGCCCCTGTTTTAGAATACGATTTGATTGAAGATCTAAAAAAATTGAGGGATAATATTTATGTTTTTGAGCTACTGAAATTTCCCCTTTTTTTGCAGAAAATGCTTCAAAGTATCGCTGAAAACATCAAAAAGAATGATCCTAACAGTAAAAAATCAGTAGAAACTGACTTAAATACAGTGAAAAAGGTCCCAACTAAAACAACATATGAACCTCCAGAGAAAAGGGACTTAGAAGAAAAAACTGTAGGAAATGTAGATAAAACTGTTTTAGGGACAACGACTAAAAATCAACAGAATGATGTTGTTAACGCTCGAAAAAATGTCCCGCCTTTTTTGTTAACCTTTGAAAATTTTAATCTGAATGTACATAATTGCATGGTCAATTCCGGTGCATCATCAAACATTATGCCTCTATCTGTTTTCCAAAAAATAAATGCAGAATTTAAACCTTCTGATATTAAAATCATTCAGCTAGATCGAACGAACGTTAAAGTAATTGGTGAGCTTAAAAATGTACTATTTAGACTATCATCCAATCCGAAAGTTAATCAGATAATTTATATTATCGTTGTTGTTATCCCTGAATTTTATGGCTTGTTCCTTAGCAGGGATTGGTCAGAGCAGTTGCACAGTTACTTTGCCACATATTGGTTTCACTTGTGGCTGCCCGGAAATGGACAACCCAAAAAAATTAGGATAAACATAGAATGATATCTTAAGCATACCGTAACAGATCTGAATGATGCAAATGAACCTTTCATTACATCTGCTAATTCATTTGAAATACAGGTAATGCATACCTTCTTTGGTAATATCATCACCGAAATCTCTCCTATCACTAATCCTGCGCAACAATCTAAACTTGTAACCTACACTCAGACATCATCTTTGACTAATATTCCAAGTACTTCCGATGAAACACATATATGGTCCTTATACTTTGACAGATCCAAATCCAAATAAGGAGTAGGCACTGGTTGTGTACTCATTGATCCTACAAGTAATAATACTTGTATGGCTTGCTGGTTCAAGTTTGAATGTACCAATAACACGGCCAAATACAAAGCACTTCTACAAGGACTCAGGAAAGATTTGGATATGGATGTGTGAAATTTCATAGTATTTGGTGATTATAAATCGTGGTGAGGCAGGTAAGAAACGCCATACATTGCTTATCACCACTTCTGAAAAGCTACCAGACAGAGCTATGGATTTTAATGCATAAATTTTCAGCATTCAATATAAATTTCATTCCTAGGTTGAGTAATTCAGAGGTTGATTTATTGGCCAATGTTTCTTCTAAACTATTGCCCACTGAAGGTATTTCTCCTAATGTGTTTTCAATTGAATTGGTGTTCAGACCGTTGATCCTAGATAACATTACAGATTTGAGAGTATTCGACGATGACCAACAGATTATCAACTTCCTGCATATGGAAGATACTTTCCATGGAGCAGTCATTGATGAAGGCACTCACGATGAAAACCTATGAAACTTCACGGTAGTATCAAATACTAGATCCCCTGAATAGACATCCGATCTGGTAAACTCTATCCCCAGATCTATTGTAAGACTAGAGAAATTTAATGACTTGCATGATAGATTTAGAGGGAAAGTTAATTGTAAAACGAACAATTCTTCTTTGGTTTATGAGACAATTAATTTAGGAACAAAGGAAAATCCTCAAAATATTAATCTGGGAACAGGATGTTCCAAGCAAGAATGATCTGCTTTTATACATTTGTTTAAAGAATTTAAAGATGTTTTTTCCTAGACATATGATGACTTGAAAAAATTCGACCCCAATATCACACAACATGTCATCCCCTTGACACCCTAGACTCATCCTTTTCAACAGAAATTGAGGAAGATGCATCCTAAATTAGAACCCATTGCTAAAAAAAACTAAATAAATTACTAACTGCAAAGATAATTTTCCGAGTGAGACACATGCAATGGGTGTATAATCTAGTCCATGTAAGGAAGAAAAGTGGTGAAATTTGACTCTGTGTCAATTTTTGAAACCTAAATCGAGCATCTGATAAAGATAACTACCTTGTTCCTCCAATGGAACAAATTCTCCAGTAGGTGTCTAGCTCCGAAAGACTATCTTTACTAGATGTCTTTTCAGGATACAAACAGGTCCTCATGTCTCCCTCGGATCAGCTTAAAACCACCTTTCACACTCCATGGGGCACTTATACCTACATGAAAATGCCTTTTGGACTGATAAACATTGGTGCCACTTTCCAGAGAGCAATGGAAATTTCTTTTCGTGGCCTCATTAACCAGTCGTTCGTGGTCTACCTTGATGATGTCACTGTATTCTCTAAAAACAAGAAAGATCACTTGTCCCACCTCAGGGCTGTCCTGGAACGATGTCACAAGTTCGACATATCTGTTAACCATAAGAAATTGGTCTTTGCAGTAGATCAAGTTATACTGCTCGGGTTTATAGTGTCTAAGGATGGAATGATTATTGACCCTAAAAGAACCCAAGCTATTGCTAAACTTCCCCCTCCTTCTTCTAAACAATCCATGTAGTCCTTTTTGGGCAAGATTAATTTCGTCAGAAGATTTGTCCCAAGCTTCTCAGAAATGGTGAGACCATTACAAAATTTAATTAAAAAAGATGCTTTATATCATTGGGGACCACAAGAAAGTTAGGCCTTCGATTCAATTATAAAATCAATAATAGAATCCCCTTCCTTGATGAGTCCCGATTTTTCTCATGATTTCACTCTTTATACCTTTGCTTCTGACCGATCTTATGTTGTTGTGTTAACGCAGAAGAATGCTGAAAGAAATGAGATACTCATTGCCTTCATGAGCTCATCTATCAAAGGAGAAGATATTAACTATGCATTAGTAGATCAACAGGCGTATGATTTCTTCAAAGAAGTGAAACAATTCCGGTCATACATGTTGAAATCCAGAACCAAGGTTATTGTTCCTTACCCAGTTGTAAGAAACCTATTAGTACAAAAAGAAATGGGTGAGAAAAGGGAAATTTGGATGATATCATTACAAGAATATGTCCTTGAAATAACCCCTGGATAGATTGTTAGAGGTCAAGGCCTATGTAAGTTAGTGGTTGATTCAGTTGAATAACAAGAAAGTCAAATAAACACCTCAACTGTAAACCAGCCTGACAAAAAGCAGATCAATTCTACACAAGTTACTGCCAATTCTTGGTATGAAAATATCAAATTTTATTTGACACATGGATATTGTCCCCATAATCTTGTTCCTAAAAATAGAAGATCAATTAGGCTTAAATCTGCATCTTTCCAGTGAATCAATGATGTCTTATTTCGAAATAATTTGATGGTGTGCTTATGTGTTGTTTAAAAAAACAAGAATAAAAAAAAGTACTATTTGAACTTCATTCAGGTGAAGTCAGTGGTCACATCGGTGGAGATACCACTACTCACAAAGTGCTAAGGTCTGGGTACTATTGGCCCACCATGTTTAAAGACGCCCATGCATTGTCCCGTAAATATACAATCTGCGAAAAGGCTGCGGGACGGGTGAAAAATGCAGCATTCCCTTTGCAGCATGTTATTGTAGATTCACCTTTTCAGCAATGGGGTCTTAACATCATAGGACCAATTAATACCTCTTCTTCGTAGAAACACAATTTTATCCTTACAACAAGGGATTATTTTACTAGATGGTCCGATGCTATACCTTTAAAAGTGGTAAACAAAAATCAGGTAGTATCCTTCCTAAACTCTCATAACATCACTCATTTCAGTATTCCCAAATATCGGGTCTTTGATAATGCCTCTTACTTTTGATCCCTTGATATGAACATTTTTTTGTTGGAAAAAGGGATTAAACGGAAGTATTCTGCAAGCTACTACCCTCAAGGAAATGTCTTAGAATAATCAACAAACAAAAAATTGATTAAGATCATTAAAAGGACAGTTTCAGAAAATCACAAAAATTGGCACAATGCATTGTATAATGCACTCTGGGCTAATAGAGTAACACCAAAAGATTATGTTGGTAATTCCCCTTTCTTCCTCATTTACGGAAGAGAATCCATTCTTCCCCCACATGTTTTACTCCCTTCTCTGCAATTGTCTCAGAGAGTTGAAGAAGAGGAGTGCCCTCTCCTAGAAAATCGAATCAATTCCTTGTTAAAATTGGAGGAAGTAAGAACACAGTTAAAACAAAAACTAGATCAGCATCAACAAATTGTTAAAAGCTGGTTTGATTCAAGTTCTTCTTCTGATAGGGACTTTGATGTTGGAGATCTGGTTCTTAAGTGGGATAAATCTCACGAGGGAAAAGGGGAACATACCAACTTCCAGAATCTGTGGCGGGGACCATTTGTAATTTCTGAAAAATTGGGTCCCAACTCTTTCCATCTGCATAATTTGGAGGGACAACTAGACACTTTCCTAGTGAATGGCTAGGCTCTCAAAAGGTATTTCACCTAGTGATTTCGGATCCACCCTTTTTGTACATATTTTTTATTTTCTTTTTTGTTTGAATTTTTGTTGTTTTCATTTTGCCTGATTTTAATCTGTTTTCCAAATAATTGCGTCTGAGTGACCAATTCATTTGTGGAAGGGAAATCTGAATTTTCATTCATTAGCAGCATTTGAAAACTCCTCAAAGCACCAATGCTATAAATGCTAAAACTTAGATCAGCAGAAATAAATTTCTGTTCAAAGCAGTGTTTCTAGTTTCTCCTTAAAATTACGAGAAGACATGATTATCATTAATAAAACTCTTAACAATGTCCTGTTTTAAGGAAAACAACTCAATTATACCTTCCTATCCTCGAGATGGTTTCTTAACAGAAATATAAGTGTTCATATCATGATGAAGGTCGTTAAATGAGAAAATAAGTTGTAAGGGATCAAGTTTTGTTTTCAAAATCTGAGATTTTCGGTATCACCCCGGTCTCTTGAATATCATAAACTTTCTGCAAATTTATAAACAAATTCTAGAGAATTGAAAGAACTGCAAGGTGTGGGAAGTGTTTGTAAACCCGTCAGGACAATGAACAAGTGTGTTGGCAGGGGGTAAATACATGCATTATGCCAAGGCAACTTCGTCGGGGTACTGAACAGCCATGTTGGCAACGAAGCAATCTCAGGTTTAAGAAAATTTTCAGGTATGTCTTTCGGAATTGATCAAAAGTAAAGATGTTATTTATCATGAATGGATGACTCTTGGATAAGACATAGGTGTTAGAGTGGGTTAAATGACATCCCTGTCGAGGCCTTGGATGCCTCCTGGCAGTAGTGGCCCTGTCAACAGTATCAGAGTCAACTTCCTAGACATCGTTTCACTCGTAATCAAGACGTGATAACATATTGCATTTTTGACAGAAATACATCCAATGCTAGACTATGTTATTTTTTGAGTTTTGATTAGAATGCTTGACCTGTTGTCAGCCGTGTCTTAAAAATTCAATCTTTTTTATTCATCCTAACATCAATTTTCTAGTGATGCGGAGATAATTGCTTCGCCCAGTATGTCACCATTGTTGGCAGCCACAATTCATTTTCGATACTTATCATGATCGGAAGATATTACACCTTTTTGTAGCTTCCATCACCTCCCATCTGCAAATGTTTATATTTCTGAGTTTCGAAGCGATGATTGGATTAAATCTTACCTTATTGAATCTTTATCGTTTGCATTTTCGTTTGTTTTATTTTTAATTCATGACTGTAAGCATGAACTAAAACATAAAATTTGGCTTGGTTTAATAATCTTTTACCTTAGAGATATCATTTTAAAACCCACCCATATGTCATTAAAATTTAAATCTTTATGAAATGGTTGATTTACACATTATCGAATTTTTGTTTTAATATGTTTGTTATGAATTCAATGGAGTCGATAGTTCATTGTTGAATTGTTTTGATGCATGAAAAACTTTGGTTAACTATTGATATTTTTCTCATGAATGTAATGGTCATATCAACATTCATGCCAATGAGTACATGCATGATGTACTTGCGTGTTTTCCTTACCTTGCTGGCCCAAAACATTAATGAATCTATTCATTATGTGCATAGGGTTTTGTACTCTGTAGGTTTTGGCACTCATCATGAGAGATGGAAATGAATTCTATGAACCCTCTGGTTTTTGTTCTCACTATTTCTCTTATATGATTTATGATATCCCCCAGGCTCTGCTATTTTCATGCTTCCACTCTTCGTTAAACCTGTTTTTGTTGCTCGCATGTTGGGAACTTAAAACCATCCCAAGTGATTTATGTTGCATCCTTATCACAGTGTTCATGGTGCTCATCCTGGCTCGAGAAGATCCAAAAAACCAGTGTTCCAGGAGGGAGGTTATCACCCATGTTGAACCATAGGATTTCGTGACCAATTTACCCCCATGTCTTAAGGGTAAAGAAGGATTTTTGGGTATTGGGCATGATTTGGAACAAACAAAAGGTAAGATTGAAGCACCCCTGGTTGATTGTGTCCCGCGTCAATCTTCCATCTCCCCGATACACTGTGATAGTTGCTTCGATTGGTTAGAGCGTTACTATACTGATGTTCCTCTCCTAGAGGCCTGAATTAGAACCTTGACTGCTCAGAATGATCTATTAAAACAAGAGAACCTCAATCACATACAGAGAGGGAAAATAAACGAATCAAGAGGGATGAAAATATAATCATTAAGAATACAACTAGTTTCAAAGCAATTATAAACTATGAATTGTCTGATCCCTCTTTGGCTAATTTTTAATGGTAAAACGATTTTATTTTATTTCATTCATTTCTGTTATCTAAGTCCAAATAAGTAGATTTGAATTTTGATTTCATTTGCTAAGAATAAGACTGGCTACAGAATATATGATTCTATAGCTAGTCCCTTTTGAATAATAATTAGTAATTAGTAATTGTTTTTCTAATATATCAAATTGGTTTTGCTATTCTCAGGAAATGGAAGATTGTGTTGTTGATTTCTTGGAGTAAATATTTTCAATTATACTCTTAAATGATCAATAGTTTCTCCTTTTTTATGTTTTATAAAACTTTGGTTTAATTTTGAACAAACCAACTCTTGTATGAGTGGTTTACAATGCACTATTTTTGTAATATTACTTGATTTTGGCACATTCAACTCTATCATGTGTGCTATGAGTATTTGGATCCTAGATTACTTTAAATATTGTTCACTCTTGTTAATGAGACATCTTTGATTTAGACGCATTATGGACATGTAATTCCCAAGACTGTACGGAGAAGGTGTTCACATCTCGGCTTTAGACTAGCGTGACACTGTCCCATCACATTTTTTCTTTTATATTATGGAATATTAATATATTATACAACTTTAGTCTTATTAGTATATAATGTTCCATTTTATTCAACACTTTAAATTATGTCTGTAATTTTATGTTCATATATTATATCTGTGATTGTTATTTCACTTCACTATCATTGATTTATGCTTGATGTTAAGAGATGTATTATATGAATTCTTGATATTAAATTTATTTTACTATAAGTATTCATCATTACAAGGTCACCAGATCTATATGTTTATTTCTCTGCTCTTATATCGTTGCTCCAAAAATACCTTGAGTTTATTTTGGACATGTTAGCCCAAGCCCATTACCGGTTTCTCTCACAGGCAAGATAGATGGAAGTTTGAATTGCGTAGGGATATAGACACATTATGTGACTAATATCAGGTTATTTTATTCATATTATATTTATATTATTAGTTTATTTATGAATGAAATAAGATAGATTAAATTGGTTGTGACTGTTATTTTGTTCTTGTTTCAAATTATGTTTTATTAGTATCTTTTTTTGAGTTCTTAGATTTTAAATTATTAAACAAAAAATATAAAATATATGTGCTTTCTTTATCTACTTGATAAACAATTTCAAAAACATTGATTTCGCAAGACATTCACCAAAACTTGCAATTTGTAAATACCTTGTTCATAATCACGTATTCATATTTATGTTTTTGTTTTAACACTTGTAAATAATTAAATTCATGTACATAGTAACGTAGTTATATCTTTAGAACAATTTATTTCCTTTCTTTGTTTTAGGACCCTAGTTGGCTAACGAAGCCATTAAACCCATTAGGATAGATCATACCAAACGACTTGGGTTAATTAGACAACCTTGGTCTAGATCTATCATTCCATTTGATGGTGTGTCACCTATGCCCATCAAAAAATGGTGCTAGAAGGAGGGCCTAAATTTAATTGATGGCATGTGGAGGTTGCAAGAATCCTCCCTCACACACTTGTTCCCATGTCGTAATGCATAGTCGCTCAAACAACAACGTTACAATTGAAACAACAACTGCCTCAATCAATAATCCCAATATTCCTATTGAAGTGGTCATACCAGTTCCTCGAGGGGCCGATGTCCAAGAAATTGTTCATCAGTCACTCATAAGAAGGCATAATACCTTAGCCCATATCAAACAACCTGGTAGAACACTTAATCAACCCCTTGATTTCTCAGATATCCAAGAACAACTTCAAGGCACTAGTCTCCCTGAAAACCCTTTAGGTGATAATACTATCAATCTTATTGATACACCTATCCTTGGAGATGAAGGGTCTGGTATCCCACCTTCCCCACCAAGTTAGTCTCCATCCTCTTCAAGAGGATAATCTTCAAACAAAGACAGTTCTTCATCAGAACCTTCTCGACCTTCGACACCACCAACTCCCATGCCAAACCAAAACAATCCTACTAGACCTTGTCTTGATCAAGATGTTGTGGTTGTACTCGGACCTCAGCACCCATTACCAAAACACCCAAAGAAATGGTTGCCTAAATTTGATCCACATTCTAAACAATATGCTGATGATCACATCAAAAAATTTATTTTGGCCATTAGACTTCGAAGTGTTGAGCATGAAGATGTAGTATGAAGATTATTTCCTTATACTTTTGAGGGGAATGCCTCCACATGGTATTTCACTTAGCAGCCCCAAACCATTGTCTCTTGGGACAAGTTTGAAACTTGTTTCTTGGAAAAATTTGGAAATGATAAATCTCCTAAAGTCTTGGTTATGGAACTCTCCAGTATAAAAATGAATCCTAAGAAAAAAGTAAAAGACTTTAACCAAATATTTCTTACTTTAAATAATAAAATGCCTGTAGATTCGATGCCTGTGGAAAGTCTAATTGTTGCATATTACGTTAAATCCTTGCATAATAATATTGATGTATGGGTCAAAAGGTCTAAAAAAAACACCTTGTTAGGAGCCTTTGAGTAGGTGAGTCAAATTGAAAAAGATATATTAAACTTAAAATACAATCGTAGCAGTGAAGCTGAAATAACCTCATCTTCTAAGAAGAAAGTATAAATTCTTACTAGGCCACCTCAACTTAAGAATCAATGAGAAAATTTAGACTTAGAAAGCTTGCAAAAGGCTTTCCAAAAATTGTCCAATCAGGTCGTTGACTTGAAGAGGTCATCCGATGAGGCATCAACAAGCAAAGGAAGTTTTAAACCTCCTTTCAGAAAACCTTTTCCTCCCAACTGGCCAAACCCAACCACAGAAGGTATAAATTTTGAAAGTTTACAGTTTTCTTTACAAACCATCTTAGAAGCACATGATAGTTCTGCTTTTTTGGTCGCTTGTTAGATAGTATTATACGAGGAAGATTCATCTACTTCTATTTTTGGTCACTTGTCGGATAGTATTTTCCAAGTAAACTTCGAAACTGTCCACCCCTATAATACAAGGAGAAAAACCCAAGGAAAACAATCTTATGAAATGAGTAAAAATGTGCTTCCAAAACAATCAACGCAAGATGAAATTAAACAAAGCTTAGAAACCCCTATTTTAGAATACGATTTGATTGAAGATCTGAAAAAATTGAGGGATAATATTTATGTTTTTGAGTTTCTGAAATTTAACCTTATTTTGCAGAAAATGTTTCTAAGTATCGCTGAAAACAGCAAAAAGAACGATCCTAACAGCAAAAAAACAACATAAATTGATTTAAATACATCCAAAGAGGTCCCAACTAAAACAACATCTAAACCTCCAGAAGAAAGGGACTTAGTAGAAAAAACTGTAGGAAATGTAGATAAAATTGTTTTAGGGACAACAACTAAAAATCAACAGAATTCTTTTGTTAACGCTCGAAAAAATGTCTCGCCTTTTTTGTTAACCTTTGAAATTTTTAATCAAAATGTACATAATTGCATGGTCAATTCCAGTGCATCATCAAACATGATGCCTCTATCTATTTTCCAAAAAATAAATCCAGAAGTTAAATCTTTTGATCTTAAAATCATTCAGCTAGATCGAACTAACGTTAAAGTAATTGGTGATCTTAAACATGTACTGATTAGACCATCATCCAATCCAAAAGTTCATCAAATAATTGATATTATCATTTTTTATATCCCTGAAGTTTATGGCTTGTTCCTAAGCATGGATTGGTTGGAGCAGTTGCACGGTTACTTTGCCACAGATTGGTCTCACTTGTGGCTGCCTGAAAATGGACAGCCCAACAAAATCACGATAAACAAAGAACGTTATCTTAAGCATACCGTAATGGATCTAAATGATGCAAATGAACCTTTCATTACATATACTAATGCATTTGAAATGCAGGGAACAAATACCTTCTTTGGTAATTTCATGACCGAAATCTCTCCTATCACTAATCCTGCGCAATAATCTGAAGTTGTAGCCTACACTCAGACATTATCTTTGACTAATATGACAAGTACTTTCAGTGAAGCACAAATATGGTCCTTATACTTTGAAGGATAAGGAGCAAGTACTGGTTGTGTACTCATTGATCCGACAAGTAATAAGACTTTTATTGCTTGTTGGTTAGAGTTCGAATGTACCAATAACACAACCAAATACGAAGCACTTCTACAAGGACTCAGGAAAGCTTTGGATTTGGATGTGCAGAATTTGATAGTATTTGGTGATTCAAAAATCATGGTTAGGCAGGTAAGAAATGCCATACATCGCTTATCACCACATCTGTAAATCTAGCAGATAGAGGTATGGAGTTTGATGCATAAATTTTCAGCATTCAATATAAATTCCATTCCTAGGTTGAGTAATTCAGAGGTTGATTTATTGGCCAATGTTTATTCTAGACTATTGCCCACTGAAGGTCTTTCTCCTAATATGTTTTAAATTGAATTGTTGTTTAAACCATCGATCCCATATAACATTACAAATTGGAGAGTATTCGATGATGACCAATAGATTATCAACTTCCTAGATATAGAAGATATTTTCCAAGGAGCAGTCATTGATGAATGCACTCACGATTAAAACCTATGAAACTTCACGGTAATATCAGATCTTAGATCCCCTGAATTGACATCCAATATGGTAAACTATATCCCTAGATATGTTGTAAGACTAGAGAAATTTTATGACTTGCATGATAAATTTAGAGGGACAGATAATTGTAAAACGAATAGTTCTTCTTTGGTTTATGAGACGGTTAATTTAGGAACAAAGGAAAATCCTCAAAATATTAATCTGGGAACAGGATGTTCTGAGAAAGAATGATCTTCTTTTATAAAAAAATTTAAAGAATTTAAAGATTTTTTGCCTGGACATATGATGACTTGAAAACATTCGACCCCAATATATGTCATCCCCATGAAACACTAGACTCAACATTTTCAACATAAATTGAGGAAGATGCATCCTAAATTAGAACCCACTGTTAAAAAAGAACTAAATAAATTACTAACTGCAAAGATAATTTTCTCGGTGAGACACACGCAATGGGTGTCTAATCTAGTCCCTATAAGGAAGAAAAGTGGTGAAATTTGACTCTGTGTCAATTTTTGGAACCTAAACCGAGCATATGATAAAGATAACTACCCTTTTCCTTCAATGGAACAAATTATCCAACAGGTTTCTGGCTCTGAAAGACTATCTTTGCTAGATGGATTTTTCGGATACAACCAGGTCCTCATGTCTCCCTCAGATCCGCTTAAAACCACCTTTCGCACCCCGTGGGGCACTTATGCCTACAGGAAAATGCCTTTTGGACTGATAAATGTTGGTGCCCCTTTCCAGAGAGCAATGGAAATTGATTTTTGTGGCCTCATTAACCAGTCGATCGTGGTCTACCTTGAATATGTCACTGTATTCTCTAAAAACAAGAAAGATTTCTTGTCCCACCTTAGGGTTGTCCTAGAATGATGTCGCGAGTTTGACATATCTCTCAACCCTAAGAAATCGGTCTTTGCACTAGAGCAAGGTGAACTGCTCAGGTTTATAATGTCTAAGGATGGAATGATTATTGACCCTGAAAGAACCCAACCTATTTCTAAACTTCCCCCTCCTTCTTCTAAAAAAGCCATGTAGTCATTTTTGGGCAAGAATAATTTCGTCAGAAGATTTTTCCCAAGATTCTCAGAAATGGTAAGACCATTACAAAATTTAATTAAAAAATATGGTTTATATAAAATCAGGCCTTCGATTCAATTAGAAAATCAATAATAGAATCCCCTTCCTTGATGAGTTCTGATTTTTCTCAGGATTTCACTCTTTATACCTTTGCTTATGACCGATATTATGTTGTTGTGTTAACGCAGAAGAATGTTGAAAGAAATGAGATACCCATTGCCTTCATGAGATTAGCTTTCAAAGGAGCAGATCTTAACTACCCAGCAATAGATCAACAGGCATATGCTATCTTCAAAGCAGTGAAACACTTTCGGTCATACCTGTTGAAATCCAGAGCCAATGTTGATTTTCCTTACCCAGTTGTAAGAAACCTATTAGTACAAAAAGAATTGGGTGAGAAAAGGGATAATTGGATGACTTCATTATAGGAATATGACCTCAAAATAACCCCTGCACAGATTGTTAGAGGTCAATGCCTCTGTAAGTTAGTGGTTGATTCAGTTGAAGAACAAGAAAGTCAAATAAACACCTCAACTGTCAACCAACCTGACAAAAAATAGATCAGTTGTGCACAAGTTACTGCCAATTCTTGGTATGAAAATATTACATTTTATTTGACACATGGATCTTCTACCCTTAATCTTGATCCTAACAACATAAGATCACTTAGGCTTAAATATGCATCTTTCCAATTAATCAATGATGTATTATTTAAAAAACACTTTGATGGTGTGTTTATGTGTTGTTTAGAAAAAGAAGAATAAAAAAAAGTACTATCTGAACTTCATGTAGGTGAAGCCAGTGGTCACTTCGGTGGAGATACCACTGCTCACAAAGTGATAAGGGTCGGGTACTATTGGCCCACCTTGTTTAAATACTCCCATGCGTTGTTCTGTAAATGCATAATCTGCCAAAAGGCTGCAGGATGGGTGAAAAAGGCAGCATTCCCTTTGCAACTTGTTACTGTAGATTCACCTTTTCAAAAATGGGGTCTTGACATCATAGGACCAATTAACCCCTCTTCTTTGCAGCAACACAAGTTTATCCATACACCAACATATTATTTTACTAGATGGTCCGAAGCTGCACCTTTAAAAGTGGTAAACACAAATTAGGTAGTGTCCTTCCTAAACTCTCATATCATCACTCATTTTGGTATTCCCGAATATCTGGTCTTTGATAATGCCTCTTAATTTTCATCCCTTGATATGAAAGTTTTTGCTTTGGAAAAAGGGATTAAACTGAAGTATTATGCAAGCTACTACCCTAAAGGAAATGTCTTAGCAGAATCAACAAACAAAAATTTGATTAAGATCATTAAAAGGACAGTTTCAGAAAATCACAAAAATTGGCACAATGCACTATATAATGCACTCTGGGCTGATAGGGTAACACCAAAAGTTTATGTTGGTAATTCCACTTTCTTCCTCGTTTACAGAAGAGAAGCCATTATTCCCCCACATGTATTACTCCCTTCTCTGCAATTGTCTCAGTGAGTTCAATAAGAGGAGTGCTCTCCCCTAGAAAATCAAATCAATGCCTTGTTAAAATTGGAGGAAGTAAGAACACAATAAAAGAAGAAACTAGATCAACATAGTAAAATTGTTAAAAGACGATTTGATTCAAGTTCCTCTTCAGATAGAGAATTTGATGTCGGAGATCTAGTTCTTAAGTGGGATAAATCTCACGAGGGAAAAGGGGAACATACCAAGTTCCAGAATTTGTGGCTGGGACCATTTGTAATTTCGGAAAAATTGGGTCCCAACTCTTTCCGTCTGCATAATTTGGATGGATAGCTAGACACATTCCCAATGAATGGCTAGGCTCACAAAAGGTATTTCACCTAGTTATTTTGGATCCACCCTTTTTGAACATATTTTTTATTTTCATTTTTTTTTTGAATTTTGGTTGTTTTCATTTTGCCTGATTTTGATTTGTTTTCCAAATAATTGTGTCTGAGTCACCATTTCATTTGTGGAAGGGAAATCATCATTTTCATTCATTAGAAGTAGTTGACGACTCCTCAAAGCACCAGTGCTATAAATGCTAAAACTCAGATCAACAGAAGTAAATTTCTGTTCAAAACAATGTTCCTGGTTTCTTTGTAAAATTACGAGAAGACAAGATTATCATTAATAAAACTCTTTACGATGTCTCTGTTTTAAGGAAAACAACTCAATTATACCTTCCTATCCTAGAGATGGTTTCTTAACAGAAATCTAAGTGTTCAAATCATGATTAAGGTCATTAAACGAGAAAATAAGTTGTAAATGATCGAGTTTTTTTTTCAAAATCTGAGATTTTCGATATCACCCCGCTCTCTTGAATATCATAAAGTTTATGCAAATTTATAAACAAATTATAGAGAGTTGAAAGCACTGCAAGGTGTGGGAAGTGTTTGTAAACCCGTTGGGACACTAAACAGGTCGGATGGGAGTAGGTAAATACATGCATGATGCCAAGGCAACTTCGCGAGGGTACTGAACAAGCCTGCTGGCAGCGAAGCAATGACAGGTTTAAGAAAATTTTCAAGTATGTCTTTTGGAAATGATCAAAATTAAAGATGTTGTGTATCATGAATGGATGACTCTTGGATAGGACATAGGTGTTAGAGTAGGTTAAATGAAATCCCTGACGAGGCTATGGATTCTTGCACGCAGATGTGGCCCTGTCAACAGTATCGGAATCGGCTACCTAGACATCGTTTCACTCGTAATCAAGACTTGATACCATATTTCAGTTTTGACAGAAAAACATCTAATGCTAGACTATGTTATTTTTTGAGTTTTGATTAGAATGCTTGACATGTTGTCAACTGTGTCTTAAAAATTCATCCTTTCTTATTCACCCTAACATCAATTTTCTGGTAATGCAGAGATAACTGTTTCACCCAGTACGTCGACATTGTTGGCAGCCACAATTGATTTTCGATACTTACCATGATTGAAAGAGATTACACCTTTCTATAGCTTCCATCACCTCCCATTTGTAAATGTTTATATTTCTGAGTTTTGAAGCGATGGTTGGATTAAAGATTACCTTATTGAATCTTTATCGTTTACATTTTCATTTGTTTTATTTTTAATTCATGACTGTAAGAATGAATTAAAACATAAAATTTGGATTGGTTTAATAATCTTTTACCTTATAAATGTCATTTTAAAACCCACCCATATGTGATTAAAATTTAAATCTTATGAAATGGTTGATTTACACATTATCGAATTTATGTTTTAATATGTTTGGTATGAATTCAATGGACTCGATAGTTCATTGTTGAATTGCTTTGATGCATGAAAAACCTTGGTTAAATATCGATATTTTTCTCATGAGTTTAATGGTCATATCAACATTCATGCCAATGAGTACATGCATGTTGTACTTGCATTTTTGCCTTACCTTGATGGACCAAAACATTAATGAAGCTATTCATTATGTGCATAGGGTTTTGTACTCTGTAGGTTTTGGCACTCATCACGAGAGATGGAAAGGAATTCTATGAACCCTTTGGTTTTCGTTCTCACTATCTCTCCTATCTGAGTTATGATATCCCCCAGGCTCTGTTAATTTCATGCTTCCACTCTCCGTTCAAACCTGTTTCTATTTCTCTCATGTTGGGAACTTAAAACCATCCCGAGTGATTTATGTTGCATCCTTATCATGGTGGTCATGGCGCTTGTTGTTCATATAGAGCTGAATGGATTCCAAGCCTTACTATCCCATGAAGATGCTATTGATGAACTAAAGGATCATGGCTGGGATGTATTTCTCAAGAGGTTCGAGGGTTATAATATCTAGGTTGCAAAATATTTTGCACTAACCTTTGACAGTTTCAGACCCAAGATTGGAGACACACATTTGGAATTGAGAGAGGATTTCGTGAGAAAAGCAACATGGCTCCCATCAAAGGTTGAGAGTTGGTTTAAAAATACCAAAATAGAAGAGGTCCCATGGAGTTTTTTTACGACTTCCCATAAAACCACTTGTTGTATAAAAGGTATTCCTATCGCTCTATTAAAACCTAGATGGCATGGTCTACTATTAATTTTGAAGCAATTTTTTAAGTGCGAAGGTCAATACGGTTTGGTTTTTCTATATCAAATCCGCTTGCTTATGAATTTCATAGGGTTCAATTTAGATATTCCCTTTTACCTATTGATGAGTATTTACAATATGTCCAAGCATTACAAGTGACAGGGTATCAATTCGAGCATGTTTCACCATGGACTTGTTAAAATCTTGTTGGTGTATCATTTGTCTAACATAGGTGACAGTTGGGAGACCTTTCTGATGAGAAATGGATTCACCTAGGTTGACCCTATAGCCAAACCTCTTTTTATTGAAAACCCCAACTCAGACAGGCCGGTGGTTGAAATCTAGTTCGTTGATTCAATTGATGGACCAGAGTTTATTGATAAAACCCCTCTAGATAAAATATTATCGTGTAGGTTTTCACCTGCAAGATCTCCAGAACAAGTGACTACCGAATTGAAGGGAAATGATCCTCATGTGTGATCCAGATTTTATGAGAAGAATGAAATGAATACAGATTATAACAGGTGCTTAACACAAAATAACAGAGATACAATAAAATTGGTTTTTTATTCAATAATGAAATAAGCTGAAACTGTAAAATGCAACGGAAACAAGCTTGTTGGAATGGTGGTGGCTTATCTCTGAGAAGAGATGTGACGGAAGCATGCATTCACAAGAAGAAGGTTACAATGAGGCTCTGAAGGCCTTTTTACAATAAGAAAGAATTCCAAAAATCCTAGACATCCAAAAACCTAACCCTAGGAGATGAAGCGCCAAAAGTCATGTGGGCCTTGTTTGGGTAAGTTAGTACATCAACTTCCCAGGGTCGTAACTTTTGCATACGATCTTTGTTTTAAGCGTGTGATAACCCATTTCAAAGGTATCATTGAGGAGATTCATTTTTGGGGCTCATTCATGCCTTCGAATATCATTGAGGAGCTCAATACCGAGAAACCTTCATTTAGGCCCTCAAAATGGCCCCGGAAGTTAAAACTGCTAAAAATAGTAAATTGCCAAAAATGTCAGAAAATTGTTTTGAGCCAGTTGGAAAAGGTGGGTGGCCACTTATATCCATATGGATCAATCCTCCCTCCTTAGGAATCAATGGCCTCCATTGCATTGAGGTCCCCCATTAGATGAGGAAATTTCTGCTGAATTTGGCCCCGGGTGAGCCACTTGCCTTGGTGCAAGAGCTGCCCTGCTTTGATGACTCGATAAAGTTGGATCCTTTGTTGTCGAGTGCCCTTGATATGTCTATCCACAATATGATCATTGGATGCTTGTTGTATACAGTCGAGGTTGAGATTTGTTGGTTTCAGTTGTTTTTCTACTTCTGAGGTGTCCAATAATGGTGGGAAATAAGGTCGAAGGAGATCCACATTGAACACTGGGTGCAGGCCAAGGAAAGGAGGAATATTGAGCTCAAAAGAATTATCCCCCATGGCCTTGGTGATAGTGTACAGTCCATAACAGAGTAGGCGAAGCTTCTAATGGGGTCCTGTAAGGCGTTCTTACTGCAAGTGCAACCAAACTTTGTCTCCCAACTGAAACTTATGCAACACTCGATGTTGATCATGGCACTGTTTGTACTTGTCATTGGACTTATGTAGGATATCTTGAACCTGTTGGTGGATGTGATGGATCCTCTCAATGAACCGGGTGTCCTTGTCAACTTTAGTTGGAGCAGGAGATCAGTCAATTGAGGTGACTGCAAGGGGAAGTGCAACATCTATGGGACCCAATGGTTGGAATCCCAACCCCACTTGAAAGGGGTTGTGGTCAATTGAGCTATGAAAGGCTCAGTTGTAGCTATGTTGTACATAGGGAAGGCTCTCATCCCATGTGCGAGGGTTCTTTGAATTATACATGTGAAGGATATGCACAATCATTCGATTTACAACCTCGGTTTGGCCATCTGTCTAGGGGTGGAAGGCTGTGGATTTGGTGAGCTTAGTGTCCAGCAGTGCCCAGAGGCTCGACCAGAATGTGCTGAGAAATCGACTATCTTGATATGAGACAATGGTTTGTGGGACTCCAAAATGTACCCAGACTCGTTCAAAGAAGAGCTTGGTAGTGGCCTTTGTTGTGATTCTCTTCTTGCAGGCAACCAGAATCGCCATCTTAGAAAAGCGATCAACAACCACAAAAAAACAGTCATTTCCCTGCTTGGTGGATGGGAGGCCTAACATGTAGGCCATTGAGATGGATTCCCATGGCCTATTAGGAGTAGGAAGAGGGGTGTACAGGCCCCATTTCTTAGTGGTTGGTTTGGCAATAGCACAGGCAGTGCAGGACCTGATATACTTGCCAACCTCCTATCGAAGTTTCAGCCAGTATAAATGTTTCTGTAGCATCGCCACTATCTTTTTGACGCCGAAGTGTCCTGCCACCTGACTGTAGTGGGCTTCCTAGATCATCTTCTCTTTCTCACTTGATGGAACAAAGATATGGCCTAGACGACACAACAACCCATCCTGAAGATGGAAATTATCGACAACTGCATTTGCACCCAACATTTGGTAGGTGGTGGCAAATTCAGGGTTTGTCTCATAGAGTTGGGGCCATCTAGATGTCTCATGGCCGCAAGAGTCTAGCACCATGGTGAGTGCCACAACTGGCATTCTGCTAAGGCAATCAACGATGTGATTGGTGCTTCCTATTTTGTACTCTAGGTTGAGGTGGAATTGCTACAAGTATGTGGACCACTTTTGATGGCGGTCATTCTACAATTTTCCCTATGTATACATGAACTATAGTGGCTTATGATCAATGTGGATGATGTCTCCTTCACAAGAATGTAATGTCTCCACGGGTGGCATGCTTGCACAATGGAGTACATTTCTTTGTCATAAGTAGGGTACTTACAGACAGTATCTGACAGTGTCTCACTATGATAGGCCACGGGGTGGTCGTGCTGAGTGAGAACAACACCCAAAACATAGTCTGAAGCATTTATCTCGATCTCAAATGGATGTTGCAAGTCTGGTAGTGAAAGTACTGGGGATGAGCACACGCGTTGCTTCAAATCATCGAACACTTTTTGTTGGGACTGGCCCCACACAAATTTTTCCTTACCACCACCCCTGTTTATTTGGTTGAGGGCCCATGCAATATGGGAGAAACCCAACACAAACCTGCAGTAGAAATTAGCAAGTCCCAAGAAGCTTTGAAGCTCAATGAGTGTTGTTGGGGCTGGCCAGTCATGGATGACTTGGATCTTGGCTAGATCCACATGTACGCCATGCTGATCAATGATGTAGCCCAGGTAATGGACCCTATCCATGCCGAAGGAGCATTTTTCCAGGTTGGTGTATAGCTTGTGTTGCCGCAGTATGTGCAAAACCTGCTGAATATGCTGCAAGTGTTCGGCCCAAGTCTTGTTGTAAATTAGAATGTCATCCAGATACACCACTACAAAAGTATTGGTGAATGGTTGCAAGATATTGTCCATCATCCTCATGAAAGTGGTTGGATCATTTGTCAAACCAAAGGGCATGACCAACCATTCAAAAAGTCCTTCCTTTGACTTGAAGACGGTCTTCCATACATCTATTTGTTCTATCGGGACCTGGTGGTAGCCAGAATTCGGATCAATATTAATGAAGTATTTGTCCCCCATGAGTTGATCAAGGAGGTCATCGATTCAGGGAATCAGGTACTGGTTTCTGACAGTGATTTTATTCAGAGCCTGGTAATCAATATAGAGTTGCCAGGTTTCATCTTTCTTCTGTACCAGCATGATTGGGCTCCCGCAAGGTGATGAGCTAGGGTGGATGTGCCCCTTGTGGAGTAGTTCTTGGATCTATCACTTGATCTCCTCATTATCTAACAAAGAGCGATGATAGACTAGCCCATTGGGTAGCGGTGCACCGGGGTCAGATCAATGTTGTGCTTGACCTGGCAGTGCATAGGTACACGTGTAGGTGAGGAGAAGACATTTGAGTATTCTTCCATGACCTTATCTACTTGCTTCTGTTGTGTGGAGAGGTCGGCCGCAGAGACCCCAGATGTGGTTGTGATCTTTTGCTTATTCTAAGAGCGAATCACAAAGAAAAAAAACTTCCCCGTCTAAGAGATGACCTTCCTGCATTGCTTTGCAGAGATCAAGGAAATAGCATTAGGTGGGACTGCCTCGGGTATCCTGTACAATTTCCTATTCAAAGTAATAATAACACTACGAGGCCTAGACTCATATATATAATGAGGTTTCCATAAAGAAGGTTGGCCCAAAATAACATCACAAACTTCAAGAGGAGCAACATCACACAATACCTCGTCTTTGAAGGTCTTGATGTCGTATGACAATTGGCACTGTTGGCTGACACGGAGATCACTTCCTTGGCGGAGCCATCGAATGGTGTAGGGTTGTGGGTGCGGCATTGTTGGCAGGGCCAGCCGCTTGACGACCTCTACTGAGATGAGGTTATTTTGGCTACCGCTATCAATGATGAAGTGCAACAGGGTGCCTTTTACCCACATCTGTGAATGGAAGAGGCACTCTCCTTCTTCTGGCTCATGTGGTTCACTAGGCTGGAGCTTGGTAGTAGCAACGGTGGACCTGGGTTCCACGTCAATGATCCATCTTCCCCTTTCTGGTTCTATCTCAAAGTTAGAATCTACATCTGATTCAGAGGCTTTCACTTCGACCACCAGTGACTTCTTTGAGCGACAGTCAACAGTGTTATGCCAAGGGCTCTTATGGAAGTCACACCACTTCCCAGTATCTTTCTTTGTATTTTCGGTGTCCTTCTTTTCTTGCAGCTTGTACTGGTTGTCCTGATACTATCCATCTTTTCTCTTTCCTTTGTTCGGTGGGTTGGGGCCGCCCTTTCCTGGCTTTTGTTGTGCAGGGTTCCCAGGCCCAAATTGTCGCACCTTTTGTTTGAGCTTCTGCTCGATTTTGATGACATATTGGTAGGCCGCACCCAAGGATGAGATGTCAAGAAATTCCATTTTGTTTTGGATTTATCTATGCAGAGCATCGCAATACTTGAGCACCAGATGTCGTGCTGAATCTTTGATACCCAACTTGATGTGAGGGGTAAGGAAGATATTTGTGAAATCTGGCACTGCTTGGTCTCTTTCTTGCCGCAGTGTGGTCCATTTGGTATACAGGTCGTCATAACTTCCAACAGGGTAGTATTGTTCCTTAATAGCATCCCTAAAGGATTCCCAGGTGGTCATGACTAAAAATAATGAGGTTTCCTCTGTTTCCTTTTGCTCACAGAAAGTTTCCCACCAATCTTTGACATGGGGAATGGCTTTGAGGAGCACAAAGGTAATATTTTCTTTATTCGAAAATTTATGAATAGAAAAATACCCTTCTAGTAGATTCAACCACTTGTCTACAAAATCTGCATCTATATGACCTTCAAATATAGGAATATCAAAGTTTATTTGTACCTTGAAGGGGGTGATGCCTCCGTTTGAAGAATATGCATCGCCTGTTGGTAGTCGTCGAAGGATTTGCATGAAACTATCCATCATCTCGTTCCTCTGTTGCGTGAGGGATTCCTCAATCAATAGTTTGAAAGGATCTCCTATAATGTCATATTTCTTTTCTCCTACCATGGGAGGTCTCTTGGGCGTGCGAGATCTTTTGTCCTCAAGATAAACAAGCTCGAGACCCAACTCTTTGTACTCCAACCTCGTTGGGGACATGCATTAAGACGACAAGGAGCAGACCGCTTTGATACCATTGATCCAGATTTTATGAGTAGAATGAAATGAATATAGATCATTAACAGGTTCTTAACACAAAATAACAGAGATACAGTAAAACTGTTTTTTTATTCAATAACGAAATAAGCTGAAACTGTAAAATGCAACAGAAACAAGCTTGTTGGAATGATGGCGGCTTATCTCTGAGAAGAGATGTGACGGCAGCGCGCATTCGAAAGAAGAAGGTTACAATGAGGATCTGAAGTCATGTCTAAAATAAGAAAGAATTCCAAAAACCCTAGACATCCAAAAACCTAACCTTGGGAGATGAAGCACCAAAAGTCATGTGGGCCCCGTTTGGGTAAGTTAGTACATCAACTTCCCAGGGTCGTAACTTTTGCATACAATCTCTGTTTTAGGCGTGTGATAGCCCGTTGGAAAGGTATCGTCAAGGATATTAATTTTTAGGGCTCAATAATGCCTTCAACCATAATTCAGAAGCTCGATACCGAAAAAACTTCATTTAGGCCCTCAAAATGGCCCCGGAAGCTAAAACTGCTAAAAATAGGAAATTGCCAAAAATGTCAGAAAACTATTTTGAGCTGGTTGGAAAAAGTGGGTGGCCATCGATATCCATGTGGATCAATGTGTCTGTGAACGATGCTATTTTGAACGTTAATGATAAAAATGATGTCAAGAAACTCTGTAAAGGAAGGAAACAACAGTGCACAGATTTGAGTTTCAAGAATAAGATTGTCGGTCGTCTAATCTCTAGAAAAATAAGAAATCAAAAGGATAATCATCTGAGCTCAATCAAATTGATCAAGATCGATGAGGGTTCATATCGTGAGATATAGGATTTCCTGGCTCGAGAATACCCAAAAAATCAATGTTCCAGGAGGGAGGTTATCACCCATGTTGAACCATATGATTTTGTCGCCAATTTACCCCCGTGTCTTAAGGGTAAAGAAGGAATTTTTTCTATTGGGCAAGATCTAGAAGAAACATAAGGTAATATAGAAGCACCCCTATTCGATTGTGTCCCACGTCGATCTTCCATATCCCCGGTACATTGTGATAACTGCGTCGATTGGGTAGAGCATTACTATACTAATGTTCCTCTCTTACATGCCCAAATTAGAACCTTGACTTCTTAGAACGATCTATTGAAACAAAATAACCTTGATCTCAATGCACATACAAAGAGGGAGAATAAACAAATCAAGAGGGCTGGAAATATAATCATTAACAATACGACCAGTTTCAAAGAAATTATAAACTATGAACTGTCTGATCCCTCTTTGGCTAATTTTTTATGGTAAAACAATTTTATTTGATTTCATTCATTTCTATTATCTAAGTCCAAATAAGTAGATTTGAATTTTTATTTCATTTGCTAAGAATAAGACTGGCTATAGAATCTATGATTCTATAGCTAGTCCCTTTTGAATAATAATTAGTAATTAGTAATTGTTTTTCTAATATATCAAATTGGTTTTGCTATTCTCGGGAAATGGAAGATTGTGTTGTTGATTTCTTGGAGTAAATATTTTCAATTATACGCTTAAATGATCAGTAGTTTCTCCTTTTTTATGTTTTATAAAACTTTGGTTTAATTTGGAACAAACCTACTCTTGTATGAGTGGTTTACAATGCACTATTTTTGTAATATTACTTGATTTTGGGAGATTCAATTCTATCCTGTGTGATATGAGTATTTGGACCCTAGATTACTTTAAATACTATTCACTCTTGTTAATGAGACATATTTGATTCAAACGCATTATGGACATGTAATTCCCAAGACTGTATGGACAAGTTGTTCACATCTCAGCTTTAGACCAGCGTGACAGTGTCCCATCACGTTTTTCCTTTTATATTATGGAATATTAATATGTTATACATTTTTAGTCTTATTAGCATACAATGCTTCATTTTATTTAGCACTTTAAATTCTTTCTATAATTTGTTGTTCATATATTATATCTGTGATCATTATTTCACTTCAATATCTTTGATTTATGCTTGATGTTAAGTGATGTATTATATGAATGCTTGATATTAAATTTCTTTTACTATAAGTATTCATCATTACAAGGTCACCAAATCTATATGTTTATTCCTCTTCTCTTATATCCTTGCTCCAAAAATACCTTGAGTTTATTTTGGAGATGTTAGCACAAGCCTGTTACAGGCTTCTCTCACGGGCAAGATAGCTCGAAGTTTGAATTGCGCAAGGATGTAGACACATTATGTGACTAATCTCAGGTTAGTATTATTCATATTCTATTTCTGTTATTAGTTTATTTATTAATGAAATAAGAGAGTTTGAATTGGTTGTGACTGTTATTCTGTTCTTGTTTCAAATTATGTTTTATTAGTATCTTTTTTGAGTTCTTATATTTTAAATTATTAAATAGAAAATAGAAAATATATGTGATTTCTTTATCTACTTCATAAACAATTGCAAAAACATTTATTTCACAAGACATTCACCAAAACTTGCAATTTGTAAATACCTTGTTCATAATCACGTATTCATATTTATGTTTATGTTTTAACACTTGTAAAAAATTAAATTCATGTACATAGTATCGTAGTTATAGATTTAGAATATTTTATTTCATTTCTTTGTTTTAGGACCCTAGTTGTCTAACGGAGCCATTAAACCCATCAGGATAGATCATACCAAATGGCTTGGGTTAATTAGACAACCCTGGTCCGGGTCTATCCTTCTAGTTGATGGTGTATCACTTATCAGTCATTACTCAGTCTCCTAAATTTTAGGGGAGAATATTCCACTAGGAGAATATTCTCTTCAAGTGACACTTCAGTTTGACTAGTTGAGTTGAGTCTAGATGTTGCATTGGTTTTGTCACCATGAAACATTGGGATCATCACCATGATAATGTGCATTATCCTTGGTTTCATCACTATATTGGCACATTACCCTTTATTCCTTGATCTACTCCTCACTACACTATGTTTCAACCAGTTAAATGAAGACTGGTTGACTAGTTAACTCAGCTAGGTGGTAGCTCACTCCCGTAACTGCCTGAGAGACTAGACTAGGTGGAAGTTCACTCCTGTAACTGCTAGTGTGTGTCCAGATCACTCTATACCGCCACTATGGCACATTGGTTCTCCTCCAGTGTGCATTGATTGAGTTATACAAAATATATCATGTGTAAATTATTCATCATTCATTATGTTTAATGAGAATTCTTCCATCATTTCTCTCTTGCTTCTTCTTTCTCAATTTCTCTCTGCAAATTTGTGTGGTATTTTCTAGATAGATCTATTATGTGTAGGTTCAACACATTTACCTAGTATCAAATCTGATGGATTTATAAGAAAAAGATACACCAAATTTTTTACAGGTACAAAATATTGACGACAACAGAAAGATGGATTTCCCAAAAGAATTCATTCTTACACCTCACAATTACTTTGCATGCAATGATAAAATAGTCATACATCTCTTAACCACAGGATTGTACAATTTAAACTTGAATACAGACACAGAACTAACATCATCCATAAAAAAAATCCAAGTATCTAAATCGAATTGATGAAGCATTCAGAATAATATGCAGTCTTATTTCTCTCGATCTCCTTTTTCACATATCTTCCTGTAAAACCCCAAATGAATCTTGGACCACCTTGGAAGGGATCTTTTGAAAATAGTATGATATGAGGGGACACATGATGGAGGTTTAATTTCTCACATTGGATTCAAAACGCTTCGAAAATATCCAATATTTCTTTACAAAATTCAAGGATTTACTATCGCAACTCAAAGCTTGAGAGGTTGATATATCTAAGGAAGAAAAATAAATGGTTCTCACCATTCTATCCAACATTGGTCCTGAATTACCCATGTTCATGTCAACATTCCATTCAGTCAAATCACCTCTGGAGCCACCTGGAAGATCCCTTCTCTTGAGGACTTTATCAAATCCCTGACACAAGAGCAAACCAAGCTCATCAACATGGGAAAAATCAAAGTCCCAAAGGTGCATGCACTTACTGTGAAAGATTGCATCCATTAGTATCATAAATATAAATATAAAGACAAAAGGAAAGCTCATTCACATTCTAAGAAGGAAGGGTACTCAAAACCCTTCACCGATGCCTCCAGATCCAAAGGTGGAAAGGGAAGAAAAGGGGAGAAATGCACGTACGTCCATAAAGGATTCCATCCAAAATCTAAATGCATGCAAAAAAAATAGATATAATCAATCAAATAATTTAGAAAAACAACCTTGGAGCTCACATCCCCCAGGGTTCCAAGAAGAAGAAGTCAGAAGATCAGAATACCAAGAAAGACAATTCTAGCTATGCCTTGATTGCAACCATCTCCTCTCTCGATCCTTGGATCATAGATTCATGAGCATCACATCACATGGATGAAAAAAAAGAAGTTATTCATTGGATGCATGCAAAGTTCCTCCTATACTGATGGGGAACAACTCTACAGACGAGGTCACTAACAAAGGAAGGATTGAACTCACCAACGAAAGCTTTGAGAATGTGTTGCACATTCCCAAACTTTTCGTCAATCTTCTCTCCATGTATCAGATGATGAATTATGACACGAGAAAGAAAGTCATATTCACACCAAATGCAGTGGACATATCTGACATGAAAACCAAATCCAGGGTTGCTATTGGTGAGATAAATCATCAATCTAGATTATGTACATTTTCTGAATTTATTGAACCAGATTTTTCTTTACTGCTTACCCATGTTGATGAAAGTAGTAGGATATGGCACAAAAGGTTTGAACATTTGAATTTCAGATATATGCAACAAATTAGCAATCAAATATTGGTTGATGGTCTACCAGACATCCATTTCTCCAAAGGAGTCTGTGAGGGATGTGTTCTTGGAAAACACCCTCAAGAGAAATTCGACAAAAGAAAGACTCAAAGAGATTTCGCTCCTTTATATATGATCCATAATGACCTCATGGGTCCATTTGCGCATCCATAAATAAAAAAAGAGAGCTTTTTTCTCATTTGTTTTGATTATTTCTCATGTTTCACATGGATCTACTTTATCAAAAAAAAAATATGAGGTCTTTCAACACCTCAAAGATTTCAAATCCCTGGTTGAGACACAGTTAGGAAATAAAATCAAAGTCCTCTAAACTGATAATGGGGGAGAGTATGTCAATCATGAGATCCATAATATTTTTCATGAGACAGGGATTCAGTTGCAACACACAATTCCCTATACTCCACAACAAAATGAAGTTGCTGAGAAAAACAAATCTCTAAAAGAGATGGAATCTTGCATGCTACATGCAAAGTCACTACCATGGAGACTATGGGTCGAAGCACTTAATTGTGAAAAATACATCAAAAACAGATCTCCCCATAGATCTATCAAGGATAAGACCCCCTATGAGGCTTGGAGCAGCCTCAAACCGGAAGTGACCCACTTTTGTATTTTTTGTTCACGTGCATGGGCCTAGATTCCCTCTTAAAAGAGAAAGGCACTTGAACCATAGAGGAGTGAGTGTATTTTTGTTGGATACCTCAATGGTATGAAGGGATACAAACTTATTGATATTTCCTCGGACCGGATCATCATTGAGCAAAGTGTTCAATTCGAGAAAAGTTTATCGCATGTACCTTAACAGTCGCATGCATACACCTTCAATCTTCCACCCATCCGAGACAATGAGCATGCACATGCCAACTCTTCTTCAGACAAGAATTTTGATTCATATGACTTAGATGGTCCAGATATAGAGTTAGTACAGTCAGATGCAGATTCAGTGCATCCAGATGCATATGCAGAGACAAAGCAGAGGCCCAAGTGGGCCCAAAATACTCTTTAGGATGCAGGGGATATTGTTGGTGATCCAACTGATACTAGGAGGACTCGATCTGATTTTGAGGAGCCTCATATTTTAGTCACTGCAACTGAACCATTTCCCTCCAAGAATCATTTCTTGGTTCATTCTTCATATCCACAGTCTTATGGCAAGCCTGTTGGAAATCCCTTTTGGGAATCCTCCATACAAGAGAAGTACAACTCCCTCCTCGAGAACCAGACTTGGGATATGGTTCCCCTTCCTTCTGGAAGGAAAATTTTCAGATGCATATGGGTCTATAGGACCAAGAACGTAGTGGATGGACAGATTAGTAGATACAAATCCAAGCTTATTGCCAAAGGCTTTTAGCATGTGCATGGCATTGACTATGATGAGACCTTCTCTCCAGTAGCGAAGATGGATTCCATACATTTGGAACTTTCCATTGCGACAACCAAGGGATGAGAAGTCCATCAGATGGACGTGAAGAATGCATTTATTCATAGTGATCTCTCTGAGGAGATATATATGGAGTAGCCCCAGGGATTTATGCAGGATTCATCTTTGGTCTGTCGACTGAAGAAATATCTTTATGGCCTTAAGCACGCTCTAAGGGCATGGTATGCGAAGATGGACTCCCACCTTCTATCATAGAACATTGTACAATGTAAATCAGACCTGAATGTCTACATGCTCAGGATGACTAATTCACTTCTACTCTTAGTTCTGTATGTTGATGATTTGTTGATCATCGGTTGCTCGACTTCAGTGATTGTTGCAATCAACAGGATTCTACATAACAGGTTTTTTATTATGGACATGGGTCTGCTACACTTCTTCCTTGGACTCAAGATCATTCAGGATGCATCAGGAATCAAATTATCTTAGGAAAAGTATGCACAAGATCTCCTTGAGAGATTTCACATGACAAATTGCAAGTCTTCTCCAACTCCCTTCCTATTAGGAGTCAAACTTGAGGATAGTGGGGACACTCCACAGGTTGACAACACACTATACAGACAACTAGTGGGGAGCTTGTTGTATCTCACACACTCCATAACAGACCTCTCCTATGTAGTCGACGCAATTTCCAGGTTCATGTAGGAGTCACATTAGCTACATTGGAAGGATGCAAAGAATATCGTTCGATACGTACAAGGAACCATCACCTTTGGGATTCATTATGAAGGATACTCTACATTAGATCTCATCGTTTGTACTAATTATGAATTGGCTGGCACTAGCACTGATTGCAAGTCCACATATGGTTACTCACTCGGTCTTAGTTCTGGGTCTATCTGTTGGTCGAAAAAGAAGCAGGCTGCTATTTCTCTTTCTTCAGTCGAGGCAGAGTATAGAGAGGTATTTAACATAACCATTCAGGATATGTGGCTACAAAATTTTCTCACTGATTTGTGCATTCAGTTTCATCGGTTGGTTGTCATCTAGTGTGACAACCAGAGCACTCTAAAGTTCTGCAGAGATCCATTTCGGAGGTAGTGGGAGAAGCACATCAAGATCCACATGCACTACATTTGGGACTTATTACACGAGGGGATCATCAACCTACAGTTCTGTCCTTCAGCAGAACAGACGACGGACATCTTCACCAAGACCTTCAGTGAGCAAAAATTCCACTCTCTACGAAATAGTCTTGGAGTGAAGGACACAGTTACCTAACAACTGTCAGTTCTTATTTTTACATACATTGTACCTTGAGGGGGGGGTTTCCCATGATTTTTTCCCTCTTTCCTCACTTTATTTTAGTTTATCTTTTGTATTTGGGTACCTAACATGGCCTCGTTGTCCGGACCCATTCTTTATTTTCACCATAATGATGTTCAAGGGGGGTGTTGGAGTTACTTCACACACACCTAGGATTTTTTTTCCTAAGGTCCTAAAGTTTTTCCTATGTTTATTAGTCATTATTCAGTCTCCTAAAGTTTATGGGAGAATATTCCGGCCTGAGAATATTCTCTTCAGTTGACACTTCAGTTTGACTAGTTGAGTTGAGTCTAGATGTTGCATTGGTTTTGTCACCATGAAAAATTGGGATCATCACCATGATAATGCACATTAGGATTTGTTTCATCACCAGACTAGTGCATTAACCTTGATTCCTTGATCTACTCCTCACTACACTCTGTTTCGGTCAGTTAACAGAGGATTGGTTGACTAGTTAACTCAATTAGGTGGTTGTTCACTCCCATAACTACCTGAGAGACTAGAATAGGTGGCAGTTCACTTCCGTAACTATTGTTGTGTGTCTAAACCACTCTAGACCACCGCTATGGTGCATTGTTTCTCCTCCAATCCACATTGATTAAGTTATACAGAGTATATCTTGTGTAAATTATTCATTATTCATTACGATTAATGAGAATTCTTCCATTCTTTCTCTCTTGCTTCTTCTTTCTCAATTTTTCTCTACAAATGTGTGTGGTATTTTCTAGCTAGATCTATTATGTGAAGATTCAAAACATTTATAGATCCAACTTCCAAGGAACCTTCAACTTTAATGTGAGGTAAGTTTCACCTTTAGAATCCTTTGAATTTCCCTCTTCCTCATGAAGAGTATTTTTTCCCTTGTTATTCAAAGTGTCTCTCCCCTGGTTTGAAGGAAAATGATTATGACCTTATGGGATCTGGATGTCCCCAAGAGATAATGAACCTCTCCCATCAAACCGCCCCATTTCCTACCTATGACGAGGCACTAGAAGTTTTTCTATCAAATAATATATCCTTGTACAGGTCTACATCCTCATCTCCTCTTTCCTTTTTGGTTAACTCTATTAGTATCTCTTTCTCAAGGTATGTGCTGAAGTCATATTACTTGTTAAGGTTGAAAGTAAAAATGGGGTTGGTGGAAGTTCAACTGGGGGGTTTAGCTTTGGATAAGGTCCTTGACAGTTAGGAGGGAAGGAAATAATTTTTTTCTCTAACACTAGTTCAAGCTAAAAAGGACATTATAGATGAAAAAAAATCCATAATAATTTGGGCCTTTAGAGTGGGGAAAGCCAAGGAAAAAGTTCCCCAATGATTTTCATTTCCCTGAATTATCGAGAGGTTGGGGGAGCCTAGAAATTGTTATCCATAAAAATTATTGTACACTCATGCAATCTTGACTTTATCATGATACATGAAACAATGTGCATTGTTAGGAAGGTAATGGACCTTTTTTGGATGTGGTTGAAATAGTGAACCTTCTGTGCTTTAGATTTAGAATGTCTATTGGGCAGAATCTTTGCTGTATGAATTCCACATGTAAAAGAGACAACCATGTCACTCATGTTGGAAAATGTTTAACAAGTAGCGTATGCTTGTCATTGATGGCAAGTACAACAGTGAAGATCGCAGGATCAGAGTGTGCATCAATGGAAAAATAGGAACAACGTAAGCTCAGGAGGAATTAGCGCAGAGTCGAATACAGTGCATTTAATAGGTAGAAGGATAAAATTAAGGGAATCCATATTTCTCCATCTGCAGGAGAAAGAAAGAAGGATAAAATCCCTTAGGGGTCTGAGCGTGTGAGAAGCTCAGGAGACACAACACTGAGTGTGCATGAGAAGACTCTGCAGAGGCGCAGAAGTCCAAGAATCCCTTGGGGATTCGGAAGTGAAAGATCAGGAGGAACAACGTCGAGGAGAACGCACGCAACAAAGCTCAAGATACAGGAGTTCACAGAGGAGAAGGAAGACAAAGGTCGAGGCCTTTGAGAACTTGTAATTCTCCCAAGGTTGGGAGGAAAGTGTGCAAAGCTCAGGAGGGAGAACAACTGCCATCAGTTCGGATGAAGAAGAAGATCTGGACCATTGATTTCTACGTCCAGGAGGAGATTAAGAGAAGCCTACAGAAGGGAGAGATTGAGAGCCATTGGATCTCATTCAGAAATCCCGTCAGCCATCAGATCAGACAGGAGCTGCACGAGGTTTACCATCGGGGAAAGCCAAGGTGAAATCCCAAAAGGAGGGTTGACTCATTGGGGTTTCACTTATTAGGAATCTCGTGAGCCAATTCATTGTGGCATTGAAAATCTCAAAACCCCGACGAGTGGTAAGACTGTGGTCATGGGATAACGGTCATATGGGCCAGGAGCCTAGCCAGGAGAGCTAGTGAGTAAAGAGCGCATCGAGATTCGAGGGATCACGAATCCTGAGGACATACATGTTTCGACATTGGAAAGTCTGAAACCCCGATGAGGAGGTTTGGCTACGGTCATATAGGGGGAAGTCACATGGACCACAAGCTTAGTCGGAGGGATAATTGAAGTTAGAGGCATTAGATCTGAGCGCAGGGTCTGACCACCATTGGATCGAGGAAAACCTGCACGATCTTTAAAAGTGCAAGGAGCAAAGGGATCACAAATACCGGAAGCAGGAGGACCGTCCATCTCAGTGGGTGATCTGACCATTGATCTGACTCCCTGTCGGAGTTTTGAGGATCGCGTGTTGGAAATGTCAAAGAAACAATGCAACAGGAATCCTGATTTCTCGATATGCAAAATCTCGTCGTAATCTGAGCCGTCAAATCAAGATCAAATCTGAACCATCGATCTGACTCACATCAACAAACCACGTCAGCTAGGAACACATGGTATAACCAGGTAATGACAAGTGTCATACTGATTCAACATGCCAAGCACATGTAAGTCATGAATCAGAGTGACACGTGGCAGTATTCAACACGTGTCAATCCACATGTGATGTCAGCAGATTTACACCACTCGGGAGATGGACAGATGTCGGAGGATGAGGAGGGGCTAAAGGGAACGAGCCTTGTCGCACGATCAGGTGGAGAATGATACAAAAGGTGACACGTCAGGAGTGGGGTCCTTCGTCAATACCCCACCATTCCAGACCCCCCCCTGTATTAAAGGCAGAAAGGAAAGGAGGGTCCGGAA
>ML783411.1:172309-273898 GCA_009831015.1 Picea engelmannii | reverse complement strand
TGTGCATGGTGTATTGTGGTGTATTGGTGTAACTCTTATACTATTGCTCATTGCTCATTGGATATAATTGAATGGTTTAAGTATAAGTTGAAAAAGGTTTTTAAATTGTACTTGATACTGATTCACCCCCCTCTCGGTATCAATAGTATCAAGCCACTGATATTTGAATTGGCTCAACCCCTTTTGCTAGTATGGAGAGTGCACAGAGGAGAAACCTGCTGAAATTTGCATTGCATGGATCCTACCTACTAGTAAGGATAGTGCACAGAGGATAAGACCTCTACAATGAGAGACCGACCCCACATGTGCTTCAAAGGAGGGATCGACCCCATAATGTCTTCGGTAAATAGAATTGTTGTTGATGTAGATAGATAATGTAGTTCTTGTAGGTGTTTGTTCAATATTAAATGGTTTACAATGGATCTATTTGAGTTCCATTCAGTTCAAATTTTCCCTATCATTCACTCAATTTAGGTTCGATACACTATATACTACATCTCTTTGCCATATTATTTTATGCACAACAGATAAAAAACAGGAGTTTAAAATCATTTTTGGGGAATGAGTATCTTGCCTAAGAAGATGGTTTATATTGTGTGTGACCCACCAATGGTATACATTGTTTTGTTTTCTTCGTATAAAGACAAATTCTAGGCCTTTCTTGGTCCCTTGTTCTCTGGATAAAATTGATGAATAAGAAATGGAAAATGTATTTAATTCCCTGCAAATGGAATAGAAGAAAGCCTTTATTATAGGGTTACTACTAGAAAATAACGATATACCAAACCTAAAGTATCCATCATGTCATAACATTATATTTTTTAGGTAACAAATTTTGAATTCTTTTTATAGTAGAATATCTTGCACAAGGTTTTGGTATACATCAAAAGGCAGGATGAAATTATGTTAAAATGTTTACCAGGAATTTCAACTTCAAACCCTTTAAAAGGTTTTGAGCGAGATTATATAGGGGTAGAATTTATATGGCCCTTTAAATTGATAATTGAGATTAATTTGGGTTTGAAATGAAAATTCAATAGACAAGATCAAACCATTCATAGAGATCCAAGATTGAAGGTCTCAATTTATTTTGATAGTGAAAGAGATTTCTAGATAACAAGGGGTTGAGGGCCTATATTCTAAACCATGTTATTAATGAGTGATAACGTGTCACAACCTCACTCATTTCGGTACCCATGGGTGGTATTAAGAAACCACTTTAGCTCGCCCCCGAAATGCATGAATAGATGGAAAGTGGCACAATGATGTAAGCATAGTATAATGAATTCAACATGACAGCTGAACAAAGGAATGATGATTGACCATCAGAAAGTTCCCCTATTGTTGATGTGGACTACATGCCCATTCCATTGAGTCAGAGTTCCACATTAGTTAAATTTATGAAAGAAAGTGCTAACCCTCTATGCACCTGGGAGAATACTCCCACAAGAAATCTTGGCATATCATATTTTAACTCCAAATCACATTAAAGCTCTAGTAATTGGTTAATCCCCAATATATGAATGTATTTGGAAATAAATCCCTCTTTGTAGTTCATCTTAAATTATTATGACTTATAAAGTAACTATGGTATTTGCAGGTGGCGTGGTTATTAAGTCAGGGAAGACAACCCAAAATAGAGGATCTAGAAGAAAAATAATACGATAAGTAGAGAAACCCCAATTCAACTTTCTTCTCAACAATAGAGGGTTGAAGGTATGTAATATAGGATCAACATAAGATAGAGATTCATAAATTTCTAGAATAATATTTTCCATTTTTACATTCATGTGAAATTTCAATTATTTTCTAGTAGATAGATTGGGTATGGGGAATTGACAGTGATGTGAGGGGTGGAGGGGAGGGTCCAAATGAGCTTCCACCTTCATGCAGTTGACCATGTTCAATAGAGAATACATTATTCTTGAAACCAAGAGATTCTCATTTAGGTATTCCAATTCAGTATTTCTAGAGCCTCATATACGTTGATATGTCAATTCATTTATTTAATTATTATTTAGCCATGTAACATTTTTTTATGATGATTTATGTTGTTCTTTGAAATGGAAATGAAGCTAATAACTAGCCTATGTGTGATGTGTTTTTACATTCTCCTGCCTCATAGAGCTCATGGACGCAAATGGTTAGTACTCATTTTTCCATTTTTGTTAGCGTGTGTGCACAACTGCCAAATATTCATGTTGATACTTGTTACGAGGGAAAAAAACTGTATGGCCAAGGGTAAACCGCAACAGACAGGTATGACTGCAAAAATCAACTCAATTCCATTGTATGCTATATAAACTAATGTGCAAGATAAGAAATAAGCCTACCTCGATCAGACATTCGATGATGTTCCATCGTTGAGCAGTTCAACCCAAAGCTTTATACCTGCAACAAGTTCTCAACAAACAAGAAGAGCATGTACATAGTGATAATATAAAGGGGTTAGCACATTAGATAACATAATCCATCAATAAACATTACAAACATGCCCATGAATAATAATCATATATTTTCACGATACCAATAGGATGGGAAAGAAGTATTTCTATTAATAATTGATCAATAGAAATGACAACATTACAGACTTCCGTGTTGGCATGGTTCGAAACCAAGAAACCAAGTTCCTTCCAACTGGGCCTCCACCACTTCAATCCTCCACCAAAGGAAAGCTCATAGGAGAGAGAAAATGAGGTTATCTCGACAATAGGGAAAGATCTTGGGGGCTGAACATTGTGTTCAGACTTGAGGGACAAAGGGATGCAGACTTAATATGAAGTGATTTCTCCAGAGTAACTTTGTTATCTAAGTTGAATGTTTTCTTCCCTTTTCCATAGCTCAGAATTGTGCTTTTATAGTCTTCAAAATGAAACTAAAGGGCCGAGTCAGAATGTTTCCATTATGTGGAAGTCCAAGGATCAGAGATCTCCTGTCGTGACATGGAAACCTAACTCCATCTTTGTATTTTCTGGCACAAATCCCGATGTACGTGGTTTGTAGTGGAGAATCCTGCATATATGCATGTTGTATAGTAGATAGGGCACGTATATGTGGAAAAATTTGTATTTTTAGCTTAGGATTCATCAAAATGGGATGACAAGTCTGCATAGGGAAATGGAAAAAGGCCCTCTATGCAAGATAGCAATGGTGAGGCAAATCTTGCTATAACAGATGCCCCATAATGTGTGAGATTAGAGGAGTATCTGCGATGGCTGAAATACATTATAAATAACCCAAGAGTGGAGTGGTAGAAAACTAGTTGGATGAACTCGATTGCTCATTACATTATGTACGACTTTGCATACATGTATTTCAAGAATACAATGTAGATCCATGTGGAAAATATACCAAATAAGTGTATGTGGTCATGAATAGGCAAATACAAATGCAATTATATGCCAAAAGTTTCCGTAGTCACGAACAAGGCCTAGTGAAACCAGTCTCAAAATTAATATGAAGATATCTATATACCATGGAGTACAATTTGATCTCCCATGATCAGTGAAGTCAAATAGGTGTTGGTCCAATGAAAGGGATGCAACATCTCAAGAAAGCTATGGCCACGTAGTTATGTCTTCAAGTCTTCTACACTATCCTCCAAGGGTGAAAGTCTACATCATGTGAATAAAGGAGTTAAGGTCGAACACAATGAGACATCGTTTGATTACTAATCATTGAGGTATACCGTTAACAAATGCGAGACAACCTACCAATAAGGAAATTAGGTATCAAGGCACCGAGTAAATTCCTACAAGTGTGAATAAAGGAGTCGGTGTTGAACACTTGAGAAATCCATTGATCAAAAGACATTGATGTATTCTCATCTGTCAATGGCGAGAGAACCTGCCACTAATGAATGCAAGCCTCAAGGTACTCATAAAACTCTAGGTCCCATATCCATAATAAATGAGTTGAAGTCGATGGAAAGAGACCCACTAAAAGAAGAGCATTAAGGCATCTCTCATCAGTCAGCACGAGGAACAAAGTAGGAGCTTCATGATTTGGAGGAGATCGGATGAAGAACATGTTCATGAACCAATGGCCCTGTGCATCTTTTGCATGCACCAAATGCAAGAAGTATACGAAAAAGACCCTTTGAATAGAAGCCAATGATGAAATATGATGACAAAGGCGAGGAAACCACCAATAAGGTTAATGGAATCCAAGACACTGCATGAATCCCAAAGTGTGAATAGATGTCTTGTCGTTGAACACAAGGGAAACCACCCAGTCAATGACCAATGATGAAATGTCGATTGTTGGGTTCAAGGTGGCCTACCAATGATGAAAGTAGGGACATGGTACATGATAAGACCATAATATCATGTGATTATGAGACAAACTAAGGGTATGGCTGACATGCAAAGTCAAGATTTCTGAGGAGTGGCCAACACAGGTTGATAGACTTCCTTTGAACAAGAGCATGAGACATATGGTGGACTCTAGCATCGTAGACTCAATGATGTGACTATTAGATGCAGGAGGCATCAATAATGTTCTCTATAGGGACTGGAAGAGTAGCCAATCAGTAGAGAAAACTCTGTAACAAGATCAGTTTCCTAAGGCCATGCTAAACCCAAAATTATGATGACATAAGGAATTAATAATTTTGTGCTCTATTGAAAGGTGACACAACTGCTGTCGATTATAATATAGTAATCCCTTCCCACCTGTCTTTTTTTTTTTTTCATAACAAATGAATGTTATGATAAAGAGGAGGAAATGAGTGTCTCAAGTAAGTAAAACTAGTTCCAGCAGTGGAACGTACCTATGATCAATGCAAGGAAATGCATGTAGGAGATGGACACTTGAGGTGATGTTCCCTCCAGGGTATAGGGTGTCAAATTGTGAAGGATATAAACAAGGCTCTGCTTGGTTGAGGATGCAAAAACTACTTAGGAAACGGTTTATATTGCAAAGCAAGAATTGAATAAAGGATCAATACTGCAAGTGAGGACATGAGATGCAATCACAACTTAGCGTCAAAAAATATCCTTTTTTATGTCTTTTACTCTACTTGGTGAGAAAAAGGGGTAAACTTGTGCCAAATAGACATATTTTCAAATCCAATTTACGTGTGTGAAAAAGACAAGTTCACTCAGCAATCTTTTTTATTTTTGATAATGAGTCAGAAAAGAGATTAACTGAGACTCATGACCTTTCAAACCCAATTTAACAAGTGTGAAAGGGATAAATCACTCAACAATCTTTTCGGTTTTTTAGACAAGTCAGAAAATAACTTAACTAAGACTCATTTTTGGGAGTCCGCGGGGAATAGGGCCGCATGTACATGAATGAGAAATGAGGATCATCATAAAGTCATGTATCAAATTATAATGGACTCCTGGTACTAAGTAAAAACTCATCATGGGCACCAAATGACAAAGAGGATCTAACTAGGGTGCCCATGTTTGGTAAGTCTCTACCATTTATTAGTGATATTATTTATAGCAGAAGGGAGGTTCTGTGTCACAACAAATGGGTTTGTACCTAAGCCGTAAAAAGAAGTAGTTGAAGGATAATGCAAAAATTCACGATGGAGTGATACCTATCCTATATGCTAGGTTATGAAATTACCTTCCCCAGGTGATGAACAACCAATCATGACGTTGAAATCCACAAGAAAACCGAGTCAAAAATACAAAATCTAGCTCAAAACCACTCATGAATTAGTCCATTAGGTGAAAAAATAGCATGAAACTATATAAAGTGGGTAAAAATAGCTTATAAATAGTAATAAAATAAAAAATTACTGTATCATTTTGATTTTTACCCAAATAGTGCAATTTGGACCAAACTACCTCGAAGGTTCAAATTGTGATTGCGGGAGAATCAGGCAATGAAATCACAAACCGTCTAGATCAGGTAACTCTTCATCTCATCCTCTTCAAATTTAGTGGATTACATTTTTTATTTAGGTTACATTTTTTAAGTTTTTGAGGGAATAAATTAGGATTTTTGGTATACGTGGGTTGTCTTTGTTTAGGTCGCGTGTATGAAGAGGTATATAGTCTTGTGTGAACCACATGGAGTGTGTATTAATCCCTTCACCCAACTGTGTGTAAAGAAATCTGCGTACAGGTATGCAAATGGCCAAAAAGACGGGTTCTAACTCAAAAATTGATTTGTTTTTTGTAGGATGGTCTTGGAATGGAGAGAGTGAGAGAATGAGGAGGTAGATGTAGCTTTGAATCTAGATCTAGTGGCTCAAGCATCTCTAAAAATATGTGGCTTGTACAAATTTTGGGCTCTCAAAGGAATGAGGGCCCAAGTGAGGTTGTTGGAGATGTTGGTGGGTTACTAGGAACCTGATAGAGAAATCTTTATCCTTGATGGAAAAACATTGAGGATCGAAGTAGAGGACATCTACTTATTGACTGGTATATCACACTAAGGGGAGGTTGTAAACCTCAAGTCACGTGGAGCAGGGAGTGGGATGAAGATCGAGGAGTATATCAATGCCCACTATGTAGCAGGTTGTAGTGTCCCCAAGGCCGAGCCCCATTGTAAACCATGTTCTAAAATGAATTGTAATTATGTTTTATAGGCTGGTGAGCCAAGTTTTTATAAGCTGGAGGCTTATGTGTTTGTTAGGCCAGGGAGCCTTAGTGTTGAAGGCCAGGAGCCTGCTGTTGTATATGTAATCACGTAGAACAATTAATAAAATATAAACACTGCCATGTGCAAACCGACCATGATGAATGAGTTAAGGGGGACTAAGCATCCATAGGATGGGAAAGGAATTAGGGGCTGGAAGGTGGGAAAAGGGGCTAAGTGTTGAGCCTAGGGGCTAAGCCTAGGGGGCTTAAGCCTGGGAATAATATTTTAATATTATCCCAAAAGACATGTGCATTTTATGTTTTATCCTAAGTTTCTAGAAAGGGGAGAACATGCAAGGGAGATGCGTGCTGGTGGAATGCATGCATTTTCATGGGTGACAAGTGTCAACCCTGACGCATGCGAATAAAATGGCCAGGGTGAGCCGTGAGAAGGGTTCCTCCCCCATTCTACCCGATTGTCTGAACGCGTACAGAGCCCTGGATAGTACTACCAACCCGACTCCTGCAGAGAACCTTCATGCATCCCTATCATTCGAAAAGTCTGTGTTTGGCTCTAAGAAAACCGGTGTGTATATTCCCTGAACAAGAAGCCTGCGTGGATTTGGGAAAGAGTCTGTGTTTGGTTCTAGAAAATTGGTACACCCCTTCTCTGTTCTAAACCGGGGAGTCTGAATTGACCCCTACGTGGATGACTTGTCACGAATCCCTGAGAATCCAGAGGGTGAGTCCATCCTATGTTGCCAAATTGAGAAAACAGAAGTGTCCCGTCCCTGCTAAGCCTGGTTATACTATTGCACCTATCTGGAGCTGCCCTGGGGTGTTCGTGTCTGGATTCCTGTGGATTGTGGTGGACGTGTAGTGCTTGATCCTGTGTGGCTTGTTGGCCAGTTTGTACAACACTCTCTCCAGGTGAGAGAGGTGGTTGAAGTTGGAAGAATAGGTTGTTGGACCTGTGAGCGACTCCCTCCAGGTGAGAGAGTGCGCAGAGGAAGGAGAGAACTCCTGGAAGGAACCTTGTAGCTTCCATAGATCTCGGAGACTTCCGGTCCGGCCTATTCCTATAACCCAAGGCAAGGGAGATTAGCAATCAAAGGACTATCCAGGTGACAAAGAAGGTGTATACTCCTGGGGTGGAACAGGCATGTGGGGAATGAGGGTCTGTGGGCAGTGAGCGTGGGAGGTTCCTTGGAGAGAATCCCTTCCTTATGGTTGTGTGTTGTTTTCCCTGTAACCTCTTCCTAGCCTAAATTTTCTTGCCTTGGGATGGAGCTTAGTCCTAGCTTGGGGGTGACCCATTGTTGAGATGATGAGCAGTGCGGTATAAGGCTGGGAGGTTCATGGAAGGCCTGCATTTGGTTGGTGGAATCTACCACTGTTAAAAGACAAGTATCTGATTACGCCATAATCATGTTTTGCAAGACTATGATGCTTATGTTATCATGATTTCCACTGTGTATATGAATTAATATGGAATGCTATGGATTGTTAATTATAGCAGTAAATAATATGTTTTACTCTGTGCTTAAAGGTGTTTAATTGTTGAAGGCATATGGATCATATAATACCTGTACGAATTATGTATAGAGTGGTGTTATAGTCTTCTTTTTAATAGCGTTTAAGCCTTGGTATCCTAAGAAGGGGCGCTACAGTTTGGTATCAAAGCCAAGGTTTCGACACTGAGCCTAGATGGGCCAGTGGAGCGGTCTTTAGACCAAGAATGCGAGGGGAAATTGGGTCTGGAAGGCCAATTTCAGACCCTGGTTTGCTCCAAAGTGTCAAGGAGTTACTTGACGAGTTTTTAAGCTCAGGAGGTATAGCAGCATTATGAAACCGCATCCAGTGTGGTATAAGTCCACAGGGAGAGAGGACTCCACACCAGAAGTGTAGGAGCTTTAGGATTTGCTTGGGAGGGAAGGTGAACCCTCGCGACCGTTAGATCTGGAAAGTGTGCACGGGGTTTAAAGACCTTTGGAATTGCACAGGAGTGTGGAAATCACGATACGTGAAATCCTGAATTAGTTAGGAACCGTCTGAGCCGTTAGATCTTGGCTGGAAAACTCGACAGTCGTTGGATCTGTCAGGAGATATCTGAGGGTTAAAACCCCAGTGAATAGGGGAAAAATTCCTGAAATATATCTAGATCGTCCGAGCGACGGAGGCCACGTGTCATGAGATTTCACATTTCGGGAAATCGGGAATCGTGATATCAGGAGTCCTGGTAACAAGGCATCGGGACTTTCCATGGTGGAAACCCCAGAGTAGTCGTGGATCGTCCGATTTGAGAAGGCCATGTGTCATGATATTACCCATTTCAGGAAATTGGGAATCGTGAGATCGAGAGTCCTGATGACAAAAGATCAGGACTTTCCATGGTGGAAATCCCGGGATAGATCTGGATCGACCGATTTACGAAGGCGATGTGTCGAGAGATTACCCATTTCAAGAAATCGAGGATCAAGGATTCGGGAGTTCCGTTGACAAGAACTCGGGCTTTCACTTTAATAAATCCCGACCCATAATGTTGAGACGTTAGCATGTGGCTAAGTCTCGATGAATGAATGAGATTTCTTCGGGGAATCTCAGGGTCTGTAATGATTGTCCGATGTGAGGAAGAGATGTCAGCTTTAAGCTGGGGTGTGAATGCGCATTAAGATAAGTAACTAGAATATCTAGACGGCCAGAGTCCACCCGCTTAGATCTACGGATGAGGTTTCATTCTGGAGCCCCCTTGTTGTACTACCTTTAGCGGTGGGGGGGGGGTCCAGAATCAGACGTGCAACTCTCGAACGGTTGAGATTAATTCACCTTTATCAATGGTGCTCAGGTGAATTTCAGACCCCCCTTACTATTATGCATTTAATTTGGGGGGGGGTTCCGGAATAGTGTGGCATGTGAAATGGGACCCCCTCCTGTCTTGTTGACTACCGTGTTGCATTTCCCCTCTGCCACTTGTACTCCACTTAACCGTGTGATGATGCTTGTTCTCATTCACTATTCTCCAGCCTTGTTGGGATTTGTTCCTATTGGCCATTTTCTAAACCTATAGGGATTTGTCCCTATTGGCCGGTTGCTAGCCCTTTCGGGGTTCGGAGGTTGCAAAGCCGAACGATTTGACATTATTGTAGCGTCGAGGTGAGAAATACAAAGAGGCACTGCATTTATTTGAACCATGATCATGACCCGCAATCACATGGGAATGGAGAAAAGAGAGAGTGGTGGAACCGATGACATCGTTAAAAAGTGACATGGGCCCTCATTAACGTGCCATGTGCCATCATAGTTGTGGGTGACCACTGTACTATGTGGGCCCGGAGGGTAACGTAAATCGGAATTTTGAAAGTTGGGGGTTGGAAAGGAAAGCAAGTTTGAAAGCCTCATGGGCCGAAACCCCGAAATCCGAAGTCTAGAAATCCCGAAGTGCCGAAAATGAAAGTTTCGAAAACACGAAAATTGCATAACCGAACAAGAGCTCAGAAAACTTATTTGAATCGAAATATCTTTTGTTCTTGTTTGTATAGGCTTATAAATGTTATGGATTGTTCTTGAAGGTTTAATGGCTTGAAAAACTTTGAATTTAATTTCATAGTGCATGTGCAGAGTTCAACGAAGGTCAGGACTCCAGCTAACCAACGCCGAGTATGGAGTGGGAAAAGGTGCAGATTACCCCCGAAACAGAAGATGAACAGGAAGGAAAGGAAGTCAACCTGGGAATCGAAGGATTGAACTCTAATGGGCATGAAAAAGAGAAGGATAAGGAAGGACACATAATGAAAATCATTGAAGGATTGCAAAGAGAGGCCAAGGCTCGCCGAGCTGATAGCCGAAAGCTCATGAAATTCAGGGATAGGCAGGGTGTATTAAACTTAAAATTTTTGAAAAGCCTGGAAAGAATAGAGAGGAAACTCAAGAAGGGAAGAGACTCAAGTAAGACGGAGAGTTGCAAAACCCATGGGAGAAGAAGTAGGTCGAGGAGTGGTAGTCGACATCTTAGCCGCTCCCAAGGACATACTAACAGGGAGACACACAGTAGTTCAAGCCCGTCCCCTACCAGAAAACATCGAAAATCTGGAAAGGCGGAATTGAAAGGGGAGATGAACACGATTAAGCCTCCAACATTCAATGGAGAACATAATAAGGAGGAAGATGTCGAGACCTGGTTGCTTGGCATGAAGAAATACTTCCAAATGCAAAATTATTCTGCCCATGCAGAAGGGAGAATTGCAATGTACCAACTGAAAGGAAAAGCATCCATGTGGTGGGATCAGTTTGTGCAGGTGTAGCACATCCGAGAGAAAGAGGTCACTTGGAAGGAATTTAAGAGGTATTTCGAGAAGAAATACCTGACTAAAAGATACTATGACAGAAAGATGAAGGAGTTCTTTGAACTCAAGCTAGGAAGCATGACCATTGATGAGTATGAACGAATATTTCTAGAACTACTAAAGTATGTTCCATTCATCAAAGATGAGGCTGTCAAGATTCAGAGATATCTGAGTGGACTGCCACCTTCCATTGGTGACAAGATTCAGTATGACGATCCTAAGACCATGGAAGAAACCATAAGAAGGGCGAAATGTCTGTATGAACAACAAAGAAAAAATCCTACCTTTCAGAAGGCTTGGGATGACCAGAAGAGGTTTAAGAAAGAAAAGAGGCAGAAGGGAAACATGCCTCCCTTTTTCAGAAACAGTCCTTGGGGACAGTCATCTTTTAGAGAGACTAGGAAAGTTGAATGGAGTGAGCAGGCGCCAAGACCACCACCTATGTAGTGTTGGGGCTGTAAAGGGAATCATAGGTACAGAGACTGCCCCCACAAAAAAGACAAAGCAAGAAGTATCCATACTATTCAGCAAGCTAAAACAGTGGAGAATATGGGAAGCAGAATGTCGAGGATCTACGCAGCCCTAGACAACAAGAAAGTAGAATTTCAATCGCACATGATTGAAGTGGAAGGTACGATCAACAACCGACCACTTGTTATTTTAATTGATTCACGGTCTAGCCATAGTTATGTAGATCCTAGACTGGTGGAAAGTTTGTATCTAACGAGAATCAAACATGAGAAGTCTTGGTTAGTGCAGTTGGCCAAAGTGACCAAGAGGAAGGTCACTGAATTGGTCAAGTCCTGTTGAGTGGACATGAAAGGAATGAGCACTAAGGCTGAATTGAACATTCTTCCTTTAGGCTCATACGATTGCTTAATTGGGATGGACTGGTTGGACCAGCACCATGCCCTTCTGGATTGTTGTAACAAGAGGTTTACATGCCTGAACGAAGAGGGAAATCAGGTAACAGTCCAAGGAATTCCCAGATCCATGGCTGTGAGGGAAATCTCAGCCATGCAGCTGAAGAAATGTTACCGGAAAGGCTGTCAATTATTTGCAGCTCAGGTGGAAGAAGCATCCCAAGATGAAGTCTCAAATCTGGAAGACCACAAAGAACTCAAAGAATTTAAGGACATATTTTAGGAGGTACCTGGACTACCTACGAAGAGGGACATCGATTTTTTTATAAATTTGATGCCTGGAACAACTCCAGTTTCGAAGGCTCTTTACAGAATGAGTACATCAGAGCTGAAAGAGTTGCAATTGCAGCTCGAAGAGCTACTAAAGAAAGGTTACATTCGCCCCAGTGTGTCACCATGGGGAGCCCTGGTCCTATTCGTGAAGAAGAAAGATGGGACGTTGAGGCTATGCATTGATTTTCGGTAGTTGAATAAGGTCACTGTCAAGAACAAGTATCCTCTGCCAAGGATTGATGATCTTTTTGATCAGTTGAAGGATGCGAAAATATTTTCGAAAATAGATCTCCGATCTGGATATCACCAAGTGAGAATAAAGGATGAGGACATCAGAAAGACCGCCTTTAGAACAATGTACAGTCATTATGAGTTCATGGTGGTGTCGTTTGGGCTGTCCAACGCGCCTGTTGTTTTCATGTGCTTAATGAATGGAGTGTTCAGAAATTATTTGGACAAGTTTGTCATAGTCTTCCTGGATGATATCTTGGTGTATTCAAAGATAGAGGAAGAACATGAGAAACACCTGAGAATGGTGCCGCAAGTGTTGAGAGACCACCAACTATATGCAAAATTGAGCAAGTGCTCTTTTTATCAAAGGCAGATCCATTACTTGGGACACATTACATCGGAATAAGGGATCGTTGTGGATCCTAACAAGGTACAAGCCATTCAAGAATGGCCAGTGCCAAGGAATGTGGCAAAAGTTAGATCTTTTATGGGTCTGGCGGGATACTATAGGAGGTTCATAGCCGGATTCTCAAAGATCGTTCATTCTATCACTTCCTTGCAAAGGAAGGAGAAGAAGTTCCAGTGGACTGAAGAATGTGAGAGCAACTTCCAGCGATTGAAGTAGATCCTAACTAGTGCTCCAATCCTGAAGATTGCAGATCCAAATAAGGATTACGTAGTGTGCACAGATGCGTGTAAGGAGGGGCTAGGAGGAGTTCTCATCCAAGAGGGATTTGTATTTTGTTATGAATCCCGAAAGTTGAAGGAGCATGAGAAGAATTATTCCACTCACGATTTAGGGCTGGCAGCAATCGTCCACGCCCTCAGGAAATGGAGACATTACCTCATGGGCAAGAGATTAGAATTGAGAACAAACCATAACGGTCTGAAATATTTATTTGATCAGCCGACCTTAAATGCTAGGCAAGTCAGATGGATGGAGGTTCTGTGTGAATATGATTTTGATATCAAGCATATCAAAGGGAAAGAAAATAAGGTGGCTGATGCACTCAGTAGAAAATTGCACATATTACATGCTACAGCCATTAGCATGTACCGGACTAAGATGAAAGACAGAATTTTGGAAGCTGCAAATATTGACTTGCAGCACAAAAGTCTAGTAGCAAAGCTACAACATCGTGAGATACCACAAACCAAGGAAAGTTACACCTTGGGAACTGATGGTTTACTTCTGTATAGAAACAGAGTGTATGTACCCAATGTCTGAGAATTGAAGCTGGCAATTCTAAAGGAGATGCATAATGTGGCTTATGCTGGACATCCTGGTTATCAGAAGACTATGGCAGCAGTCAAAGGCCATTATTTTTGGCCGGGTTTGAAGAAAGAAATGGTTGACTACATCACCAGATGTATGGAGTGCCAGAAGGTTAAGGCTGAGCATAGGCACCCAGCAGGGTTGCTGCAACCTTTACCTATTCCTGAATGGAAATGGGATGTGGTAACAATGGATTTTATTACCGAACTACCTAGAACAAGCAAGAAGCATGATTCAATCATGGTGGTGGTGGACAAGCTTACTAAAGATGCCCATTTTATTCCACTGAAAACCACCCATAGGGCAGTAGATGTTGTTGATATCTTCTTAAAAGAAGTTGCACACTTGCATGGAATTCCTAAGACAATTGTGTCTGATAGGGACTTGAAATTCACCTCGAATTTCTAGAAAGGAATGTTTAAGGGATTCAGAATGAATCTAAACTTTAGCACAACGTATCATCCCGAATTTGATGGACAGACAGAGAGAGTGAACCGAGTAATAGAAGATGTGCTGAGAATGTATGTGATGGATAAACCATCTAGGTGGGAAGACTACCTGCATTTGGTAGAATTCGCCTACAATAATGGGTATCATGCATCATTGAAGATGAGCCCATTCGAAGCGCTTTATGGGAGAAAATGCAACACTCCAGTGAGCTGGGATAATCCAGGTGACAGAGTAGTAGTTGGGCCTGAGCTACTCAAAGAGATGGAAGACCAAATGATAATAATTAAACATAATCTAAAAGCTGTCTAGGACAGGCAGAAAAGTTACGCGGATAGTAAAAGAACCCATAGAGAGGTCAAAGTGGGTGACCATGTTTTCCTGAAAGTGAAAACTAACAAGATTTCCCTGAAGCTGGGAAGATGCGCCAAGTTGGAAGCAAGATTTTGTGGGCCATTGGAGATCCTGGAAAGGATTGGGCCGGTTGCATACATGCTTGCATTACCTGCATCTATGATTGTACATAATGTGTTTCATGTTTCACTGCTTAAGAAATATGCACTTGATGCTAATCATGTTATCGATTGGAATGTGATTCAGGTGGAACCAAAACGTTCCCTGCAAGTGCATCCTGTGCACATATTGGACCGAAAAATTAAACACCTCTAGAATTGAGCTATAGAGATTGTAAAGGTCCAATGGACCTGGTATGGTCCTGAGGATGCAACATGGGAGCATACAGATGTTATGCGGGCAGAGTACCCGAATCTTTTTGAAAATTTTTGAAAAGATTGCAGATGTTGTGTAAAGTTGCACTGAGGACAGTGCAAAAATAAGGGGAGGGGGATTTTAGTGTCCCCAAGGCCGAGCGCCATTGTAAACCATGTTCTGAAATGAATTGTAATTACGTTTTATAGGCTGGTGAGCCAAGTTTTTATAAGCTGGAGGATTATGTGTTTGTTAGGCCAGGGAGCCTGAGTGTTGAAGGCCAGGAGCCTGTTGTTGTATATGTAATCATGCAAAACAATTAATAAAATATAAACACCGCCATGTGCAGACCGACCACGATGAATGAGTGAAGGGGGAATAAGCATCCATAGGGTGGGCAAGGAATTAGGGCCTGGAAGGTGGGAAAAGGGGCTAAGTGTTGAGCCTAGGGGATAAGCCTAGGGGGCTTAAGCCTGGGAATAATATTTTAATATTATCCCAAAAGACATGTGCATTTTATGTTTTATCCTAAGTTTCTAGCAAGGGGAGAGCATGCAAGGGAGATGTGTGCTAGTGGAATGCATGCAGTTTCATGGGCGACAAGTGTCAACCCTGATGCATGTGAATAAAATGGCCAGGGTGATCCATGAGAAGAGTTCCTCCCCCATTCTACCCGATTTTTTGAACGCGTACGAAGCCCTGGATAGTACTACCAACCCGACTCTTGCAGAGAACCTTCGTGCGTCCCTATGATTCAAAAATTCTGTGTCTGGCTCTGAGAAAACCGGTGTGTATATTCCCTGAACGAGAAGCCTGCATGGATTTGGGAAAGAGTCTGTGTTTGGTTCTGGAAAATTGGTACACCCCTTCTCTGTTCTAAATCGGGGAGTCTGAATTGACCCCTACGTGGACGACTTGTCACGCATCCATGAGAATCCATAGGGTGAGTCCATCCCGTGTTGCCAAATTGAGAAAATGGAAGTGTCCCGTCCATGCTAAGCCTGGTTATACGGTTTCATCTGTCTGGAGCTGCCCTGGGGTGTTCGTGTCTGGATTCCCGTGGATTGTGGTGGATTTGTAGTGTTTGATCCTATGTGGCTTGTTGGCCAATTTGTACAACACTCTCTCCAGGTGAGAGAGGTGGTTGAAGTTGGAAGAACAGGTTGTTGGACCTGTGAGCGACTCCCTCCAGGTGAGAGAGTGCACAAAGGAAGGAGAGAACTCCTGGAAGGAACCTTGTAGCTGCCATAGAGCCTGGAGACTTTCGGTCCGGCCTGTTCCTGTAACCCAAGGCAAGGGAGATTAGCAACCAAAGGACTGTCCAGGTGATAGAGAAGGTGTATACTCCTGGGGTGGAATAGGCATGTGGGGAATGAGGGTCTGTGGGTAGTGAGCGTGGGAGGTTCCTTAGAGAGAATCCCTTCCTTGTGGTTGTGTGTTGTTTTCCCTATAACCTTAGCCTAGCCTAGATTTCCTTGCCTTGGGGTGGAGCTTAGTCCCAACTCGGGGGTGACCCATTGCTGAGCTAATGAGCAGTGCGGTCTAAGGCTGGGAGGTTCGTGGAAGGCCTGCACTTGGTTGGTGGAATCTACCACTGTTAAAAGATAAGTATATGATTACGCCATAATCATGTTTTGCAAGACTATGCTACTTATGTTATCATGATTTTCGATGTGTATATGAATTAATATGGAATGCTATGGATTGTTAATTATAGCAGTAAATAATGTGTTTTACTCTGTGCTTAAAGGTGTTTAATTTTTGAAGGCATATGGATCATATAATACCTGTACAAATTATGTATAGAGTGGTGTTATAGTCTTCTTTTTAATAGCATTTAAGCCTTGGTAGCCTGAAAAGGGGCACTACACAGGGACTCCCAAGGTGGGAAGCCAAGTCCCCATCCGGGAAATAAGTAACCTCAGTTTGAAGATCATTGTGTTTGTGCTTACCAGGATCATAGGTTCGACCTCGTTGAATCAAGCATCGAGAGCGCTTATGTTTTACGCAATAGAGTGTGCTAGACCCATTGTCTATGACTGGTGTACCTCACTATTGACCAATATGAAAGGTTAGTTGACAGAGTGAAAACAGGGGAGTAAGAGAAACTTTGGGTTTGCCTCTATTCTTTGCAACTTATTTTTTGAGCGGGTTCCAAGTCTAGGACCTAGAGTGGAGATCCTTCCTAGAGAACCACACAATCCAGCCATGGCATGGTGGATCGAGGTCATGAGACGAAAGGGGGGAGGTAGGGTATCAACACCCTACAACAATGATTTTTTCTTCTAGTGGCAGTGGCAAGTCATTTCTTTGGACAACTATCCCTATGCGAGGATCGATTTCAGAGGAGATCCAGATATGCCACTTCCACCAGGGGTGTCCTACGGTGATACAGGTAACAAGTTTTTAAATATTTCATTTTTTTTGTATTTTTGTATTTAAAGAACAAAAATATATATTTTTGGATGGTGCTTAAATATTAACTAGACACTTGTGTAATCACAGATGTGGGTCCATGACATCCAGATGGATTACTTCGACATAGACGGAGGAACCGGGGAGATGAGGCGATGGGAGGAGAAACAAAGAGAGTCCTACAAAATGTGTAGGGAAACCTGTCTCATTTGACACAGAGGATTCCTATTGTTTAGGTAGAGGATCTACCTGAAGCCATGCAACGACAGGTGGTTGGTGTACCTAAAGCATGGGTACGACTCTTCCGTTGTCTCGCAAACAATGTGGTTTTCTACCATGACACACATCCGGCACCACAGGCATATATGTCATGGGATATGTATACTTGATGTATATGTGTATTGAGGGTTTTAGCCCCAATTTTGTAATATAGACACCATATTTTGAAATATATAAAAAGGGATCTTTGGCCTTACTTATATCTTACAATGTGTACATTTATTTAATGGTTTTCTTTGCTTTATTAATGTGACAAATGCCAATCTAAAACGTAATTAGTGTAGGCATCAGATAAATGATTAGAACTCCTAAGAATGTCATAATATGTAATAAAATCAAATTGTTGTTCTAAAAGACGTACCCGTAGGAATCGACGGAGTAAAGTAGGATCACACATGCATTAATGGCCATTCAACTGACATACTACTAACTAGGAATCCAGGCGAACTTCTAAAGAGTGAATACCATGCGAGATAGCATCGCGCAAAAGTTCTATGACGACACTATATTCGGCAACATTATTCATGGATGGACCTAGGCATACATCACTTGAAGACACTAGTAGACCCTCAGGTGCGTAACCCACCCAAGCGGAGGAAGCTAAGTTCCATGTATGATGATTGGCTCCATTTGTGAATCCTAGGTAGACCGAAGACTCCGTTGACATGGAAACAAAGGGAAAACTCAATAAGCAAGCCAAAGACAAAAGAAAATGGGAAAAGAGATGTATATACACTAAATTTACATTAGTATACAAAGACTTCCACCCAATCCTAGGGCTCAAGGGTAGTACCTTTTCAGGTAGAGCCCATTTCTAGGCTCATCCAATTTATTCCCTTCATAATATTCTAACTCATAGGATCCTTTTTATAGAACACGTCACACAATGTAAGGAGCATGCCACATGGGTTTAAACTTGCCTACCCCTAGTGGTTCTTTGGCTTGGTCATACAAGAGTACCAAGTCACCCTCAACATACAAATAGGGACAAACAGACTTGTCATATTGAACCTTTACATGTTTCTTGTTTTCCTCGATAGTCGTAAAGGCATCCCAACACTTCTCGTCAAGACTCTCTAGTTGCACAAGGAGTCGCTCTAAATATGAAGTGTCAAGTAGGAGCTCGACTGTCAACTTGAGAGAAGGGCTTCTGCATTCAGCAGGAAGGATCGAATCCACACCATGCACTAACTGAAAAGGGGAAAAATTGGTGGCAGCCTTAACCGTTTTGGTGTGCCCAAAGCGTGGGATATATCGTGATGTGCCAATTGGAATTACTCCGACTGACATTTTTTTGCAAAATGGTCTTGAGAGACTTGTTGATGACCTCTACTTGCCCATTTTCTTGGGGGTAATAAGGAGATGAATGACCATGTCTAAACCCCATCTTAGATGCTAGTTCTACCATCATTTCATTCTGAAAGTGACTGTCATGATCAGTGACAATCTAACTCGGGATACCGAACTGGGTGATAATTTGGTTGAACATGAAGAAAGTTGCAGTATTCCCATTGGATTTTATGGTAGGCATGACCTCGTATCACTTAGTAAAGTATTCGATAGCCACGATAATGTTTTGATGCCACCCAACCTAAGTTGGGTTGCAATTGACAAAATCTATCCCCCACTTGGTGAAGGGACCAATGATAATGACTAGGTGAAGAGGGGTTGGGTGCGAGCGCATTTTCCAAGTGAACACCTGGTAGGGGTGACACTTCTTAACCACTTCGATACAATATTTAAATATAGTAAGCCAGAAATAACCAACTCACAGGATTTTTTGGGCTATCACAAGCCCAGATAGGTGACCACAATAAGGCCCTTTGTGGCAATCGTTTAGGAATGACTCGACTTCCTTGTGAGTTAAGAAATGATGCAAGATATTATATATTCCTCCATGATACAAAGTATCACCGATGATGTTATACTTTTTGTCTTGGCATCTAACACGTCGTCGATCATCTCGTGAGAGATGCTGAGAGAACGTCAAGGTTTGAAGATATAAAACAATGTTTCCATACCAGGGGTCAGACAACGAGATAAAGAAAATGTGTTGATCCGCAAATGAATCAACATGGATAACATCCTTGTCTAATCATGGAAAATCGGATATGAACTTTGCAAAAACTAGCGATTTCTTGGACTTAGCAGAAGAAAAGTTGAGATCAAACTCTTGTAAGATGACAATACATTTATTGTATTTCCCCCCTATGATACGCTTGGTAAGGACGTATTGAGATAGATTGACATCAACAACCATAGTAGTCTTGCAAAGAAATATATAGTGACGTAAACGTTGGACTGCATGAACGACAACCAAATCTATCTTTTCAACATGAGAGTAATTAAGCTCAGGACTGACTAAATTTTGACTAAGATAGTAGATGACGTGCTCATGGAGCTCATCACCCTCCTGAACTAGAACCATACCAATCGTCCCTTCGTACGCGGAAATATACAACAAGTAATCTCTATTGTAATCAGGGGATTTCAGCAGAGGGGCCGATACCAAGGCTTTCTTCAAAGTGTCGAAAGACTCTTAGGCTTTATCATCTGTAATATACCAGATATAAAAAGTATGTAGAACAGAAATAAAATGCTAGAAATGGCAGAATAACAACAATATAACCAAAACAATCACCACAATAGCACTAAAATGATATAAGAACAACAACAGATATAACACTTTGATTCTGAAAGTAATGTTCACTGGCCTCTTCGAGGGGGAAACCTCTAGTTGAGCAGTGCTCTATTACAATATTATCCAAGCTAGGGTTCTCATAACCTTGACTCATATTTATACTAAATATGTCTATTAAAAGAAACATCTAGAGAAAGATCCTTCTAGAAGCAGAAGCTTCTATTAGGTCTTCTTACATCTGCCTTATTCTATTTTATTGAAAGGCCTTATTAATATTGACCTTTATTACATCCGAATATATTTTTCTACCTATGTGCGGGTTAGGACCCTAAAATGTCCACCCCCTTAAAAGAAACCTTGTCCTCAAGGCTTGAGATGAGGAAATTGCTGCAGAATGGTAGCTAGTTCCCAAGTGGCATCTGCTGGAGTTGTATCTTTCCACTGGACTAGCACTTCCTTGATGGTTCTTTGACATAGGTGACACTCATGCTAGTCCAAAACTACTTTTGGCTATAGCCAAATGGATACTTCTTCAACTAACTTGGGAAGGTTGGTTTGAATTTGGCACTTAGCTCCAATCACCTTCTTTAAGAATGAAACATGAAAAACAGGATGTAGCTTCGAATGGTTGGGAAAAGCTAACTGATAGGCTACTTGTCCCAGGTGCTTGAAAACGGTATAAGGACCATAAAATTTGGGCGCTAGCTTATGACAATGCTCGGCCTTGAGGGAAGTTTGCTTGTAAGGTTGCAGTCGAAGAAACACCTTATCCCCTTCTACAAACTGACGTTCAGAACAACCTTGATTTGCTTGTTGCTTCATGTGATTTTGTGCCATGACCAAATTCTCTTTGAGGGTATGGATAATAGCCTCTCGAGTTGTAAGTGTTTGGTCAACCACCTGGACCTTCGAGGCACTCGATAAGTATGAGAGAACTAAAGGTGGCTTATGTCCATATATCGCTTCAAAAGGAGTCATGCGTGTAGCTATATGGTATGAAGTGTTGTACCACCATTCAGCTAGGGGTAGCCATTAAGCCCACTGATTTTTCTTTTCCAAGGAAAAACACCTCAAATATGTTTCCAAACACTTGTTGACAACTTTCGTTTGGCCATCAGTCTGGGGATGATAAGTTGTGCTGAGATGCAATTCGGTGCCTTGTATCTTGAACAGTTCTTGCCAAAAATTGCTTGTGAAAGTTGGGTCGTGATCAGAAACAATAGAGTGCGGCATGCCATGAAGCTTGAAGACCTGATCCATGAAAATTTGAGCAACCGTGGATGTATTAAACGGGTGTTGAAGGGCGCAGAAATGAGAATAATTGGAAAGGCGATCAACAACCACCATGATGACTAATTTATTTCGTGATTTGGGTAAGCCGGTAATAAAATCCATAGAGATATCCTTCCAAATAGCAGGTGGAATCGAGAGTGGTTGTAGTGTGCCTGCAGATTTGAATGTTTCTCCCTTGTTGCGTTGACACACATCACATTCAACAAAAAAATTACGAATGTCCTGTTTCATACCATCCTAGAAAAAGGAATATTTGACCCTGTCATAGGTTTTGGTGAACCCAGAGTGCCCTGCTGTGGGTGTAGCATGAAGCTCAAAAAGTACCGTGGATTTAAGATTTGATTATTTACTTAAATACAAACGGATTTTGTATCGATGTTCATCATGGAGCCAAGAGTACCCTGGGGAAGCTGGAGCATTGGACTGCAATTGTTGGATCAGATGCGAACTTTTGGGATCTTGTAGCCATTCCTAGCGAATGACTTGGAGCCAATCTGGTACAATGAATGAAAGAGAAAAAAGGGATCCTTCATCTTCATATTTTCAAGAAAGTCCATCTGCAACCAAATTGTCTTTTCCTGGAGCTTAGTCACCCATTTTTGTTTTTTTGGGGAGGAAATGCATTGTTCCAGAAAATACTTGAGGCTTTGATGGTTTGTCTTAATTTGGAAATGTTGCCCCAATAGATAAGGGCATCACAGATCAATGGCATGCAGAATAGCCAACATTTACTTTTCATAGATGGATTTGCCCAGATTTCTTTCAGATAGTTGCTTGCTGGTAAAGGCCAAAGGTCGACCCTCTTGCATGAGGAAAACACCAATTCCTTTCCCTGAGGCATCACATTCCAACACAAAGGTCTTTATGAAATAGGGAAGGGAAAGGACTGGAGTGGTGCATATGGTCATCTTCAAGGTTTGAAAATATTGAGCAGTGGCTGGAGTCCAAGTGAAAGAGTTCTTTTTGAGGAGAGCAGTGAGAGGTGTTGCAATCTTCCCATAATTCTTAACAAACTTGCGATAATACCATGTTACGCCAAATCCACGCAAGCTCTTAAGAGTCTTTGGGTGAGGCCAGTCTTGCATAGCTTCAATCTTTTTAGGATCCACCCTGACGCCATCCTTTCCAACCAGATGACCCAAGTATTCTACTTCTGAGGCGCCAAAAGCACATTTAGACTGTTTCAGGAAAAGTTGGTGCTGAGAGAGTAGATGGAGAACTCAATCCACATAAGGAAGATGGTTTGTCTAGGTTTTTCTATAGATGAGGATATCATCAAAGAAAACTAAGACAAAATGGTGGAGAAAAATATGGAATGCATGATTTATGAGGCTTTGGAAGGTGGAGGGGGCATTACACAAGTCAAAGGGCATGACCAAAAACTCATAGTGGCCCTCATGAGTTCTAAAGGTAGTCTTGGGAATGTTTGTCTCTTTCATACGTATCTGGTGGTAGCCTGAATGAAGATCAAGTTTAGTAAAGAATTGGGTGCCACTCAATTCATCCAGGAGGTCATCAATGATAGGAATGGAGAATTTGTCTTTGATGGTAAGTTTGTTGAGGGCACGGAAGTCAGGACACATTTTCCAAGAACCTTCTTTCTTCAGGACCATGACCACAGGAGAAGAGTAGGGGCTCGTACTAGGGTGGATAACACCTGCATTAAGGAGTTCCTGAACCATTTTCTCAATTTCATTTTTTTGGGAAAAGGGGTGATGATATGGACGGATATTGGGAGGAAGGCTTCCAGGTACAAGGCGAATGGAATGATCATGAACACCATGGGAAGGAGGGAGTCCTTGGGGAGTGGAAAATACCAATTGATGTTTAGAAAGGATGGCTTGGAGGTTTTGCTGGACCGAGGGTGCCTATGTTGCTTGTATTGCATAGAATTGGGCGATAACACCCGAATGACCTTTTTTTAGCAGCTTTTCCATGCGATGGGAACTAATGATCTCAGGTGAACCAATGGTGGTGCCTTGGAACTTATATTGGTGGCCCTCCTAGTCGAATTGGATGGTTAAGTCTTTAAAATCCATGAGAATGGGACCCAAAGTCCTTAGCCAATCTGCACCCAACACAATGTCACAACCTCCCATGTCGATAGCAAACATATGGGATTTCAGGTGGTAGTCACCAATTTGGAGACGCACATTTTCAAAATTCCCTCCACATTTCATGGAACCACCATTGGCAATCATAATTTGGAAACTATTGACGGCATGGATGTAGCAATGAGTTTCTTCGGAAATGCAACAAGGAATTAAATTATGGGTACTGCCACTATCAACCAAAATGATGACCTTTTGATGCTTGATGTAACCGATTAGCTTGAGGGTTTGGGGAGCAAAGAAGCCAGTGAGAGCATTGAGGGAAATGACCGGTTCTACTTTGGGAGGGTTTGAGGGAGGGGTTATGTTAGTAGATTCAGGTGACTCAGACACAAGGGGAGTTTCTACATCATCTTTTGAAATATCCTCGGAGATGGCCATACAAATATTTTTTTCTTTACACTTGTGGCTCGGGAAATATTTTCCATCATAGTTATAACAAAGGCCTTTGAGTTGGCGTTCAACCATTTCAGCCGTGATCAATTTTTGGATCTTTAGTGGAGCAAAGGGAGTAGCAGGATTTACTGGTTTAGGGCGAGGGATAAAGGGGGGTTTTCGGTTTTGAGAAGATACAACCTATTGTGCTTCTTTAGCTCTTTTAGTATCCTCCACCCAACTTTGAGGCTGAGCCATGAGGACATGGACCTGAATCTCATCCTTGAGGCCGCTGATAAAACACTCTCGAAAAAAGGCATCAGACATGCCCTTTGTTCTAAAAGCCAAGTGCTCAAAGGAAGCTATAAAGTCTTCCACTGTTCCTAATTGTTTCAACTTTTTCAAATGACCCAAATGGTTGGTGTCAGTGTTAAAGCATTCATAAATCTCTGCCAAAAAGTGTGTCCAAGCAATATACCATTGACGAGAAGTTTTTCTCCATTGCCACCATTGCCAACGTTCTTGATCTAGATGGAGAACACCATATCGGAGTTTTTCCAAGTCATCTTTAATGTCGTATAAAGAGAAATAATGTTCCATTTGGATTACCCAGCCAGTGGGGTCCGAGCCATCGAATTTGTCCACATCCACCCGCGGAAGGTGTAGGTCACGTTGAAATTGATGGTTCTGAAAGTTATGGGAATGAGAGGAATGGTCACCTTCAGTATGTGGAGGTGAGGAAGAGGAAGGGTTATCTGTAGGGATATGCAGTTTGGTGTAGAGTATTGAAAAGATAGATTCAAGCTAGGTGGTGAGGTCTTGTTTGATTTCCTCCATTGAGGACTGCATGGTGGTATTTATGGCTGCAACATTGGCACTGAGTTGTTTCACTTCTTTTTGGGTCTCTATGAGACCAAATTGCAAGGTGTTGAAGCGATCTTCCAAGTCTTGGCTACGGGTATGGGCCATGAGGATGGGAGAACTGAAAAGGAGTGGGCGGGGTCAAAAATTTTGCCAAAAAATGATATGGATGAATGTGATAAGGGCAAAGAGATGAATCCAATAGAATAGGTCACAAATAATGGTGAAAAATTTTCCAGACTTTTTTTTTTTTTAACACCTACAGAGTTATACTCCGGTCTGAAGAATACTGCAGTGATGAAATGCCCAAATGCGTAACTAGGAAGAAATGTGTAGTGATTTGGCAACCCGAACACACTTGCATGACAATAGATCTTGTCTATTTTAATTTGTTTATGTTTCTATCCCCAAGGGTTAAGTATTCAAGGGTTCTACAAACAAGGGTTTTCCCTATGCTATAGCTCTTTGATATACGTGCGGGGTCCAATAGTAGTACTCGACCCAATATCTTAGGGAAATAACTAAGGAGGATAGACCGTACCCTTATGCATACTACCCGACTACCTAGGTACTAGAGAGTATCTTCCCGAGTGTTGTTCTCGATGACACTATAGTAGTTAGGTGTTTGATCAGTTTATCTAAAGAGGGCTTCATGTAATCTAGGTCGATCCGTACACAGGTGTTGTCTGATGCGTTACCACTCGAAGGGGTACCAACAGGGGTTACAAGGGTGGCCAACAGATATGCGCTTAAGAACCACTTGTATTTCCTACGTGTATGAATCCCTCAACCGTGGGTTTATGCACGTAATGATAGATCTATGTGGATTAAAGATGCCAGAATACATCTCTACCCTGTAAAAAAAATTAACCCACACTTTCTGCTGAGGAAAGTGCTCTGATACCACTTGTAATATACCAAATATAAAAAGTATACAGAACAGAAATAAAATGCTAGAAATGGCGGAATAACAACAATATAACCAGAACAATCACCATAATAGCACTGAAATGATATAAGAACAACAACAGAAATAACACTTTGATTCTGAAAGCAATGTTCACGGGCCTCTTCGAGGGGGCAACCTCCAGTTCAGAAGCACTCTATTACAATATTATCCAAGCTAGGGTTCTCATACCCTCGACTCCTATTTATACTAAATATGTCTATTAAAAGAAGCATCTAGAGGAAGATCCTTCTAGAATCAGAAGCTTCTATTAGGTCTTCTTACATCCGCCTTATTCTATTTTATTGAAAGGCCTTATTAATGTTGACCTTTATTACATCCGAATAGATTGTTCTACCTATGTGTGGGTTAGGACCCTAATATCATCCCAGATAAAAGGAGTGTCCTTCTTCAAAAGGCGCATGAAACCCTTAGTGATATTGGCATAATTCACTATAAACCGATGTAGAAAGTTATCTTTCCCCTGTAAACCTTGAATTTTTCTAATCGTGCTCAGGGGAGGAAATTGAAGTATTGCCTCAACTTTAAGAGGATCTACCATGATCCCGGTCTCAGAAACTAAAAACCTTAAAAGACAACTAGACTTAATGCAAAAGATGCATTTGTGAGGGTTTAACTAGATTCTATAGTAACAACATCTTTCAAAAACAAGCCGAAGGTGTGTAACATGATCCACTCTCTTGCGAGAGTGAGTAGAGAAATCATCAAGGTAGGCTTCGGCTATGTGCTTGAGATCATGAAAAGTGAAATTCATGGCATGTTGGAAGGTTTCTCTAGCATTTTTAAGGCCGAAAGGCATTTTTCGGTATGCAAAAGTACCCCAAGGACATATAAATGTCATCTTGTGTTGGTCCTCAGGTTTGATTTGGATTTGGTTATATCCTGAAAATCCGTCCATAAAATAAAATATCTTTCTTCCCACACACTCATCGAGAATCTGATCAATGAAAGGTGTGGGGAAGTTGTCTTTAGGACAAGCCTTGTTCAGGTCACAAAATTCCATACACACACGGATGGTTCCTTTCTTTTTATTCACAGGAATGGGGTTGGATACCCATTCATTCAAAAGAATCAGGTAGTTGAAGCTAACATTAAGTAGCTTCTCCACTGCTACCTTAACAGCAGGGGCCTTCCTGGGATTTACAACACTAAGACATTGTTGAACAGGTTTAGCATCCAGGTAAGTTCTAATCTCATGTTAGACAATATGAGGTAAGTTCTAATCTCATGTTAGACAATACGAGGGTTGATCCCTGGAATCTCTTCGTATGACCAAGCGAATACATCTCAAAATTCTTTAAAGAGTTCGGTGTAGATCAGAATTTCTTTTGGTGAACAATATGGACCTATATTTACGTTCTCAATATTGCCACGGGTACAAGAGATATTGATCGATACAGTAGGAGAAACACTCACCATATTTCCTTCGGCATAAATGACATGCATATCAAGTGGAACTATGGCGTGACCGACTATCTCACTCAAGGTAGACTGAAATTTATCTTGCTCGATTCTTTCAAGAATTGGGAGGAAATACGATCGATGATGCATATCATCCCAAGGTCTCTCGAAACCATTCATGGCTTCGAGGATGGCTTCATTTGAAGGCAAAGTCTCATCTAGGAAATCATGTGAACAAGACAACAAGGTGGCCCATACAGGCCTAAGAACAGGATCCTCCTTGTCTGTCGGCAAGGTAATAGGATCGAGATCGGTGGAAGAGTCAAGAACAACTTGATACACAATCTCTATTGTCGATAGTGGCATGGCCATGCCAGCATGCGACTAACCTTCACACGATGAAGTCATGGAAGGAAGGGTCCATGGATCACCAAAATAGGAACTGCGGAAAGGAATGGACCTCTCTGTCGAAGCAGGCCTGCTAGACATGGCGTAAATGTGCTGATTAGGTGCCAAGAAGTAGAAATTACCCATAAGGGAAGAATACATTCTGACACCGATATTCTCATTTTTCAGCTAAGAATTGTCGATCACGAGGATCGACGGTCCGACATATGCATTAGGACTAGAGTACGCAAAGGAAAACTGGCCAATAGTCACGATCTCCCCTTGATGAGGAAAACAAAGTGTATGGAAGATGGAAGATACGATAGTGACCATAGCATAGGTCCAATTGCGACCTAGTAACAGTTAATAATCAAGAGGCGCATCAACTACCTCTACCTCCACCTCTACCGTCTTCCCACCTAACTGGACCGGAAAGGCAGGGAGAATACCATGACGGTGGAAGGAATTACCATCAAATGCAGTCAACATGTTTGACGACTTGGAAAGGATCAGAGAACCGAGAGCTTTCCAACAAACCAGGAACATCACGTAAGTGGAAACACCTTCATCAACGACCGCTCGTTTGATAGTATACTTGGAATACTCCACGTGGATTTGGAAATCCACATGGTAGGGTAAGTGAGGCTTCACATCCATGATGTCAAACTTGATAGCTTTCAAGCCACTAGGTTCTAGACCTCCTAAGGTAGAGAGTAAGGCATTCCTCTGTCATGGTTACATCTGGAGTACCTCCAAAGCTGACACCACACAAGGGGTTTGGCCCAGATCCTTAATGATAGAGTAGTTCTGGATGGCTCTAGCATTAGGGTTGTGAGTAGAGTGCTTGAGTACTCCTTTCGGAATATAAGGTAGTGGCTCTGGTTTCTTAATCTGTAAGTTCGTCTCTGGAGGGGGAGGAGGAGATTCTAGACTAGTACTAGCTTTTGAAGAGCTATAATCTTGAGAGTGGGTGGCTATATCAATTTCCGCGTCGACCATATTGATACAAACACGGTCGCCATCTTGCGATGGTGGGTTTTGACTTCCAACAGGTGCATTTATGGAATTCGAAGAGCTCGAGGCTAAGTGTTGGTTGTGTGGGAATGGATTGGTCAATAGAGTGGGTGGTAGATTTAAAATCCTCACAGCCTCCGTGAGTTTGAGGCATAAATGTGTAAGGTGGTCATTGGTACAAAGTTTACAAGGAAACTTTACCTTACGTTTCTGTTTGTTTTCCTCTCCAACATTATCATTCTGCTTCCCATTAATATCTTTGTCCTTGGGTTTGTTACCATTTTTCCCACCCTTATGATTGTTTCAACCTTTCCTTTTATTCCCATCTGGTTGTTGGTCACCACTTGGGTTTTTCGATGATTGCACAGAATGTACATCCACCGATTGGGTGGGTTTGGATGATGCAGACGAAGCTGATCCTCTAACAGAATTCATCGCTGAGTCTGTGGACTTTACATTGGCGTACCCTACAATGCCATTGGCATGAGGTCTGGGTTTTTTCCTAGGATCATAATTTGACCGCGGTGCTTCTGGAAGAAGGTGATATAACATCCCAGACTGAGCATATAATAAATCTAACTATTGGGCTCTAAAGATAGATTCTTCCTTGTTGGAGACCCCAGAAGTAGCAACATCCTTTGAGATAGGAGGGTAAAAATACTTTAGGAACCATTCTAGGAGAAAGGCTAGGGGTATAGGAGTCTTAATCAACCGCCTTCGTCTACACCACTCCTAGATATAATCCGAGATGTGAGTGGCAGTGTCCTGGCGTAAAGTCGGCAAAAGTTCGAGACCAACATCATAATGAAAGAGAAATTGAAAGTGGTTGAGAAAGACCATCACCAACTGATTAAATGACCCATATGTCCCCCTAGGTATCTCAATGTACCATTGCGAAGCAAATCCAATGAGAGTGTGTTGAAACAATCGTAATCTAATAGAATCATGGTTCAGGGAATTCTATGAGCACCAAAGGTGAAAGGTAGTGACGTGTTCACCAGGGTCCTCTCCATTCTTACCCTCAAACTTTGGAATGTCTGAAGGAGGTTTGGTGGGGACAAGGGGCCATGTGGGATCATGACTCACCGGGTCGTTCATTAACTTAAAAAAGTTTGACAGATTAAGTGTGGCGAGAAAAGGGAGACAAGGTTGTGACATCTAGCCCCATCCTCCCGTGAAATATTGTGTGTTGGGAACTACATTCCACCCAAGATTATAGTAAGAACCAAAGCCCTTTTTAAAATTATAAGGCCCTCCTCTGGGCTGATTCGTATAAGGTTGGTTAGGCATCATTCCAGTAGGAATGTTCTGATAAGGATTGTGAAAATTTCCCCCAACCATATTGAATCCAGTTTGGGGGTTTCCCAAAGTGTAAGACTGACCCTCTCTAGGTGGGAACCCAGAGGATTGAAGTGGATTCGTCATGCCAAAAGTATTGGTCGGAATCGACACCAAGGAGGTAGGGATATAGGGTGGAACTTGTCCACCAGCTGGGTTGTTCCATCCAATTGTCAAAGGATTAGAAACAGGGTTAAAATTAGGGACACTTCCTATATTAGGATTTGTTTGAGGGATATGAGAACTGCTAAATGGAAAAGGAGTGTAAGGAGGTGTAGTGCCCCCAAGTCCAAGACTAGCGTTAGGGCCAACAGCTGGGATGGCAGTTGAAAATTGCGAAGTGAAGTTAGGCATACCATAAGAAAATGGACTAGAATCCATAGGGATGGGCTTAACATTGTAACCCGACGAATGACGAAGACCCCCAAAAGCGTTCTATGCAAGATAGGAAGCATTAACTACAGGCCAATCCATAGTACCAATATAAGCCTCCAGCACTACAACTGTAGCAGCTGGAGAAGTCGAAGGGGTGCCATTAACTATAGTGGGTATGGGATTCGAAGAACTCCCAGTGTTATGAAACTAGACTCAGTACTCATCTTTGTGGAACCATAAGTATGAAAGGTGGATGTGTGTGTACCACTTATAAAAACTCTACGCCTTTTAGAAGGCAAGAACCCGAAATCCGATGGTAACTGTAACAACTGATGGGACTGGCAGGGATGCTGGTCTGACTCCACGATGACTTATGACTCGATAAAATAAAAATATCCTCAGGCCAACTAGTATTCAAAGAGCATACCAAAAGGTCAAACGGGCAATATGCAAGCAAAAAGGCTAAAGTGGCTGAGTGGCCTTCCTCGCTAAAGAATGTATGTCTCATCCAAGTGGGACCTGAGACTCCCCGCTAAAGTTTGTAGGTAACATAATCGGTTATAGGGGCCCTCGTGGGCTTAACAACCAGTCGGTCAGATCCCCCCAGAGAGTTAATCCTCCATAAAGGTTGTGTGTTGTATGACCCCTATATGACCCAGGGTACAAGCAGAATAACCCCTGCAAGTAACCTATGAGATACCTAAGTCAAGAAACTAATAAACCACAATATAACCGATGCACAAGCGAGTAGTGATAAGTCTGAATCACCATATGGGTAGGGTAGAAAAGCCCAAAACCTTGAAACCACTGCCTCTCATAGAGGTATGGGTACTAGCAAGATCCCCAAATATGAATAAATCCACAGAAATATCTCTGACGCTAGGTGAGTATCCAGGGGTTATCCCTTCAACTAACTTTGCGCAACCTCGTGATTAGCTCTGGTGTGAGCGGAGCCTCCTGATCTTACCAATTATACAATGGACTTCTCAAATCCCTATCTCAGACACATATGTTGATTTAATTTCCTTGGAGAAGTTTACTCACAAAATCATATTCCAAGGCACTAAATCATAGACTAGTTTGTGCACCCTAAAAATAAAATCATGACTAATCAATTTTAGTTTAAAGCGTAAATTTTATTGGTCGTGATTACTCAAAAGGCTATGGAAGTGAAACACATGATGTTATGACTCTTCAAGAAAATAAATATGAATATAATGCAAATTCTATCTTTAAATTTTTCAATGAATGATATGCTAATAAAAACAGTGCAATTTTCAACTTCAACTCTGCAATTCAGAAGTAAAATGCAATCTTTCACTAAATTCACTAAGCTAATGATAAAGGTTCAAAGACAAAAATACCAACCAATGCAAAATGCCTATTTTATTTTTTTTTCAATATATTAAAGACAAAATGCATGGACTGAAAAACAACCTGATATATAAATTCTACTGTGTATAAGCAAAATAACTCAAGCAGAATACCAAGCAGCTAAGAAAACAACCCAGGGTTCAAGGACAAACCAAAAATGAAAAAGCCTAAAAAATCAACTCCAAACAGGTTTCCTGTCAACCCAGAGAAGCTCAACGAGCACTACAGAGACCTAAGAAGGCTCAACAAACATCAAATCCCACCCAACAGTCACTAAACCAAGAAAACAAGCAAGGGAAAGTGGTATACATGATTGTTCAGGAGAAAAATTTGTATATACGCAGCTTACAATGAGACAACACACGTGTATACGCAACTGTCAAGGCAAAAGGAGCGTATAGGATTTAAAACAAGGCCAGGCAAGGGAAAAAAGGTTGAAAACTCATACCCAGAGTGAACAGAATCTGTCAAGCAGTGATACGACAAGAAACACAAAGGAAAAAGAGAAATGCAAGAAGAAAAAGTACTTCAACCATTAGAAGGAAGATCTCTCCCCAGTGGAGTCGCCAAGTTTGTTACGAGGGAAAAACTATCTATGGCCAAGGGTAAACCACAATAGATAGGTATGACTGTAGAAATCAACTCAATTCCATTGTATGCTATATAAACTAATGTGCAAGATAAGAAAGAGGCCTAACTCTATCTGACGTTTGATGATGTTCCACCATTGAGCACTTCGACCCAAAGCTTTATACCTGCAACAAGTTCTCAACAAACAATTAGAGCAAGTACATAGTGATAATATAAAGGGGTTAGCACATTAGATAAAATAATCCATTAATAAACATTACAAACATGCCCATGGATAATAATCATATATTTTCATGATACCAATAGGACAGGAAAAAAGTATTTCTATTAATAATTGATCAGCAGAAGTGACAACATTACATACTTCTATGTCGGCATGGTTTGAAACCAAAAAACCAAGTTCCTTCCAACTGGGCCTCCACCACTTCAATCCTCCACCAAAGGCAAGCTCATAGGAGAGAGATAATGAGGTTCTCTTGACAATAGGGAAAGAGATTGGGGGATGAACACTATGTTCATACTTGAGGGACAAAGGGATGCAGACTCAATATGAAGTAATTTCTCTAGAGTAACTTTGTTGTCCAAGTTGAATGCTTTCTTCCCTTTTCCATAGCTCGAAAATGTGCTTTTATATTCTTCAAAATGCAACCGAAGGGCTGAGTTAGAATGTTTCCAGCATGTGGAAGGCCAAGGATCATAGATATCATGTCGTGACATGGAAACCTGACTCCATTTTTGTATTTTCTGGCACAAATCTCGATGTACGCAGGTTATAGTGGAGCATCCTATGTATATGCATGTTGTATAGTAGATAGGCCGCATATATGTGCAAAAATGTGTATTTTTATCTTTGGATTCATCAAAAAGGGATGACAAGTCTGCATAGGGAAATAGAAAAAGGCTCTCTGTGCAAGATAGCAATGGTGAGGCAAACATTGCTATAACAATACTGCTAGTGTCATTTCCTGGTAATTTCCTTTGATGATAAATTATGTGTATTCAACATAAGAATAGAAATTTGTTTTTAACCTCTATCAACTATGGAGTTTTTCCTTGCTAATGCTTGTCAATGTATAAGATTGTTTGGAATCTTGGAGCCAAGAAGATTTTTCAAGCACAATAAGTCAAGAACAATTTTTTAATTCATTATCACAATGTACATTTGGTTATATAGATGTAGATATATAGGCTCTATGATGTCATATTTTTCTTAGTTATGCTTTGATAATAACTTCAAGTAACTTTTAAAGCAATTCATAGTTATAAATGTAACAATACATATTTATCGATGCATGCAATCCCAAACCAATATATATTTCAACCCTTCATTAAATTATGGGAACAAATCACCCTAGTATACATTATTTATGGTTTACAACATATCCACAGTCATATGACTCATAAATTATCAAGACCATACATGGATTTTTCTTCTTAGGGCATGCATTTATTGCCATGCCATGGTTTCATTTGTTTTAATGCATTTTTTTGCATTTACAAGACATTTTTTAGCCTTTATGCACAACAAAGGGTTTTTGGTTTTGAAATGCACAACTTAAGGTATGAACATATGAGAAATTATAAAATACAAATTGCACAACTTGAACCACTAAAATTGGAGGTCATATGAGTCTTAGGTGTGCATCTTACAATAAGATGGTTTTACCCTTCATTTTACAAAAAGTCTTGAATCTTGGTTCAAGGTAGAAGTCCTTATTCATTTGAAAATGCACTCTGGATTATATATAGATTTAGAATGTTATTAAATTCACCTAAAAACTTGGGTCACTAAATTTGGATATATAAAGAAGCATGCACATGCTTTTCCATTAGGTCACTTTCTATTGTTTTGGACTATTAGTTTACATGGTAGAATTCCCTCTTTTACACAACAACCACGTTTATGTTTTCAAATGAAAATTTAAATATGTAGAAATGTGTAAAATTATACACACTTGAAAACTTGAATCACTCAAATTGCATGTGTGTTAATAGTTGGGTGTGCATTTTTGTCAAGCTTGGCATGCATTTTGCACAAGGGAGAAATTACAATTTAAAAACAAAACATTTATTTCTTTAGTGTGAGTGTGCATTTGTAGATGTGGAGGATTTAACAAGCTTGAATTAGGGTTTTATGAAATTATAGTAGAGACCCTAATCCTATTCATTTATATCATCAGATATTGAGAACATTGTCATCTACATATGGCTCAACTTTTTCAACTTCTTAGTCTAACACATCTACCTGCTCCTTGTGTCCAATACATCATAAGCGTGGATTTCATTCTACATGATAAATTTGATTTTTTTTTCACTTTATTCTCCACCCATCGAAATGTCGATGCACATGTTCCTAGTCACAACCCCAATGGCCACTTCCCCATTAGTCTCTTCTCCAATGGTCAATGCCCCAAGTTATTTGAGAATGTGACAAATTGTTCCCATCCTCTATCGCAACTCCAATGATCTTTTCCCACCATAGATTTACAACACTGATGGAATTTTCCCTCCATAGTGATTCCACTTTGACAAACTGTGCCATCCCTATCATCATTGCATCAACAATGGTTGCTCTCTATAATGTCACAATTTTGATGGCATGTGAGTCAACGTTATGACAAGATTTCCACGCCATTACATCGCATGACTATCAAAGACTTGGATGATGAAACTTTCCCAGAAAATTCCACTTGGCAGTCTTTTGCCTCAAACACATGACACTTGTATATGATCATCGTCAATGCGAAATTATTTTGTGATGAAATTTTGGCATATTAAATCTCTCCACAGTTTCCATGTTCCAAATTTGAAGGTCGGATGTACGATGGATGGTTACATTCATCACTCGTGCAATGAAACTCCTTCGATGAACATTTTGAATATGATTCATCTTAAGTCCAACAAATATTTGTTGGAAATTCGTCAGAAATCGAGCCAAATTTTATAGTGTTAAGGGGGTAAGAGGAGCATCTAAATATTAAATGAAGGCCATAATTATACACCACAATACAACTATTGCAATAAAGTGGGAGTGAATACTTGGTTAAGAAAAATTAATTTATCATTCATTGTGCAACACATGCATATCCAAACTAAAAGTATCTAGAACATGGCTTGAAAACATATGATTTATATTTTTAGGAAGAACCATTTTAATGCATGATTTTTTAGAAAGTAGTGGATGTGCTCGTTTAACCATAGAAAATATAGAAATATTGTCACCCAACCATAGGACGAAGCCACCCCCGAGCACCTTAACCTTGTCAGAGAATCATTCCGGAAGCAAAACCTAGGCTGGATAGCCAAACAAAGGTGGCACAACTTTCTCCAAGGATAGTGCGCCGAGAAAGAGAAACAAGAGATGATCAAAGATTCCAAACCATAACCAAGAGAGAGTTCAAGACGAAATAGAAATCTCCTAGCTACAGCAGCTGCAACGACAACTCTCCTCCAAACTTGTGCACAAACTGGCCAACTGTAGTGCGCACAAGTGTTGCTTCTGCAGTTCTAAGAATATTGGACAGAATGAAGACTAACCTCTTGTATTTATACTATTTCTGGAAGACTGTCTGGGCCAACTTCTCATTTTGGGTGCTAATTCTTTAGTATATAACATTTCCTTTAGTTGACTTCCTATTTTGGATGCTAATAACCTAATACAAGTCATTCTCTTGAACTGACTTGTCTTCTAGGGTTATTAACCAATAAATTAGGGTTTCTTCCTGCTTCCCAAAATATTCTATTCTCATTAGGTTTACACGTGGAGGTAAATACCTCCCACAACTACCATAATATAAGCGCTCCCTCCTATTTAGGGAGTTATTGAAGGTAATGGTCTTGAGCACAAACATACCATTCACCCGGTAGCATCAACATAGTCGTATAGACTATCTCATGATTAGATCATGAGCATCATCATCACTATCAATGTCATCAATTGCATCATCTCTCAAAACCATACTCCATCTGAGTAATCAGACATGATGATGGATAAGTCACTCACTCTATAGAGTGACACAAGAGCCATTCTTCTAATCCAGACATATGTCCTAAAAGAATAAATGTCCTGGACCATTTTCCATCTGGGAAATCTCTGTCCATTGATCAACCATCTAGCTAATAATCATTTCCAATAGCTAATAATCATTTCCAACACTACTGATAGTCTTCAAGGCAATTGAAACAATGTCATTCAATAGAACACAATTGTGTCTATCCATAGTAGTACACAACTACAATCCAGTGGTACATTACCACACCAAGTAGCACACAAATACTTGATCAGGGACATATAGTCACAATCAGTGGAAAACATCCACCATAATAGCATACATCTAATGTACAGAAACATGTAGTCTCTATGAAAATCATATCATCTAATATCAACATGCACATAAAACATTGTTATCATATAAATTGAATCATCTGGGACATTATTCCACTCACATCTATGAGATCTAGAAGAGCATCTGCCCTCAGAAGGTAAAACATCAATGATGATCTATCTCGACTATTCTTCTCAAGCAAGGAAGAATAATTGTCTCGATTTCTGAACCTGGACCATTCACCTATCTGGGCCATTCCTTAGACACTAAACAAAGTGCAACCTGGAGAGAATGAGTCTGCCCTACGGAATACCTGTCCCTGATTGTTGAACCTGGACCATTCACCTATCTGGGCCATTCCTCCGACACTAAACAAAGTGAAACCTCGAGAGAATGAATCTTCCCTAGGGAATGACTGTCCGGACCATTTCCTAAGGAAATGACTATCCTGCAACAACCTCCAAAACGGACCATTCTTTGAAACTGCTCACAATTGTGAGTTTTGAAAGAATGAATGTTCGGTGAGGTGGACCGGTCTTCTTGACCACTACTAAGAGTGACCATCAAGAAGAGAGATTGTCCTATACCATTCTCCAAGTTAGCCACAAGGGTATTGTTGTCTACAGTACATCATCAATCCATCGAACCATTTTCATTACAAAAATGACCGTTCAATCTAGACCATTTTTTGAACTGGAAAATGCCTGATTGTTAGAAATCTCAAACCACTTTCCAAACTGGAAAGGAACTACTCATCCTGTACCATTTTTCAAACTAAAAAATGACTGTCCATAAATAAATAATCCTCCCAACCTAGGATTCATATCTTCCTTTTTCAATAAGGAAGTCATCTCCATGAGCTCCAACTTGAGTACACAAACTCTTTCATCTTGGACAGAGGCTTTATCAAAATGTCTGCTTATCTTCTTATCTGTGGATATATATATTGGAGAACCACTTTCTCTTTTCTGGACTTCATCATGGAGAATGCAATGCTTGATCTCAATTTACTTCAGTCTTTTTGGAACACTTGCTTTTCTAAAGGCTTCATATAGCTCTGATCATTACAATATATCATTGTTGGATTCATCTTTTTTTTCCTGCTAGCTCATAACATCATGGAAAGACTCAAACTGGAAAATATCTATGTGGAACTTCTTCTGTCAGCATGAGAGTTTGTCATGGATTAGAAATCCATCATCCTGGACTTTTGAGTAACCATTCTAATTTTTATCATAGAAGGTTTTCACCACGCTTCTGCTATGCATGAGAAGCTTTGCACCAAGTTTTTTGAATCCATGAAAAATATTCTTCCATCTACATACAAGGGTCTCTTTCTGGTATACCTCAAAGCATTTAAGTTGCTCTACATACGCTCTTTGTTCAATTATTCTGGAGAACAATCTTTGCATTCATCTGATTTCAAATCCAACCCATGGATATTACGGACAATATAATGGCCCATACAGAGGTATTTATGGTTTACTGGAACAAGCAATCATCATAGTCTTCTCCCTCCATCTAGGAGAACCTCTAGTTATGGATCTCACAATGCTTACATTCATGAGTCTTCCATACATTGTTCTTCATATCAACGTTCATTTCCTCTGCTTGATTTATTTTAGTGAGTTCATATTAGGCTGGTAGTCTTGTGATTCTCAATACAATGACTGGATGTTCTGGCTTTTCTTTCTCTCTTGGAATATTCATGTTCTTCCTCATGTTTCTCTTTAGCTCTTGGGTCCATGGAGTTTTCTATAGATTCCATGCCCTGAAGATTCCAACTTCTTTCTTTCATCATAAGATCATGGATGTGGATGAAGAACCAGGGATACTTTAAGGCTTCTTTTCGAAGAAGACTTCTTCTAAAGTCACACTAAGAACATGCTTCTTTTCATGGTTGCTTCCATGGATATATAATTCATCATCTTCAATGGATCATATAATTTAGGATTAGCTCCCTCCTAATCCTTGTTTCATGCATGAATGCATGCTCTTCTTTTGGAAATATATAATCGGCTCCCTCCATCTAACAGAATCCACACCTCCATCTACATCCTTATTTCCTTCTGCAAAGTGTCATAAGTATTTTTCCAATTTCCTCTTTGATTGTTGACTTCTTTCTGTCTTTACTTCTTCTAGGTTTCTTCAATATTGATTTTGATTTTGGCTTATCTTGCAGTTGTTACTTATGTAATAACTTCCACATGAATTGTTACCAGGGGTTTTTGATGTACTTCATCCTTTCATGTGTATTTCCTAGCTTGTAGTCATTGTGATAGCAATCCTTATCTTGTTGTTCTTCCATAGGTATAGTTTCTCTTTGAATATATTATCTTCTAAGAAATAGATATGCAAGATATGTATAGAAAACATGGTATGTACAAGAACTATGAAGAGTATTATTACCTTGTCTTAGAAGAAGAAGCTAGTTTTGTCCTGCTTGGCTTTCTTTGAGGGTTCCCTTTCTTCGACAACTGATGATTCTTGTGTTTCCTTCCTTTTCTTTAACTCAGGACAATGATTCTTGTAGTGACCATATTTTCGACAATTGATGCATTGTATTTTTGACATATCTTTCTCTTGATTTGGTTTCTTCCTTGAGCCAAACTTCCTTTTGTTCCTGAAATTATTGAATCTTGTTGTGAAGGCTTGATCATTGTATTTCTTTTGAGTTGTCTATTTTGCACTAATCCTTGATTCTTCTTGTGCACAACAAGTCCAAAGTTCTTCAAATGTAGGATACTCCTTCCTTGTGTTCGTGCTTGCAGCAAATGCATCCCATGTCTTGGAAAGACCGTTGAGTACTATATTTACCAGCTCCTCTGAAATGATTTATTCAATAGATTGTAGTTGATCTCTTAACTAATAGATTCTCACAAAGTATGATGTTATGTTGTCATCATCATTCATCTTCATGTCACGGAGATCATTCTTCGGACTCATTACTTGTCCAATGTTTTTGACTGAGAAGAGGTTTGTTAGGGCATCGTACATATTCTTATAGAAAGCAAGATGGGAGGCGTAGGGTATCAAGTGGTATTTTATAGAATCCACTATGATACTCATGGCATTGATGTCATTGTCTTTGAACTTCTCCATAATTGCAACGTTCTGCGGTTCCCTCTCTTTTCCTTCTTCAAACTTTGGTTCCAAAATCTTTCCTTTCATGATATCCAACACTTTCTTCTTGGCAAGGATGAGATCAATATTTGTCATCCATACTCTGAAGTTTGAAGCCCCTTCTAGTTTGTTTTCTAACTTCATAGAGTAAGTCATGTATGCTTTGACTTGGTCAACCCTAGATTTGACCAAAAACTCAAAATTGATGTCTTAGCTTGCTGAGAGTACTAGGAGATGCACTAGGCTAGGGCACACTAGTCTATTTGGAAATTAGGTCAATCCCTCCACTTGCCTCAACGAGAGGGTTAGGGTTTTTTTGCTGCATCAAAAAATGGTTGCAACTGCAACTACAACTGAGAAAATCCTCGCAATCTATCTTCTAGCAGTTAGACTGTCTGAAGATAGTGCGGGCCCATAACCTGTTAGAAAGTAATGTATGTGCTCATTTAACCATAGACAATATAGCAATATTGTCACCCAACCATACGCTGAAGCCACCCCCGAGTACCTTAACCTTGTCAGAGAATCATTCTGGAAGAAAACCTTAGGCTGGATAGCCAAACAAAGGTGGTGCAACTTTCTCTATAGTGTCCTATCTAACATAACCATGAATTAATTAATTAATACGTAACATTTATATTTATAACTTCTTTTACGGTTCTATATTCAGAAAAATAACATCACCAAATAAAAGTTTACAGATTATGGCTCAGCAAAATTCTAAATGGGCAGCATGATATAAATGATATATTGAATAATTCTATATGGGAAACATGATATAAATGATATATTGAATAATGTACACTGCATAAATAACATATTGAATCAACATACGATAATGAGCATGCCATAATAATGAACACAATACCTGTCAAGTGATTTGTTTCCCAACTCTGTTGTCCGAGATGAAGTTTAAACTGCCAAACTCTGCCCAAAACTGAATCTTTCCTCCCAACCAGCTAGGAACAGAACCTATCCATCTCCCTAGCTCCAAGATTCCGTAAGGATTCCTGGCCCCTGAGCCCAAAACTCCCAGCAACCGATGCTCCCCTGTAACATTCCAACAAATTCCTCAAGCCTAAAACCAGAAAATACAGTTTTCCAATCCCTCCCCTGGAAAAATGCTCCAATACAATCTCCCGATCTCCCGAAATTCTCCCTCCCCCAAAATCAAAAGTCCCCCTCTCAAATGTCTTTTCCCCCTCATATCCCCCTGTCCATTCACCGCCTCTCCATTCAATGCCAACCCCCTTATCCCTCCATTCAATACGTTAAGTTTTCTTTTAATAAAATAAAATTTATTAAACTTAAATTTGTTACCCAAACATTTAATGAGTTAATTAATTAATTAATCAATTAATTAATATACATTAAACAATAATTAATTAATTAATTAATATTATTAATAGATAATCATTAATTAACTAATATACATTAGGGCAATTAATTAAACTTAATAAACCTTTAACAATTATTTAACTTTGACAATTAGTTATTTAACTAGGGTTGTTATATACACCCACCCTTCAGGAAACTTCATCCCGAAGTTAAAGTTTTTTATGATACAAGGGAAAAAAAACATGGTTCACACATTCATAACAAATAATCAACATTATTAGTAAGTAAGCCAAGAAAACTCATACATACTAGTGTACATGTGCAAGAAATGCATGTGTAGCTAGTACATACAAGTCTCGTGCATGTACTAATAACAATAAATATCATCTCTATAGTAATTTCCATATGTATCCAATCCATTCAACAAGACTATTCATTTTATAAAAGACAATAAACAATCAAATGTTTGCAAAATCCTTTAATTACAATTATCTAGCTCAACAATGTTATTTAGACAATTGTACTTTAGTTACATAATTATGAATATTCACATATACCCATTTTCTTTTCAGAAGGAAAAACAATAAATTCCACCATAAGACAAATCTGCATACACTCTCAACTATTTCTACTCATCCTTCCTCCCTAACTTACTTCCATCTTCATTCCTATCCTTCCTCTACTGGACTATCTTGGAGCGTCAACTATATTGACCTAACTCCAAATAGAACCCGTAAGCGGAAGTGTCACTATTATGACCAACCTTCCCCAACAGGCAACTGATAGTCATCATCACACATCTAAGGGAGCGTGAGCTAACACTGTCCTCCCATGACTTCAGGCTTCGGAGGATACACGGTGGGAAATGACTCCACCCCTCCTAACATGACTGGGGTCCACACCCTACAATGGAAAATACAGTGGCACCGTGTTGTTGGGAGTTTTGTCAACGTTTATTCAGTTTTGGGCAGTCTCACCACCTGAAATCCTGCACTAGTCCACATATCATAGCAATGCATCCAAACCAATATGATTTCACATACAAAGATTCATACCATATTGTTTCTCGGTCAGTGGTCATGACATCCACTTTCATTATCATTATCCCTTAGCTATTTCATAGCCTAAGGACCTGCAGATTAGTTTGTAACACAAACTCATACGCATCTATGCATTATTATCATGTAATTGCATACAACTAAAATCTCAATTCGGTATCCCTGTACCAACAACTTTAACATCAAAGTTTTCAAGTTAGAAATAGATCTCATAATATCTCATAACTCAATTAATGTTACCCATTCATAGAATTATCATTTACATAATAGATTGCATCATATCCAACATCATTCAAATAGCATTTAAACCTTCATAGGATTCTCACTCACACAATATATCACATCATATCCATCATCATCAATAACAATTAAACATTCATAGAATTTACATTCACATAGTAGATCGCATCATATCCAACATCATTCAAATATCATTTAATCATTCATAAAATTTACATTCTCACAATATATCGCATCATATCCATCAATATTCAAATACATTTAAACATTCATAAAGGTTCATATGTCTTAAAAGTTCAAGTGTATCATTTAATAGTTTCAATGTGAATAGAAAATAAAGGTGTTTAGGCCTTAGGTAATCCTGGTTGTCTAAGTCAAAAGGTGGCGTTACATACACCCAACCTTCGAGAAACATATGCTCAAGGTGGTCAAAAAAGTGAGGGATAATCTCGTCATAACGTCTCAGCATCCTCCCAAGTGGTAGATCCTGGATTAAACTTATCCCACTGGACCTTAACTTGGTCTACCAGAGGATTCCTGAGCTGTCGAACTCTATGGTCCAATATGCATAACAGTTCTACCGTGAGGGTTCCCATGTCCGATACCTATAATTCCTTACAATTTAGTTTATGTGATTCATCATCAACATAATGACGTAAAACAGATACATGAAAAACATTATGAGTTTTATGCAAGTGGGGTGGCAGTACGAGACAATAGGCAACGGGTCCAATTTTCTATTGGATTCTGAACGGTCCTATAAATCGAGGTGAAAACATTGTCCCCTTCCTGAACCGTATGGTACTCTTATTAGGCCTGATATGAATGAAAACCTGATCTCCCACTTTATAACTTCGATCAGTCCTATGTGCATCTGCATAACTTTTCTGTCTATCCTGTGCTTCCTTTAGTCTTTGCCTAATTTGAATCACCTGTTCCTCCATATCTTGAATTAATTCTGGCCCAATTGTTACTTGGTCTTCTAATCTATCCCAACTCTGGCCTGGCCCAATTCTGGCCCAATTGTTACTTGGTCTTCTGCATGGCCTTCCATACAAAGCTTCGTAGGGTGGCATTCCGATGGAGCTATGAAAACTGTTATTGTAGGCGAACTCTACCAAAGGTAGGTACTTCTCCCAATGGGTTTGATTATCCATGACATACATCCTAAGCATGTCTTCCATGACTTGATTTACTCTCTTAGTTTTTCCATCTGTTTCAGGATGATAAGCTATGCTTAAGTTCAACTGAGTCCCCAACACTGACTGCAAACTTGTCCAAAACCTAGAAGTGAATCTGGAATCCCCATCTGAAATGATCTTCTTAGGTATCACGTGCAAACAGATGACCTCACTTACAAACACACGTGCCACATCAGTGACATCGCAAGTGTGTCTAACCGAAGTAAAATGATCACTCTTGGTTAACCTATCAACTATAACAAGAATGGTATTGTGTCTATGAGATATGAGTGGAAACCCCACAACAAAATCCATATAGATGACTTCCCACTTAGACATAAGAACATCATGTGGTTGTAGGAGGCCTGTCGGGTGGTGGTGGTCAGCTTTCACTTGTTGACACTCTAGGAACTTAGCAACGAAATGGACTACATCGCACTTCATGCCTACCCAGAAGAAGAGCTTCCTCATGTCTGCGTACATCTTCTTCACACCCGGATGCACACAATAAAGTGCTCTATGGACTTCCTTCAGTATGATGCTTCGAATATCCCCACCTTCAGGGACGTACATCCTTCCTCAATATATTAACAGTCCATCTACTTCCAGACTATATCCTTCATACTTTGGATCTAATTGCCTCCCACTCTAGAGGTTTGAAGTAACCTTTAAATACCAACTATCTCCTCGGAGTTGCATCAACACATGTTCCCTCAAATTGACCTTTAAAGGTACCAAAGAGAAGACATGTGGTCTCCTACTCAAGGCATCTGCGACCACATTTTCCTTTCCCTTGATGTATGAAATACCAAAATCATACTCACTAATAAACTCACTCCATCGCCTTTGCCTGGAATTTAGATCCCTTTGAGTGAAGAGATGTTTTAAACTTTGATGGTCCATTTTGAGCTCAAAGTTTCGCCCCACAAGATAGTGCCTCCAAAGTTTCAGAGCTAGCATTACAGCTACCAACTCTAAATCATGAGTAGCATAAAGTTCCTCGTGTTTCTTCATATTCCTTGACGTATAAGCTATCACACCTCCATATTGCATTAGCACAGCCCCCAACCCTTGCTTTGAGGCATCTGTACAGATTGTGAAGTCCTTTTCCATATCTGGCACTTGTAGAATTGGCACATTAGTTAGTAATATCTTAAGCTCGATGAATGCACTATTACATTCTTCTGTCCAGTCATACTTGACCCCTTTGCACTGCAAAGTGGTGATGGGTTTTGCTATTTTAGGGAATCCCTCCACAAATCTCCGATAATACCCTGCTAGCCCCATGAAGCTTCTTACCTCATGGGAATTTTTCGGCATTGGCCATTCCATAATGGCCTTTACCTTTTATGGGTCCATAAATATTCTTTCACCAGAAATGATATGACCTAAATAGTGGATTTATTTCTGGAAGAAGGAACACTTCGACAACTTCCCATACAATTTTTTCTCTCTAAGGCAGGACAACGCCACTCGCAAGTGTTCCTCATGTTCTCTTTCATTCTTGGAATAGATGAGGATGGCATCTAGAAAGACTTGTACAAAATGGTCTAAGTACTTCTGGAATACTCCGTTCATGAGGCTCATGAATACTACTGGCACATTGGTCAATCCGAAAGGTACTACGATGAACTTGTAATGTCCAAACCGAGTTCGAAAGGTAGTTTTAGGAATATCTCCTTCCTTAATCCTTAACTGGTGATACACTGATCGCAAATCAATTTTTGAGAATACCGCTGCTCCTTTCATCTGATCAAAGAGGTCATCTATTCATGGCATTGGGTACCTATTTTTCACTGTAGCATGGTTCAAGTCCCTATAATATATACACAGTCATAAGGAACCATCCTTCTTCTTCACAAAAAATACTGGTGCACCCCAAGGTGAGACACTGGGCCTTATTAGCCCTATGTCCAGTAACTCTTTCAACTGCATTTGCAACTCACAAAGTTCTGGCACTGTCATCCGATAAAGAGTCTTGGAAATTTATTTTGCACCAGGTTTTAGCTCAATAGTAAAACCAAGCTCCCTCTCAGGAGGTAACCTTGGTAACTCGTTCAGAAAAACATCCTTAAATTCTGACAATACCAGGTAGTGATCCAAGGAGAGTCCCTTCCTTTCATTCACTGCTTCCACTAATACAGTCAACACCCTTGCCTCATGCACCGCTTAACCTTCATAGTTGAGATAAAGCGTAGAGACACCCATCTCCGTACACCGCAGATCTCTGCTGGTCTTCCTTCATCGTCGACACAAAGCACCATTTTTGCGAAACAATCTACCAAATCTCGATGAGCTTCTAACCAATTCCAATGATTAGGTCATACGTCCCAAGAGTAGTGATGTATACCTTCTACCTGGTAGTACACACTCCCAGGTCTATTAGACAATTATCAACTCTAGGTCCTACCACTTGTTTTTCCCCCGAGGCAATCTCAACTTGTTTAAAGTCATCGTGCTCGTAGGCTACCAACCCACTCTTTTCTAATGCAGATGGTGAAACGAAACTATATGTAGCACTAGAATCAAATAAAATGTTAACATTGATATGATTTAGAGTACCTGATGACTCCACCACCGTGGATTGATGTTCTGCCTAGTGATTATTAACCGCTGCGTAAATCTGGTGGCTGCCACTTGCTTTTCCCATCGGGGCCTTTCCTTCTCTATGCACAAATCCTGATTGTAACTATGGGAAGTCACGCTAGTAATGGGGTCCTCCACATCCCCAATAGGTAACACGAGATTGAACCTGCGCACTGTTCTGTGACTATCACTGAAATGAGTTCCTTCCCCTGGAACCCCTGCCCCTACTAGCTGCTCCCTGAGATGGTCATGGACCTACCTGCGTCGTTGGTGATGAACGGGATGTTGCACTCGCTGCCATTGAAATCCTTGCGGCTACTGTCCTTGGTGCGACTCTATTACCATATGGAGGTGGCCTTGAGCCCCCTCCCCTAGGAAATGTCATAAGGGCCTTCCCCATGAATCCAGGACGATGCGGAAAGGTCAGTCTCATACCTCCATTTAAGTTCATGCGTTCCTCCGCATAATGCACATTTTCCACTACTTCTGCTACTGAATACGGTTTCCACATCTGCACCATAGCCCTTATCTTAGGGTTTAACCCATATACAAAGCGTTCTGCCTGTCGTTGGTCATTATCCATGTATGAAACATATTTGACCAATTCCATAAACTTGATCTCATATTCTTCTATGATCATGTTTCCCTGTACTAGAGCATGAAATGCTCCCACCTGTTATTCCTCATAGTAAGATGGTAGATATTTCCTTTGGAACTCTCCTCAAAAAGTTCCCAAGAGATGGTGTCTGGGGTAAGGTGCAACTGCCTCTCTAGGTTGGCCCACTAGTTCAAGGCACTGTCTCTCAACTAAAAAATCGCTATCTTCACCTTTGAAGGGGACGCATAGTCTCTTAAGGAAAAACACCTTGTCATGCCTTCCAACCATGCTTCTACACGTTCACTGGCACAACCCCCAGAAAACTCCAAAAGTTTGATCTTCTGTAGTTCTCTAATGATGTCTTCGGGTGGAGGTCCTCCTCCTGAATCCCTCAACGCTTCTGGATTACCCATTCTAGATGGTGGGTGCTCCACTTCGATCCCTGCTGGTTGATGCCCCTTTAAAGTCTCATTTATGGCCTCCAAAGAGCGCAGTATGAAAGCTAGTTCAGGCGATGGTGGTGGCAGTGTTGGTGGTCCCTGCGACGATGCCCTCTGCCTCGATTTCCTCTAGTCCTAACCATCCTGTATAATTTAATCTGCATCAACCAAAGTTGTCAGGTGAGTTCAAGGACATTTCACATTTGCACAACTTAAACTAGAAAACAGGGTTAGGCGTAAGTTTTATTTTTTTACTTGTTTGTAAACAAACGTTACTCTCTTTAGGGGAGGTGGCTAGGTTATGGTTAAAGCGTCTAAGATTGATGTCTTTGCCTAAGAAAACTACTGACTCCCTCGCCCGGTAGCTACGCTAGGATTGCACCATACTCACCAATTTCTCTAACTTACTTGCCTAGTGCGCATGAAGCCTCTTCCCACTTATCTTGGTCTAAGTCCTTAAACTTTTCATTTAAAACTAATTAATGTGATTTTCAACCTAATGTTGATTAATTATTAAGAACTAAAAATCTCGACTAAACTCTAACCTAAGTTGCCTCATCTTAATCCACACATTCAATTTAATCCTTAAAATTAGTATTATTATTAGTGATTAATTCATTAAGTACATAATTAACCACAAATTTAATTAATCATTTCAATTGATTAACCACTTTTAATTATTCGCATTAATTTATTAATCACATTAATTTATAATTAAAACTTAAATTTATATATGTTTAAACCTAAATTTAAATATAATTTAAATTATATTTTAAACATAAATTTAAATATATAATTTTTATTTTTTTTTAATCATTCAAATTTAACTAATTTTAAACAATTTACATTTAAATCTAATAATAATTTAAAACAATAATAAAAATAAAATAATAATAATAATAATAAATTAAAATAAAATAAAAATAAAATAAATTAAAAATAGTTAATTAAATCAAAACAATAAAATAAAAAAAATAATTAAATTTTGAAACGGGCATCGTGGGTCCTCACATGAGGCCCACATGCCCCCCCACCATCCATTCACTACCTAAAACCCTACACACCTCCCGTGCTCTCTATCTTAACCCTAAACTCTACACGCCCAACCCTCGCTTCGCCTATCATTCTGTCGCCTCCCCTCTCTGCACTCTCCCTCTCGGCAAACTAGGCTTGATGCAGAGGAGAGGAATTGTTGGTAAGGGTTTTCCAATTCAGCACCTGCATTGATACTTACAATCCATGCCAAAAGGACCGCGCCCCCCTCCCACTGTATTTGCATACACCAAAGAGGAATGGAGGTTGGGCCTGCTATGGGCATAACCATCAAACTGTGGGTGTAAGGCCTGGTGATTTTGTTTGGTTTTGGTGACTTATGTGTTGACTGTGTGTTGTGGTTGCAGGTCGCGTGGGCTGGCGCTTGCGCTTGGTTACGGTGACTTTTTTTTTTGACCGTGTGTTGTGGTTGCATGTCACGTGGGCTGGCATTGGTGCGATGGACTGTGTGTTGTTGTGCTAGGTTATTGGCTCGACGGTTGCGCTGAGCTGATGCGTTGTGCATAACTGCTTCTCGGGCTCTCCTCCTCATGGATTGACACTTTGTGTCTTTTGTGTTGTTTTAATGGCAGGGCGAAGCTGAGCACTCTTTGCGCCCCTTGTGGGCTCCTCTTCCTTGTGGCTTTGTGTTTCCCTCCCTCATTATTTGACCTGGTGTTATACCAGACGCATTGTGCACATATATGCTCCCTTCTCCTCAATGGCTTGGCGTTAGACTTGGGTGTCATTGTTAGGTGAATGCTTCCTTGTGACAGCTTTGGGATTTGGTGACTGTGTTGTAGCTTTGACTGGTGCTTGCCCTGTCCTAGCTTGGCTCTAGTCTCGTGTGTCGAGCTTTGTGTGTTGTGTACAACCCCTTTGGCAGTAACATCTTGTCAATTAATTGCCAGTGATGTATTTCCTGTAGTTGCAGTGAAAGCTCTTATCTATCCTGGTGCATTTGTTCACATCATTGTAACCAACTTGTCATTTCCAAGTTGGGAGGGCCTGTTAGTGAAATACAATTTAACTAATGCCCAGTTATCTTCTTCAGTCATTGACCTTTAGCGCCTTGAGGTGTTAGCAGGTAGCTACTTTGCAGTTGTAGGTGCTTTTGAAGCCCTCTTGAAGCCAGGGCGAATGAGTATGTTTGGTACTCTACTTATAGTTTGGGGTCTCGTCAAAGAGAGTTTACTTGGAAATCCTGTCAATACTGATCCAACAAAAGCAGTGTATGTTTATCCCACAATGTTTCTCGCCTTGGCGTGTTCATTTTTCTCTGTTAAATATGACATGTAGAAATTTAGTTCACTTGTAAAACCCATTGCCAAACCATTGAAGGGTTCTTCCAAGGCTAAACTTAAGTAAGCAGTGCAAGCTGGTGTTTTTTTTTGTTGGTTGGCAAGAAACCTTGATTGTTTTCTTACTTATTCTAATCGTAGGATTCTCCCTAGCTTTGTCTGACATTTTTTTTTTTTCTCAATTCTTGTTGTGATGTTAAGAACAACCCCTTCTTTTTTTCTTACTCATTCGATTGCTTTCAATGGCATTTTGGGCAGATCCTTGACATAACATGACTGTTGTTTTGTTTCTACATGGTTGTCTTGACACATGCTCTTATCCCATGTAAATATAGATAAAAGATAAGATAGCTAAGCTAATTTTATTAATGTCCAAGGGATGACACCTTTTGTTTTTAAATTAAGTTTGTTTCTTTGTTGTTGTTTTTTTTTATATAAATACAAAATTTGACCCATCTAATGCTTCTTTTATGATTTTTTTCTCTGTCCTTTGTAGGTGAAGGTTCTTACAAGTAAACATGTGGTTGGTGGCTGAAACCAGAGATGGGAAGATGGAACAGAACTGCATGACTCCTTCCTGCTACATCTTATTCTATTTCATAATTCTTATTAGTGGTTTCAGGGTTATTCAAGGGTTACAAGGGTCAATTATGGGTTACTTTTGGCTTCTTCAAGCTTCAATAAGGACTGTTTAAAGGTTGTTTAAAATTCTGGTTATGCATGTCTAACTTTTGGTCTCAAAGGTGGGTGGGTAGGCCCTGGTCCAAGTTTTTAAACTTGGCTCTGATACCATGTGTTGTGTCCTATCTAACGGAACCTTGAATTAATTAATTAATACATAACATTGATATTTATAACTTCTTTTATGGTTCTATATTCAAAAAAATAACATCAGCGGATAAAAGTTTACAGTTTATGGCTCAGCAAAATTCCAAATGGGAAGCATGATATAAATGATATATTGAATAATGTGCACTGCATAAATAACATATTGAATCAACATACGATAATGAGCATGCTATAATAACGAACAAAATACCTGTCAAGTGATTTGTTTCCCAACTCTGTTGTCCGAGATGAAGCTGAAACTAAAACTGCCAAACTCTGCCCAAAACTGAATCTTTCCTCCCAGCCAGCGAGGAACAGAGCTTATCCGGCTCCCTAGCTCCAGGATTCCGTAAGGATTCCTAGCCCCTGAGCCCAAAACTCCCAGCAACTGATGCTCCCCTGTAATAGTCCAACAAATTCCTCAAGCCTAAAACTAGAAAACACAGTTTTCCAATCCCTCCCCTGGAAAAATGCTCCAATACAATATCCTGATCTCCCGAAATTCTCCCTCCCCCAAAATCAAATGTCTCCCTCTCGAATGTCTTTGCCCCCTCATATCCCCTCATCCATTCATCGCCTCTCCATTCAATGCCAACCACCTTATCCCTCCATTCAATGCCAACCCCCTTATCCCTCCATTCAATATGTTAAGTTTTCTTTTAATAAAATAAAATTTATTAAACTTAAATTAATTACCCAAACATTTAATGAGTTAAGTAATTAATTAATTAATCAATTAATTAATATACATTAAACAATAATTAATTAATTAATTAATATTATTAATAGATAATCATTAATTAACTAATATACATTAGGGCAATTAATTAAACTTAATAAACCTTTAACAATTATTTAACTTTGACAATTAGTTATTTAACTAGGGTTGTTACATTCTCCAAGGATAGCGCACCAAGAAAGAGCAACAAGAGCTTATCAGAGAGTCCAAACCATAACCAAGAGAGAGTCCAAGCCAAAACCGAAATCTGCTAGCTGCAACAGCTGCAACGATAGCTCTCCTCCAAAATTGCGCACAAAGTGGCCAACTACAGTGCGGAAAAGTGTTGCTTCTGCAGTTCTGAGAATACTAGCCAAAATGAAGACTGGCCTCCTATATTTATACTATTTCTGGTAGACTGTCTGGGCCGACTTCTAATTCTGGGTGCTAATTCTTTAGTATATAACATTTCCTTTAGCTGACTTCTTCTTTTGGAGGCTATTAACCTAATACAAGTCATTCTCTTGAGTCGACTTGTCTTCTAGGGTTATTAACCAATTAATTAGGGTTTCTTCTTGCTTCCCAGAATATTCAATTCTCGTCAGGTTTACACATGGAGGTAAATACCTCCCGCAGCTACCATAATATCAACATGAATAACTCATTCCACCATTCTACCTACATGTGTGTTACACCAAATGTGTTGGTTTCTGCTATGGCTGCTTTAGTGGAAGAAACTAACACTAATGCATCTGTAGGTGTCGAGGATCTGTTATCCAAGAGTATCGACTACAAACATCATTTAATTAGATATAGAAAAAAAGTCACAAAATNATATATATATATATATATATATATATATATATATATATATATATATATATATAGTTTATTGTGTGTGTGTGTGTGTGTGTATAAACACACACACACACACACATATATATTATATATCTAATTATATGATGTTTATAGTTGCTACGCTCGAATAACAGATCCTCGACACCTACAAATGCATTAGTGTTACCTTTCTCCACTAATGCAGTAGTAGAAGCATCAAAACATAGCGATTATGAAGATATTAGACTCCTCTGTGAAATTTTCATGTTCAGTGGCCTCCGTCGGCCCATAACAAGTATGCCCATAGCTTCAACATCTGTGAGGATCACACAAACGAGGATGGGAATTCCTAGTCTATCCATGTGGCCTCTACCAATCAGACTCTGTTGCAAGGCCTAAAGGGCCGACCCCTTCACCAAAACCACTTGAAGGTCCCACCTAGCAGGATAACACTATGGATGTGATGTGTTGCACCAGACTACGGGTCAAGGTGGATATGGATGACTAGGTCTGGCTAATGTTTTCTATTATAGGAGGATGTTGGACAGGGGGGTTAGGCATCCTCCTAGGAGGATGAGGACCTAAAAATGGGTCACGCCTAGCATTTTGTCTATGTTTTGAATAACCACAACGCACCCTTTGGAATTCACCAATGTCAAAGTAGTTGACATGGTGACCTAATACAAACTCAACCCATAATTTCCTAAGGAAATACAATGGTACCTCCTTATTATTGTAGGGAGTTTTTTCAAATACGATAAACTACTTATCCATCTAATTCTCTAAAAATGGTTATTAGGTGCACTAGTCCATACAAATGTGTTTCTTTATGATTGTTGGTTGTAATCTACTTCCCGAGTCAATAACCAATGTGATGAAGTCTTGTTAAAAATGTTGAGATCTCTGACTTGGTTTTTATCTAGACCTTTCCTAAAATATTCAAACATTTTGGCCTTGTAATTAAAAATGTGTGTTAATTGGCCGAGTATTTGCAATAGAAGTAACAATGGTGTCTAGGGATGTGGCTAGTGATAGTCGTGAGGGCTCTCTAATATTTCTTAAGTCTTGTATAAGGATTCTTAGAGACCTCAACCCTGCATTAATTTCAATGTTTATGTTTGTTGGTTCTAAGTTGGGGTTGGTGTGTCTTCATTGGATGATATTGGGTTTGGATTTTCTCGAGAATCCAATGTTGCAATTTAATAAGGAATTTTTTTTTTTTTTATTAANAACAAATTATGAATTTAAAAAAAAAAAAGTGAAACCAACTAATAATGACTACATCATCATATTCTGATGCTTTTTCAATCTCTCGTCAACTTTTTCTCCTTAATTTTTTCCAATTTAATATCACAAAAATCCGTGCACGTTCCTAGAGCAAAGATGCATTTTCGAATTGATTTGGCATCATTAGTGACACTTTAGAGTACACCAAGGTTGAAAACTCATGAATGCATGCACATTTATAAATACGGGAGCACATTGGCACCATTTGTTTTTGCCATAATCTTTATGAAAACATCCTAATGTATATAGAAATCATAATTTTAAATTAATAAAATTATTATTTTTAATATAAAAACAATTAATATTTATCCATTTAAAATAACTCTTATCAAATTTTAAATTAAAAATATCGATTTCTTTTTTAAATATTTAAATAATATAAAACAACTAAATTAATATATATAATTATTTATTATTTTGTTTTATTTTAATAAATATATTTTATGTGTTACATATTAATACCTTCTTTTCATGGAAGGTCCCTAAGGAAGACCACATTAACACGGAGACCTCCTTAGTCGAGGAAGGAAAACGTGGCATCCAAGGGATAATTAAAACTAAATATGTGAAGATAAGAATTAACCAAACATAGAAACAAATCTTTGAGAGAAAATAAAAGTTTTAACTTGAGCCGGCTACTGTTTTCATTGCTCCCTTCCTATTTTCGGAGTTTTGACCCTTATTGTAAATGATCTTATACTCTATATAATATCGATAAAAAAAAAAATCATTAAAAAAAAAAAAAAAACTTGGAGTTTAATTGATGTATCTAGAGGGAAAATTGTTTATAGAAACATAATTTGGAAGAGTGACGAAGAGTAAACTTGTAATTTCTCCATATTAAATATTAAATTTTAAAATATTTCATCACAACTCATAAATTTATTATCTTTTCTTTTCAATATTTAATAATAATAATAAAAATTAATTAATTTTACATCTACAACTTACAATTACCTAAAATTTATAATCTCCACAAAATATAATTACATATATTAAGAATACCGATTTAATGTAAATATTTCAAAATAACTTTTAATTTCAAACTAGTAAAGCATTGATTGGAATATTTGCTATCATTGTGATTCACATAATTAAGTATATTAATGTTTTTAGGGGTGATAAAAATTCGAGCACTGAAGGGGAGTTTTCAATAACTAAAAACACAAACGGAGAATTTAAAAAAATTATCTATCAATTAATATAACATTAATGCAAGGTTGAAGAAACTGGTATTTTTTATATTTTAAACTTGGTAAGTAAAAATTGAGAATATATACTATAGAGTTTGTATCTAAAAGTTTACAATTTACTAGAGTAAAATATAATGTGAACAAAATTTATTTCTCTTAGTTTTTTGATGCTGTAAAAAAGAAACTTAAAATGATGTTCCACAAGTCAATTTTTTTTAAAAAACTATTTATATTTTCTAATATAAGCATTTTTTTCTTATTGAAAAAAATACATTAATGTTTAATATTTCTATTTTATATGTTTTTTAATTATAGATTTAAATTTAGAAAAAAATAAAATATTTACATATTTATAAATTTTAACAATCAAATCACTTATAAAAAGTAACTTTAATATATAACTATATTAATGTTTAATTTTTTTTTTAAATATATTTTTTTAATTATAAATTTTAAATTTAAAAAAAATAAAATATTTACACATTTATAAAGTTAGCAATTAAATCAATTAAAACTTCAACAATAAATCACTTCTAAAAAGTAACTTTAATGTTTAAGTACATTAATATTTAATGCTCCTTTTTTTTCAGTATTTTTTTAAGTTATAGATTTTAAATTTAAAGGTTGATAAAATATTTACCCATTTATAAATTTTAACAATCAATTTACTTCTAGAAAGTAAATTTAATATATAACTTCTTCAAACTAACTTTACAATTAATTTATTAATATTATTTATAATTTGTTATTATTAATAATTTTAATAAAAAAATATTAATATGGTAAGTTTAATATATAACTTCTTGAAAGTAGCCTTACAATTAATTTATTAATTTTATTACTATTAATAATTTTGGTAAGAAAATATCAGTATGAAAAGCTTTTAATCTTTCAAATAAAGCATAAAGAAAGCAGATAATGGATAAGGTTGATTGGCTGGCCATGAAAGCGCCAACTAATCACCACTGAAAAGCCTTCCAAAGACTATTCGAATCTGCTTTTCTCAAATTTAAAAAAGCATGGCTTTTCCCCGGGAATTTTCGTGGTTGGCCGGCTCCTTAAAAGTTTAAAAACCCTACGTTGTTGCTCAATTCTTTCATACTGAAGTACCCAATATCATACGGTGAGTAATCTGCTTTGTTTTGTTTTGTGAAGGATTGATGACGGACGCTCCTTTAAACATGGATCATGCAGATCAATACTGCAAAGGCTCCACCTGCAACTGGCCGCCTGGCACTTCAAAAACACCCAGTTCAGAGTTGTGTGCGTCGAAACCAGCGTCGGCCGCATGGGCGTTCGGTGCTATCGAGGCTAAATTCTGTTCCCGGATTAAGATCACTTCTGCCAGTTCCACAACGTCCAAAGAGGTTTACGAATGGAAAATCAGTGCTCGTTTCAAAGCTTCCTCCCTGTTCAAATTTATTTGACAATACTTCCATGTCGAAAAGTCCTTTCTGCAGTTCCGGGAAGGACTATTTTCGCCTTAATCCCTGGTTTCTTGGTTTATACTCATATTTTCTTTAAAGGAGCCTAATTTGTATATGTCAAGTCTCCTTTCGTATTTAAATAACAGGTTCAGTGTGCTCCAGAGATTTTGAATCTATACATGCAGTTTTTGTAGTGTTGAATATCATTGATATAACAGAATTCAGGTTATCTGCAAACTTCACTGTCTTCTCGGCCTTCCAGTTGCAATTAATCTAACCAGATATAATTCTGTTTTTTTTTTTTTTTTTTTAAGTTTCTATTCTGGCGCATCTTTGGATTGTAAGGAAATCTCCTCACGCTTAAGTTGATGAATGTGAATGTTATTTTATTTTAATACTATCAAATATGCGATCGTATTGTCTCACGGATTTTAGATTAATTCTACAGTTTGCTCTCTTATATAACATGATAATCGTATACATTAATTCTTCAGTGTTTCAGTGTTGGAATTAAGTAAAACAAATGATGAATTTTGAATTGCATATCTACTAAATTTGAACTGTCCGAAAAATTGAAAAATCCATCGATATTCCGTTCAAATTGATAAGATCCACTCTACCTGAAAAATTATAGCTTCAGCGGGATTCGTAAGGGTTAATTGGGTTTAGGATCTTCATTTCCAGGTGTGCTGTGTGATCGCAAATGAGACTGCAGATTACACAGGGAATAAGCTATCCGTTATGACAAACTGTTAACGTCGTTGTTTGTCGCCAGTATTTACGAATAATTTATGAACAGCGAACAATAGATCGATAAGCCAGTAACATATTTTTAGTTTCCAGAAACCTAACAATAATTAGGATAAAAATAACGTGAGAATGGCTAATCTTTTATACTGGAACAGCAATACATTTATAGGAAGGGGAATATCTGGTTATAATTGTATATCCAGCTTGAACAAGAGTGGATGAATGAATTTGAACATTTAAAAATGGAATAAGCTAATTCGGGAGCAAACAGAACCGTTTTTCATGTAAAAAATGTGTTTAATCTGTTCAGATTTTCAGGATAGCCCTGAGCTTTTGTATGGATTGAAGTTTTATGCATTTCAGAATCTTATCCAGTTATTTTTCCCCATTTTAAATCAACCTAGATACTCAAAAAAATCGACCAAAATTTTGGATTAACCCAAAATTTAAAACAAAACAGTTTTTCATGTAAAAAAATGTGTTTAATCCGGTCAGATCTTCAGGATAGCCTGGGTTTTTGTATGGATCGAAGTTTTATGCATTTCAGAACCTTATCCAGCCGTTTTGCCCCATTTTAAATCAAACTAGATACTCAAAAAAATCGACCAAAATTTTGCAATAGCCCAAAATTTAAAACAGAACCGTTTTTCATGTAAAAAAATGTGTTTAATCCGGTCAGATTTTCAGGATAGCCTGATTTTTTGTATGGATCGAAGTTTTATGAATTTCAGAACCTTATCCAGCATTTTTGCCCTATTTTAAATCAACCTAGATACTCAAAAAAATCGACCAAAATTTTGGATTAGCCCAAAATTTAAAACAGAACCGTTTTTCATGTAAAAAAATGTGTTTAATCCCTCAGATTTTCATGATAGCCTGAGTTTTTGTATGGATTGAAGTTTTATGCATTTCAGAACCTTATCCAGCCATTTTGCCCCATTTTAAATCAACCTAGATATTCAAAAATATCGACCAAAATTTTGCATTAGCCCAAAATTTAAAACAAAACCGTTTTTCATGTAAAAAAATGTGTTTAATCCGTTCAGATTTTCAGGATAGTTTGAGCTTTTGTATGGATCGAAGTTTTATGCATTTCAGAACCTTATCCAGCCATTTTTCCCCATTTTAAATCAATTTAGATACTCAAAAAAATCAACCAAAATTTTGGATTAGCCCAAAATTTAAAACAGAACCGTTTTTCATGTAAAAAATTGTATTTAATCCGGTCAGATTTTTAGGATAGCCTGAGTTTTTGTATGGATTGAAGTTTTATGCATTTCAAAACCTTATCCAGCCGTTTTGGCTCATTTTAAATCAACCTAGATACTCAAAAAAATAGACCAAAATTTTGCATTAGCCCAAAATTTAAAACAAAATTTTGGATTAGCCCAAAATTTAAAACATAACCGTTTTTCATGTAAAAAAATGTGTTTAATCCGGTCAGATTTTCAGGATAGCCTGAGTTTTTGTATGGATCGAAGTTTTATGCATTTCAGAACCTTATCCAGCTATTTTGCCGCATATTAAATTAACCTAGATACTCAAAAAAATCGACCAAAATTTTGGATTAGCTCAAAATTTAAAAACTCAAAGAAAAAAGATTGCTCCCAAGTTAACCCACTCCTTTCACAATTTCACAATTAAATATGCAATAAACAATAATTTAAAAAAAAAATCAATAACATGAAAAAAGATTGCTCCCAAGTTAACCCACTACTTTCACAATTAAATATGCAATAAACAATAATTTAAAAAAAAAAATCAATAACATTTAAGATGTATATTTGAAGCGTTTTTTCAGTCGGTGTTTTTCTCAATAAATTTGAATTTAAATTATAAATTAAACTTCATTAGCAAGAGAGTATCTGTTGCACCGTCTTCTACTTGCTCGCCTGACAGCAACCGTAACAGGTCTCTTACCCATTCGTAGTTGCCTATGAGCTCAACTATCACTGAGTACAATTGCTCCCGGTAATCAATATGCACCGATTAATAAAGGCGATATACGTTTGGATATACATGATTATATTTAAAAGCATTTAGATTTAAGTGTGTATATTCTATTTATACAACATTTACATCGAATACCTTTTTACCAACATTTTTATTCCTATATCATTAAAACTTAAAACTATTGGCATTTTCATGAAAACACTCGCCATATCATAAGGTATATGCACCATTTACAATTTGTAAAATTTTTAACATCTTACAGGTTGAACTATGAGACACCTATGAGATTTATGTGAAGACGTATATTCTATAGTATACATTAAGACATTTGAAAAAGTTTAGGATACACACCATTTGTGCTTGAAGCATATCCTTTCCTTTATCCAAATACTCAATGTGTATAAGGTGCCTTATCATTCTGTGATTCCATATCATCACACATAAATTAAAATTATATATTTAATTGAAATTATAAGATATAATTGAAATTATAAACTTGTAATAATATTTATGAAATTTTGTTTAACATTATTTGTTATTCACATCCATTTTTGTTATTTTATATACAATATTTGTTCTTTCTTAATAATTTAGTGATCTTCATCATTCTACACATCATGATCTAATTCTCCACTCAAATGAACTCATCCCCACCTATTTACATTAATGATTAACCTCTTTTCTTCTCCTTCCCTTCCATACAGTTAGTGTCATTTCTAAAAGTGTTGAAATTCTTTGGCATGTATGTCCACCCCAACTACCTTCAACATCTTTGTAGACTACCTCCCATTGTCTCTACCCTTTCAATTCCCTTTTTGTGAGGGATATGTATCAATCCCAAATTCAACGCATCTCAATGCCTTACAAGATAGGTTATCAAATACACTCAACTTGTGCATGGGACATATCCCTCACCCTCCTTCATCCCCTTAATGGGTTCTTTCCCATTAACCCTTTTCCTCCCACCCATAATAATTGAAAATGATGATGACATCCTCAATGCCCCTTCATATAAAATTATGAAGTCAAGTTTAATAGGTGCTAGGTTCCCCACAAGTTCTCCCCACCTCCTCCCATCACTTCCCATTGCCTCCACTATTTCACCTAGGATTCTTTGATATAGCCTCTTCATCCTTGACAATCTTAACCTTTAACAATTCCATTAGGCTTCCTGATATACATATTACCAAGAAAGGTTCTAAGAGTATTTTAGGGATCCATTTGTGTTAGGAATATTTTTGAATAGGCTTACTTAGAGACTATTTGATAAAGGGTTGATACAATTATGCCTCATCTTGTTGCACCTAGAGGCACATTTTACAGCCTAGTATTAGGTGGATGTGTGATTCCTTGCCTAAATTCAACGCAGAGCTGACATGTGTCACTCTTAAATAATAATAAAAAAAATTAAGTAAATGAAATTTGTATATATGGGCTCTAACCCTTTCTAGAGTGCAAAAGGAAGGGTTTGCACCTAGAGAAATTTGATCCCTTTCAACGCAGCAATTAAGATGAATTATGGTGTAAGTTAATCTTGTATTGAACAGATCTTTACAAGAATCCAATAAAACTTTTAGGAAGAAGCATAATTCTACCGTGATTTAAATCTCTTTGTATAATAAAACAATGTATTTAGGATTTTACTTTATTCCAAATCCACAAGAATTTAATCCTCATGTACTCATGGAGAGTTTACAAACTCGAATCAATTTTCCCTTTAAATCAAATATTTGACATATTGTTTAATTCTTAATTCTTCTTTAAGTCCTTATTTCACTACTATATATCTTTGCTAACATATTATTTAATTCTTAATTCTTTTTTACGTCCTTATTTCACTATTATATATCTTTCTTAGTTTTAACAAAAGAAAACACCATTCTTAAATATTTCTATTAAAAAATAACACAAAAATATTAACCACAGAAATTTTATAATCGCAATCCATAGACATAGAAAAATACTAATACAAATTTGTGAATTTCCTTTGAAAACCTATGCATATCCATTTGTGCATTTCCGAAAATAACATTGAAAAATTACCATAATGGGAGCATTAAAGGAGGGATGCAATATCCATATGCCAAATGCTACCTTTCTGGCACTTATTGCTAAGAATGATAAACCAGAAAATTTTGAAGGATATAGACCAATTGCACTTTGCAATTTGGTGTATAAGATTATTACTAAAATTATTTATACTAGAATAAAACCTGCTATGTCCATTGGTATTTCAAAGGAACAATTTGGCTTTTTGGAGGGCAAACAAATCATAGATGCCATTGGAGTAGTACATGAAGCCTTACACAACATTAAGGTAAAAAATATTAAATCTTTGGTCCTCAAACTAGACTTGATTAAGGCATATGACAGAGTGGACTCGGGATTTCTAAGGTTAGTTTTATTATAGATGGGTTTGAGTCTAGAAACCACAGATTGGATTATGGGGTGTGTAACTTCTACAAATTTTGTTGTGTTGATCAATGGTAGGCCTACTTTATTTTTTTAAAGTTCAAGGGGCTCGCGACAAGGTTTCCCATTATCGCCATTACTCTTTCTACTTGCGGTAGAAGGGATGAGTAGAATCATACAGGAATAGGTGAAGGAAAAGAATATAGAAGGTGTTTCAGTGGCTAGAGGGTTAAAAAATACACATTTGATGTTTTTGGATGATGTTATACTTTTTGGGAATGGAAAAATCATAGAATGGATAGCTTATAAGGAGGTCATGGATCTTTTCTGCAAGGTGAAAGGAATGATTTTCAGCCTACAAAAGTATTTATTTCTAGAAGCAGGTTGGTTAGATGAGGAGATTATAACCTTGAAGGAGATCATGCCTTTTGAAGTAAAACCTTTAGATGTTGGTTTCAAGTACATAGGGTTTTTCATAAAACCAGTATGCTATACTAGGGCTAACTGGAACTGGCTAGAGAGAAAATTTGAAAAAATGATCTCGAACTGGAACCATAGGTGGCTTACTTTAGGAGGAAGGGTCACACTTGTAAAAGATGTATTAGAAAGCATAGTTGTGTACTGGCTTTCCCTGGATAAAATACTAAAAAGTCTCCTAAATAAAATTAGGAGGAGAATGTTTAGTTTCGTGTGGACTAGTAAAAAAGTAAAAGAAGGGATGCATTTGGTAAGTTGGAAAAATATTTCAAAACCAAAACAGGTAGGAGGGTGGGGTATAACAAATATATTTTCTTTCGAAAAAGCTTTGGAAGCTAAAATTTTGTGGAGGTGTCTAATGATGTTTTTGGATGATGTTATACTTTTTGGGAATGGAAAAATCACATAATGGACAGCTTATAAGGAGGTCCTGGATCTTTTCTGCAAGGCAACAGGAATGACTTTCAGTCTACAATAGTATTTATTTCTAGAAATAGGCTGGTTAGATGAGGAGATTGTAAGCTTGAAGGAGATCATGCCTTTTGAAGTAAAACCTTTAGATGTTGGCTTCAAGTACCTAGGGTTTTTCATAAAACCAAAATGCTATACGAGGGCTGACTGGAACTGTCTAGAGAGAAAATTTGAAAAAAGGATCTCGAACTGGAACCATAGGTAGATTTGTTTAGGGGGAAGGGCCACACTTGTAAAAGATGTATTAGAAAGCATACCTGTGTACTGGATTTCCCTAGATAAAATACTAAAAAGTATCCTAAATAAAATTAGGAGGAGAATGTTTAGTTTCATGTGGACTAGTAAAAAAGTAAAAGAAGGGATGCATTTGGTAAGTTGGAAAAATATTGCAAAACCAAAAAAGGTAGGAGGGTGGGGTATAACAAATATATTTTCTTTCGGAAAATCTTTGGCAGCTAAACGTTTGTGGAGGTGTCTAATGATGCCTGGACTTTGGCATGGGGTGATTCATAAAAAATACCTTAAGAAGAAATCCGTTGTTGAATGGGTCAGGGATGGTCGGAAAAAATGGAATGGTATTTCAAATAGTTGGAGAGCCCTTACATCATCATTAACTATTATTACTGATTGGATGGTTTAGAAGCTTGGTGATGGAAAGGATATCAGAATTGGGGCTAATCCAATGATTGGATCCCAAGATTATTATAAACTAACAAGGAATCTCATAAACACACTAAAGGCACAAGGCATAGAATATCTTGCACAAGCAGGGAGAAATTATCTGGAGGATACAAGTTATATAAGATGGAGAAAGGAAAAATATTTAGGACTAGAAGGAGAACAAATAGAGGAATGGAATAACTTTGTAAAGGGACTAATTGGTTCAGGTTTTGAATTAAATAATGAGAAAGATACCTTAATGTGGTCATGGGATACTAAAAGAGGACAGGTAAGTGCCAAGCTAGCTTATGATGTACCAGTGATGGAGGATATGGAGGAAGAAACATATTTATGTTGTAATGAACTTTGGAGCTGGCAGTTACATCTCAAAGTCATTTTTTTTTAATTGGTTAATGCTTGAACAAAAAATACTTACATGGGAAAATCTAATCAAAAGAGGGATAATTGGGCCTAGTAGATGTGCATTATGTGGTAACAGTGAGGAAACAATGTATCACCTTTTTCTGGAGCGCAAATTTACTAAAAGTATTTGGTTTACAATAATAAAGGACCTAAAAATCAATAATACTTGGAAAGGGAGACAAATTGTTGAGTGCTTTCAAAACTAGTTTAGGAAGGGGAAAACTGTAAAAAAATCCCTTCTTATAATTGTTGGGAGATTTGGAAGCAGAGGAACTTGGTTATTTCTTAAGATTATCCTCTTTCGACGGTCAGAGTATGTAACATAATACTTCAAGATTTGGGTGAATTAAAATTTTCTCAACCTATTCAGCATAGAAAGATTGATAGGCCTCCTATTATTGATTGTGATCTAGCAGTGTAATTTTTTTACGGTGCTTCTCAAGATAGGGGTAATAAATGTGGGGCTGGAGCTCTTTTAAAATGCCTAGTTATGGGGACTTTCAAACTCAAAATGAATTGTGGTAGAGGAATTAACACCAGGGGTGAACTACTTGCTTTGTGGTGTATCTTATATTTTGCATATTATAAAAAGGTAACAAGGTTGCAATTGGTAGGGGACTCAAAGATTATTATTGACTAGTTTACTAATGAAAACAATCTACAGGTGGTTTCTTTGCAACCATGGATGACAAAAATACGAGTATTGAAAGAGAAGTTTCTACAAATCAAAGCTCAACATATTTACAGAAAATATAACAAAGAAGTTGATCGACTTTCAAAAGAAGCATTGTAGCTGGACGAGGATGGAATATATTACGCAGAGGGTACATAAATACAAACAAAGACTTTTGAAAGATTAGTCATTAGCTAATATAACAATGTTATAAAGATGAAAAACTGGTATTTTATGTATTTTTGCGTTTTGGAAAGGAAAACAATTGATAGTTATTTCTGAACTTGTATCTTAGAAATACTTCAGTTTTTTGAAAAAAATGTAAAAAGAACATATTTTTGTGAGGCTCCAAAAAACGGATCATAAGAAATGTTCCAGAAAACAATGTTATGTAAAATCATTTTTATATTTACTAATATAAGCATTTTTTTCCTTGTGAAAAAAAGAAATTAATTCTAGCAAGAAAGCCTTTCAATTAAAAAAAAATATTAAAAAAATCCCAAATTTTTGCTTCACAATTAACATTAATTCAATTTACAATGTAATGAAGAAATACCATTCTCTTTTTCACTCTTATTTATACAAACGAAAGGTGGGGGAGTTGAACCATTTCCTCTCCCTAACCATCAGTATTCTCCACCTGACCTCAGGGCGTCGCGCTGACTGGGAGAGATGGCGTCAATGACCGAGTGGGCCCGCCACCCGCTCGTCCAAATGCTTTTGCTCCTTACGAACTCGTGCAAACGATGCCACAAAGATATGTGGACCCTTATTCCTTTTCTTTTCTATATTTCTCAACATCGCATTTCCATTTTTCAAATGTTTTATCAATGAAAAATTATGTGGAATGTGATGTGTCCTCATTCAAGAGGAGATTTGAATAAAGCAATAATTTATTCCACTTTATTTCATATTTTTCCAATTTTAGCAACAAAGTTTTGATTAGTGTTATTTCCTTGGTTAGGTCTTCAATCTAGATTTTCAAGCATGTCTTGATAATACATGGAGGGGAATGAATGACTTTGCTTTTCAACTAGATCACATCTTCAATAATTTGTATACCGTCATCTTGGGTTAAAAAGCTATCACATATAATATTAAATATTATGGAGAGGTGACATGTATAAACAAGTATTTCTCTCACTTACTATATTGTGTCACTTACTATATTGTGGTACAATTTACAATTATAACATCATCTTGGGTTTAAAAACTATCACATATACTAAACAAGTGTTGTATGGTAGCGTAGTCCGTGCCAAATAATAAATTAAGCTTCTATGTTGTATATGTCCACTCATTTGTTGTGTTTGTTAGAGGGTTAGTGGCCACAAAACTATGTCATTTATAAAGTCACACATGTGTTGGTTTATTATCATGTCACCCGAAATTTAAAAGGAAAAGAGTGAAAATCCATGTAAGTCATAGTTGTTATTATAATGTCCAGGAGATATATGTTTCAGTCAACCACTGTATACATCCTACATGAAATTTTTAGTCCATCATTCCGTCACATTCCTTGCTTTTATTTATTTGAAGGAGTAATGAAATCATGGTGTTTTCTAGGTGTATAAGATTGTGATTAACGTTAATCAAAGAATAGGAGTATGGTATGACTATCATGTTATAGTGCCGCATCGATATAATTATTTTCTAAAATTCTCTTTATCTACATCACTTTCTCTTGGATTAATGTACAGGAAACAAGGGCATTTTAATGCCTTGAATGGGTGTTGAAACCCTGTAAGCATTGATGTTTGGCATAGAAAGATTAGAGATCAGAGTGGAAATTGAGAGATGATGAAGAAATAAAAAATGAATTACAAACCAGATTGAGTAGCGACTGAGTTGAATTTAGGCAGTTTCGTTATACTTGGATATTTGACTATCCGGATTTGGACTTTGTTAAAAGTCCATTGAAAAATGATTTTTGGATGCTTTATATGTATCTGGAGGTTTCTTCTAGCTCGACATCCTAGATTTTGGGGTTCCACACTTGAGTTCCACTCCATAAATGTTGGACTGGTTGAACAAAAGGCTCATCAGAGTTTTATATAAAGATTGAAACAATTTAGAATTTCATCTTGCCAAGGTTTGAAGGTATCGAGATTTTCTAAGGTAAAGAGATTACTACCACTCATCGAAACATGCTCAACAAAATTTTATGTTGGAATCTTACACCCTATCACAAATTATCCTTGCATCTAAAATGTAAGGAGCGAAAACTGCAGATGTCGCAGTAGATTAGATTTTATTTAAATGGAAGTACTGGGCACAAACAAAAGACCTAATCGTGCATCTTTAATTATGGATTAAATAGCCTCTCAAATTCTTGTAGAAAGAGGTTCAATTCATCTATCAATAGTTGTACAGGAAAATGATTTTTTTTTTTTTTTTAAATAGAAAATTCAATAAAACAATATTAAACATTTGGAAACACCATAAATTTGTACTCAACATGTTAACTAATATGTAGTCACTAAAATGATTTAATTTTTTTTTTAAATTACAAAAATTCAATCAAACAATGTTAAACATTAGAAAACACCATAAATTTGTACTCAACATGTTAACTAGTATGTATTCAATGGGAAAACTCATCACTATAATCCCCTTGGCATGTACTAATAAAACATTTTTCATAAACAATATTATGAAATTGAGTACAGTTGGATAGTTTCTTTGTCTTTCCCTTTCAAGAAATCTCTCCAATGCCATTTTTTTCCTATTTGTGACCAAAATCTATTTATCCCACAATAAAAATGTAAGGAAGATATCCACTTCATGTCACAACACTTCACATATGCAAATAGGTTTGATTTCAGAATAAAAAATCTATCTTCCATCTACATGATTCATGTGACAACACTTCAGATATGCAAATAGGTTTGATTTCATTCATAAGCTCCTTTATTTGGTCCTGGATGTGCTTTCTTTCGACCGTTCATTGAACTGGGTACACATTTCTATCAATGCTATGACAAATCTTGAAGGTTCAATGTTCTCGTTCAATTTGAAGGCAAGTGCCTTCTTCTGTACTAGTGGTAGCTTCTCCTAGGTCTTCATTACTGTCTGGGCTGTAATTTGGTATTGCAAACTAGGTTTTAGCACAACTCGTTGATCTTGAGAAAATCAATCTGGTTCATTAATTGGATGATATATTTTATACTTTCCTTATTCTTTCTGGAGCTTTGTTTATTCTTTTCTATGTCAATTTTCTCGAGTGTATCAAAGATGTCATTACCTTTGAATTCAATCAATGTTGTCTCTATAGCAGACAGGGTATTCAGACAATCCTCCTTTGCCTCCCTAGAAAGTTTATTGGTTTCTTGTAGGTTTATCTCCCAAACTTTCAAGGCCATTTCAATTTTCACCTGTTTAGATTATGAGAATGGGCGAGACAAGGAAAATTGGCTTTCTGCTTGCATACAATGAATTCCTAAAATTTGGATCTGGCCATACAAGCATTGTTTTCTTTCTCATAAATACTTTTTAGAGAATTATTTATTGCCTTATAGTATTTCTGAATCATATCCAATTTTTGATACAGATCCTGATTGACAACTTCCATCTTTTCATTTATTTCAGATGCTTGTTTTTGGAAAGAAGTATTATCTATGTTTGTCTTTTCTAGTGAAGCTATTCTGGTCTCCAACTGTTGTATTTAACTATCTCGCTGAGCAATTATGGAATTACTATTCTAGACATTCATCTCCAGTTTTTCCTGTAGCTGCTTCATCTGTTGTTTATAATTCAACCTGATTTTCTCTATGTCATAATTCATTATGTTGGTGATAACATGTTCTGTTCTCTACATTTCATTCTACAACTATTCAACCAAGAGAGAATTTTCTTGCATTTTCTTTGAAAGATTTCCCACTGACCATTGGTTGGCAGTGGAAAATGCTCCTAGTGAATCCACAACCTCTTTGGCAAATTCAGGGTCATTTTTTTAATGTCCATCATATACTATTCTATGTTTCTTGGTGGTCACTCCTCCCTTCTGGTGAGATTCTTTTCTGATGATATATATTTTTTTCTTATTGAAAAAGAAACTGGATGGGTGCATCTCTTCAGGTGATATTGGAGTGAGTTCATCTAGATGGATGACTTCGGAACTGGGAACCTCAAAACTGGTTAATAAAGGAGTTACTGAGGGAATAGGGGAAATAATTGTTAGGTTTTTCTACACTAGTAAGACTGGGAGTAACAGTGGTAGTAACTGGTGATGAAGGGGCAGAAGCATGAGCATATTTCATGAAAACTTCAAGGGAAGCTAATAACTATTAATCATTTAGGCCTGACATTGATGCTTTTATATGTTTAAATAATGCATCTCTATTGTTCAATACTTGTTCTGTTTTTTCATCAATGGAGCTACTTCGTTGGGGTTCTGGGGATCTAGTTTCATGTGAAGATGGAATGGGATTTGACTCTCCTTGCAAAATCTTAGGCAAGTTATTCCTTTTGTGGTTTTGAAAGCTCAGGAAAGCAGCCTATTGGTTAGGAGGTAGAGACTGAAATCTATTTCTGACTTCTTCATAGGATCTAGCTCCTTAGAAAACATTGTTGTAAGGGGAGTCTTCATGTACATATATTTTCATGTTGAATTGGGCCAAATGATTCTCTACTGTTCTGTGAGGATCATGTTTTTTGAATTCAATGTCAACTAATTTGACATCTTCTAAGGCTGTAGCCTCGATTTTTGAATGACCAAAATATAACAATGTAAACATGCCAAGCTATATGGGAAAAGATGGCCATACCTTTTTCTGAGCCACTTTCAAATCTTTGGTGATTCCTCCTGTGACTGTTTGGTATGCCACTTCTCTGCAAACCATCCTATCAGGAAATAATTTTGGAAGGGAATGGGGAGAAATGAAGCAACCAAACAATCAGATGTAAGAGAAGTTATGTTCAATGTATGAGTCTGCAATCATGCCTAAGTTCCCCATAATGTTCTCTGAAATCCTGTGCGGAGGGTGAACATAGATAGCTACATGAATCGATACCATTACATTGTGACAGATCTCATAAAAGAAATATTTAGCATTTTCTTCCCATAGTTTGGAGTGATAGAAATGTATAGGTTCAAAACTAGTCGGGGTCTAGCTCCAGTTCATCAGGGGAAATGGATTCATGAAGAAAATCTCATCCATGATGTAGGCAGAAATGTAAAAAGGAGAATGTTGGCCTCTTGATTTCAATGATTTGTACTCGGCAACCTCCTTGGCTAGGTTATCCGACAACATTTTTTCCTAGTTGAACGTGTAGCCTTAAACCACTTCATTGATTATAGACACCCATTCAACTGTGAAATGTGTCGGGTTTTTCCTTCCAAATAGATGACAGAGCATCATGGAAATGTATAAAATATGAGCATCTAAGGATGTTGTGGAATATATACCATGAACACTGGATTTAAACTTGGCTGGATTTCCCCACCATGTCTTGATTATGTCATAACCAGTTCAAACATATTGAGTGCATTCTTTCCTTTCAAAATCCAGAATAAATGTTGCATTATATGTGTATTTGGGTGTGGAAGATATTTTATACATTACTTGTATGTCCTCCAGATGAAAGGATCCAACGAAGTTGTTCTAGTAACTAATAATGCTTATGGTTTGAATGTCAATGTGTTCCAGAGCCCAACTTATCATGTCATTGTAGGGTATTATCTTTGGTTGAGAAACAATCATGTGCATTTCAGACTGAGCTACCAACCTGAGATTGGTTGAGAATGACTCGTCTTCTTCTTCTGTTGAATCGTCCAGATAGAGAATAATATCATTTTCCAATATATAGTAGACTTGTTTCCAAGACTTGATAGTGTTTGTAATTCACAAAGTGGTGTCGGAGAGAATATCTGTGTTTGAGTTGGAATCATCTGTTGATGCATCTTCTTCTTCCCTAGTTTGCATGGCACCATAATTCTCAGAGAAATAAAATTAACCTTACAGTGATAAGAATAGCCTCTAAGCTCTCAATTACTGAATGGAAAACTCTAATTGCAAATGGTAGAATGACTCGAGATTTGAAATGTGCTTATTCATAAAGTCTATCAACCTTGATATTGATCTACTGACAAGGTTATTATTAAAAATCTATGGAATTTATTAACCGACGATTGCAAAAATATTTAACCGTAGAGAGTAATAAATGCCATTAATACTTTGGCAGTTCGAGGTTTGCAGGTTTTGAATGAAAGACGAGACAAATCTATGGAAGGTAGAATTGCAGAAGTAAATAATCATTAACTAATCACTTTTATATTTTAATTAATCATGTTTTAAAAATCCTTTATCCTTAAGTACTTCGAAACTTCGGTATTTTGGGGTTTCGAATGAAGGATGATAGAAATCCTCTGAAGGTAGAATTCCTGGAGTAAACATTCAAATTGTTATAGGTATTTCAGGGCCTCAGAACCCCGTAGTTTCGAAACCCTCAGCTGTCCGGAAAGCATTGTTTGTTTTATTTTCCGAAGGGAAATCTCCCAGAGTGACATGGAAGTGATGACGTGATTTCTAGTGATGTGTCAAGAAAGATGGATGACACATTTCAACTGAAAATGTTTGAATAAGATGACATGAATGTTTAAAACAAGTGCCAGGTGCCATCACAAGAAAAAAATTAATGACACGAGTATTATAAATAATTTGTAGACCCTTTTAAATATTATCGCAAGTAACTATCTTTGGGACTTCAGATCTTCATAGATTCAGGGTTTTTGTTGTTTAGATTCCTTGAAACTCCCGAAGCACGAAGTCTCGAAGTGACTACTGAAGGTTTTCTTTTAAAATTTGGGTAGGTTTATAATACATAAAACATGAGAATCGTTTGATCAAATTTAATGGAATTCATCAATGAATGATATTGTAAGTGCCTTATTAATATTAATACATAACAATCATGGATTTATTTAATTGAAAATAAATTCCCTAAGTTTTTTTGGTGAAATTTTATTTTTAAGAGGTAAAAACAAAAGATTTTAAAATTTAAAAGTTTAAAATCCTAAAGTGTTCTAACAGCTTCAAATATCTTACAAGATGAAGAAGATATTCTAATATTGGGCACTCGGGGTGTCATCCTTAGACATATCAGTCAACTGTCCATTTAGGTTACAAAGAATCAATTTTACAAGATGAGGTCCAGATGTGGAAATGGTGATGGAAGATGCTTTGGAAAACCCAAAGTTTGGCATAAAACGAACACCTATATGTGGGTTCATATCAACAACACCTTCACATTTGGACTTTCAAAATCACACATGTTTTAAGAACAAGCGACAACTTGTGAAACCCCAAATAGTTGAAGTGTCGCAGATTTGAATGCGTGAAGTGCCATGTCACTTTGGGCATGTACCACTCCAGGAGTTTTCAATGCAGAACAGGTCAAAATCGTCGAACGCCAAAGAGACAGAGTCAAGAACTGCTGAGATACTTAATGATAAGATACATTAATCTTGGGTTAACTGGAAATAAACATGGTTAATGACTCCGAGCCTGTACTAGTCTGGGAGTTATAAAAACTCTGCATAGAGAAACTCCCGAAGGGAGAAGTGCTAGAGGCACGTGGAAACCATCCATGAAGGACATGTGGCATCAACCGGTAAGTACGCATGACATTATGTGATGCGAGGCAACCACATCAGTCCGGGCCCGTACTACTCTGGAAGTTATACAAGCCCCACATTCAGAAACCTCCGTAGCCCTAAGCATCGAAGAGACGTGGCATCAATTAGTTGCTAACACATGTCATAAAATTGTCGCAAATACATGGTGTCCATCAGTCAGGGGACGTGGCGCTCATATAGACCATGAAATGTGGTACTCGTTTAAAGAATATTTTGTGTTTGCCACCTATACTATTTCAATTGACACATGGCACATATTATTTATGTGACATGTTAGCCTTTTGACATGTCCTATAACTCATTTGTAGACCCTTTTAAATATTATCACAAGGAACTGTGTTCGGGAGTTAGAAACTTTGTATATTTGGGGGTCTTTTTGTTTAGATGCCTTGAAACTCCCGAAGCATGAAGTCCCGAAGTGACCATTGAAGTTTTTCTTTTAAAATTTGGGCAGGTTTACAATGCAGAGAACACGAGAGTCGTTTGATCAAATTTAATGCAATTTATCAACGAATGATATTGTAAGCACCTTATTAATATTAATACATAATGATCATGGATTTATTTAATTAAAAAGCAATTCCCTAAGTTTTTTTGGTGAAATTTTATTTTTAAGAGGTAAAAACAAAAGATTTTAAAATTCAAAAGTTTAAAATCCTAAAGTGTTCCAACAACTTCAATTATCTTACAAGATGAAGAAGATATTCTAAGATTGGTCACTCTGGGTGTCATCCTTAGACATATCAATCAACTATCCATTTAGGTTACAAAGAATCATTTTTACAACATGAGGTCCAGATGTGTAAATGGTGATGGAAGATGATTTGGAAAACCCAAAGCCCAACATAAAACTAACGCTTATATGTGGGTTCATATCAATGACACCTGCACATTCAGATTTTCAAAATAGATAAGGTTTTAAGAATAAGAACAAGCAACAACTTGCAAACCCCCAAATAGTCAAAGTGTCGCAGATCTGAATGCATGAAGTGCCATGTCACTTCAGGCCTGTACCACTACGAGAGTTTTCAATCCAGAACAGATAGAAATCACCGAATGTCGAAGAGCTATAGTCAAGAATTCCCAAGATACTTAATGACAAGATACATTAATCTTGGGTTAATTGGAAATAACCATGGTTAATGACTTTGGGCCCGTACTAGTCCGGGAGCTATACAAACTCTGCATAGAGAAACTCCCGAAGGATGAAGTTCCAGAGGCTTGTGGTAGCCATGCATGAAGGACACTTGGCATCAAATAGTAAAGACATGTGACATCATGTGATGTGAGGCAACCACATCAATCCGGGTTCGTACTACTCTGGGAGTTATAAAAGGTCCGAATTAAGAAACCTCTGAAGCCCTAAGTATGAGAGATACATGGCATCAATCCATTTCCGACACGTGTCATAAAAATGTCACAAATATGTGGCATCCATCAGTCAGGGGACGTGGTGCTCATATAGACCATGACATGTGGCACTCGATTAAAGAATATGTTTTGTTCATCGTCTGTACTATTTCAAGTTACACGTGGCACATATTATTTATGTGACACAGTAGCTTTTTGACGTGTCATATAGTTCATGTGTATACCCTTTTAAATATTATTCCAACGAACTATCTTCAGGACTTTGGAACTTCATAGATTTGAGGTTTTTGTTGTTTAGATGTGTTAGGATATTTAGACACTTAGAAGTTAGTTAATATCTACTTGGTATAATGTGTCGTTAGGTAAAAGTTTGTTTCTTAGTGTGTTTCTTTAGTATGCATTAATATGCATTTGTAGTTAGGAAATACAATGGGTACGATATGTCCCCGACATAGAGTGATCCGACGATTCATATAATCCTCGATCTTAACAACCATTGATCCATGGCTTAACACCCTATTGGTCCATGATCTCTATTTAAAGAGCATGGAGGTTTATTTTCTGATGATCGATTGTAAGAAAATCTCTTGTAAAATCTCTCTGTAATATTTTTCTTTTCCATTAATAAACTGCTCCAAGTGGCCGCGTTCGCTGGGGCCGTGGATGTTTCCCCATAGGGTTTTTACCACGTCAAAACATCGGTGTGCCAATCTTTGATCTGGTTGTGTGAGTGGTTACTAAAGTTGTTCATCCTTTGTTGGAATACCTGTGTTGTCAAACATCGTATTAGAGCCTATTTGAAGACTCGTTTTTGTTGTAGATCAAGATCATGAAGTCGAGTTGCCTAATCTCCATTTTCTGTCATTTCCGTACATATTTGGGCTGAGAGGACTGTTCCATTGTGCCCTAAGTGCTCGTTTAAGTCAGGAACACTTTTATTTTCACTCGAAAAGGTTTATGTTTTCCCAATATACGACCATTTCAGTCAGATCTGGAGGTATAAATCCTGAATACGCATTTTTTTTATTTTTGCAAAGTATTATTTTAGTTTTATATTATTTATTTCCGGGTTTCTACTATTTTAGGTCTGTGTATGATCTTTTCCCCGTGCCCTGTGCGATCTTAGAAAATTAGAAATAGATAGGAAAAGATGCATCTTCCAGGTAAGCTAACCAAGATCTAACCCTTCTTGTCATCGAGAAGCGAAATTGTTTTCTTGTGTGAAAAGATTTTTTTTTAGCACACTCTCCAAGGCCATCTTCAACAACAAAAAGAACAACAGCAATCCTCTATTTAAACAATACAATATGTTTTGATAGACCATTTGGTTAAAGGTTTCCTTATTAAGTAAGAGGTCTTGAGTTCAAGTCTCTCTTTTTGTTACTTTTTTTGAAAAAGTTCATGCTAAAATTGTAAAGTGTATTTCACTTCAAGTATAAAAGTGAATCACTATAAATAGTTTTAATATTTTATTTTAGAGTTATTTATTTTGCATGTAGTTTTCTTTTACAAAGTAACTTCATTGTAAAAGTGATCCCCACTTCTCTTTATAAAAGTGGGTCACTTCATAAAGCAACTTACACCACCACATGGTCCTTTGGTTATCGTTTATGCCTTTTTTTTAAAGGGCGTAACTCTCACATCCGAAGTCTGTTTTCAATGTTGTTTTTTTAAAACCGCCTAACTTTTTGAGATCTTTCCATCCAGATCATCAGTTTCAGTTTTTAAATCCATATTGTATTCATATTTAATATGGCTTCTACAAGTAATCTCTTGCTTACCAGCACCAACTACTTCCAATGGAAATCCCATATGGAGGATTTATTAAGAAGTAAAGGCTTGTACCAGATTACCTTGGGAAAGGAAACAACACCCACTAATGATGATAAAAAATTCAAATGGGATAATAGGAATGAAGAAGCATGTGGATTAATTGGAATGTCCATATCTCCTAATTTAAGGTTCCACCTTCAATCAATTGATAAACCCAAAGAATCTTGGGACAAGATTGAATCTGTGTTTGGTAAACACAATATTATTCGAGCACAACAGTTAACGCCAAAAAATTATTGGTAAATATGAGATGCAATCACAACTTAACACCAAAAAAATTCCTTTTTTATGTCTTTTAGTCTACTTGGTGTGAAAAAGGGATAAACCCGTGCCAAGTAGATGTCTCTTCAAAACCAATTTACGAGTGTGAAAAAGACAAGTTCACTCGGTTATCTTTTCACTTTTTGATAACATGTTGGAAAATAGCTTAAATAAGACTCATGATCTTTCAAATCCAATTTAACGAGTGTGAAAAGGACAAATCACTCGACAATATTTTTGCTTTTTTAAAAGACGAGATGGAAAAGAGCTTAAATTAAACTCGTTATGTTTTTCTAATCAAATATGTAATGGGGGAGGCCAAGGCTACCATACCGACCTTCTATGGAATGCCAATATTCTACGAATAGCTGACATAAGCTTGGGAAAACCCAAATCTCTCCAAGTTGAGGAGGACAAAGTGCTAACAAAGGTTATCGTCTCTGTCATATATGAGATAATGTCTCTTCCTGGAAAAGACATAGGCAGAGGCATTATATACCCCACAAGACCATCCCAATCAAAGGGAACCTCGTCAAGACTTGGAGGGAGAGAACTCAGGAAGAGTACAAATCTCTCTTGTTCAGAAGGTGAAGTACTAAAAATGTTAACGACATGGCATAGAAGGTATAGAACTAGAACCAGAAGAGTGGGATCGACCAAAAATTGCATTGGCACGACCGCTTTCTTAGATTTGTCACTCTCCAAGAGAAGAGTGGGGTCGATAAAATATTGCATCGATACAACCACTTCCTCAAACATTTGTTGAATAGGATGCGAGACAATAAGGTCAAGAGGTGCATCAACCCCTAAAGGAAAAGGGGTGTTTTCGGTCGAAGATTGCATTGACACGACCACTGTTTGAATGGGATGTGAGACAACAAGGTGAAAGGATCCATTAACCCCTAAAGGAAAAGGGGTGTCAGCCGAATATTTCATCGACATGAATGTTGTATCAACCAAAGAGGGAACACAGTGTGGGGAAGACATAGATGACTTGGAACTTGAAGGGCCCTCAAGTGAGAACCAAGCTTCCGGTATCCTGGCAGAAGCAGGACACAAACGAGTAAGGTGATTTCCTTCGCAAGTCCTGTAAAGGAATCTGGCCTTACATATGAAACGTCGATGCTTCTAAATCGTATGAATGCCTCTATCATAACTTGAAGTGGCTAGTGACATGCTCCCAACATGACTTGCAGAGGCCAGTAGCAAATATCCAACATGACTTGCAGAGGTTGGTGATGGATCCCCAACATGAATAACAGAGGTTGGTGATGTATGTACAGTGTGACTATCAGTGACTAGACATGTGCCCCTAGCATGACTTGTAGCAGCTGGTTCTAGGTCTTCAACATGACTCACAGATGTTGTCAACCAATCTCCAACATTACTAGCAAAGGTTGGTGATATAATGCCAGTATGACACAAAGTGACTAGACTTGTGCCCCCAACATGACTTGTAGCGGCTGGTTGCAGGTCTTCAACATGACTTGCAGAGGTTGTCGACCAATATTTAACATGAATAGTAGAGGTTGGTGATATAATGCCAGTATGAAACGCAGTGACTAGACTTGTGGTGGTGGTTGATTGCGGCATTTGAGACCAAGGTCCAGGGAAAGATTGGTTTTGAGAAATTGCAGGCCAGGAAGGACCCTGTTTTACACCTTGTCCCTGTCCGACAAGATAGTATCCTCCTACATACTAATTCATAAAGGGTTGTAAGGGAATCGGCACCGAGGAAGTCACTTACGATGAAAAGTGACATGACCAGGGTTACTCATGTAAGGATGTATGTTTCCCCTAAACAAAGGAACTTCGTGAAGGGGGTTTCCCATACTATAAAAATAAATTCCCTTGGATGAAACACCAGAGGAAAGATGAAGGTCCACCATGGGAAAAGTGTTCGTAGGAACCGACATAGCAGAAGAAGGATAAGTGGATGGAGTGTAATAAGTAGAATGATTTCCTAATTGGGAACTTACTTCTCGCATGGTGGATTCGTAGGAATGAATATTCCAACCTCCTACCGTAAGAGTTGTTTGAGGGATATGACTCCCGCAAAATGGAGAGGGATAATAAGGAGGCATCATGGCCCCAAACCCAAAAATTGTATTCGCATAAGGAGGCGAGACAGAGGATGGCAAGTGCGAAGACATATCAACAGGAGAATGACTAGAGACCCAAGGCATGGACTGAGTGTCATAGTTCTGCATACCATTATGAAAAATAGAAGGATTTGTCCCCATGAAATGAGTGGGCATCATGGGGTAGGTAGTAGTAAATGAGGGAGCAAAAGGAACTCCACTATCCATGATAATGAAAACTCAGTAAAGATCCCTAAGGCCAACTACTGATCAAAGAGCACACCAAAAGTCAAACGACCGATATGCATACAAACAGGATAAAGTGGCTGAGTGGTCTCCTTCCCTAAAGAAGGTATGTCTCGTCCAAGAGGGACCTGAGCCTCCCTGCTAAAGATCGGAGGTAACAAAATTAGTTATAAGGGCCCTCATGGGCTTAACAACCAGTCGGTTAGATCCCCCTAGAGAGGTAATCCTCCATAAATGTTGTGTTATGTTCGACCCCTATCTGACCCAGGGTACTAGCAGAATAACCCCTGCAAGTAACCTATGAGATACCTAAGTCAAGCAACTAATAAAACATAGTATAACCGATGCACAGGCGAGAAGTCGTAAGTTCAGATCACTGTATGGGCAGGGTATCAAATCCTGAAACCTTGAAAGAACCGCCTCTCATGGAGGTATGGGCACTAGCAAGATCCCCAAATATGAATAAATCCACAGAAATATCTCTAATGCTAGGCGAGTATCTGGGGGATATCCCTTAAACTAACTTCGCGTGACCTCCTGATTAACTTCGGTGTGAGCAGAGCCTCCTGATCTTACCAATTATACAATGGACTTCTTGACTCCCTTCCTCAGACACATATGTTGATTTAATTTCCTTGGAGAATTTTAGTCACAAAATCCTACTCCAAGGCACTAAATTCTAGGCTAGCTTGTACACCCTAGAAAATAAAATCGTTACTAACAAATTTTAAATTATATCGTTGATTTTATGGCTGTGATTACTCAAAAAGGTATGGTGATGAAACTCATGGTGTTATGACTCTGCAAGAAATTAAATATGAAAATAATGCAAATTCTAACTTTAACTTTTAATGTATGATATGCTCCTAAAAGTGATGCAATTTTCAAATTCAACTCTGTAATTCAGAAGTGAAAAATGCAATCTTTCACTGTATGCACTAAGATAATAATAAAAACTCAAAAGATAAAATATGCCAAGCAATGCAAAATGCCTATTTTTTTGTATTTTCAATATATCGAAACTGAAAATGCATGGACTGAAAAGTAACTTGATATACAACCCTATTGTGTATAAAAGAGAGATTACTCAAGCAGGATATCAAGCAATGAAACACCTAGCCCAATGTACAAGGACAATAAAAATGAAAAGATGAAGAGAAAAACTTTGCCCAAAAATTCAACCAAAGGAGGGTTTCCTGTCATCCCACAGGTACTCAACAGGCACTACAGAGACCTAAGAAGACTCATCAAGCATCAAATCCCACCCAAAAAACACCACACCAAGAGAAAGGAAAGGAGAAAAGGTGTATGCAACTGTTTGAGAAAACAAAGTGTATATACGCATCTTGTAGTGACAAAGCCTGTGTGTATACATGATTGTCAAGAAAAAAGGGCCGTATATGCTTTGAAACAAGGCCAGGCAAGGGAGAAAGGCTGAAAAATCAGACCCAGAGTGAACAAGAGCTGTCAAGCAATGATACGACAAGAAGATTCATCCCCAGTATGGTCGCCAATTATGTTACGAGGAAAATCTCTCTATGGCTAGGGTGAACCACAACAGACAGGTATGACTGTAGAAATCGACTCAATTCTAGCATATTCTATATAAACTAATGTGAAAGAGAAGTAAGAAGGAGGCTTACCTCATCCAAATGATTGATGATGTCCACCGTTGAGCACTTTGACCCAAATCTTTATACCTGCAACAAGTTCTCAACAAACAAGCAAAGAAAGCATATAGTGATGATATAATAGGTTAGCACATTAGATAGCTTAATCCATCAATATACAAAAGAAACATGCCCATGGACCATAACACATATATTTTTAAGATATCAATTAGATGGGAAAGGAGTATTTCTATTAATAAATGATTAGCAGAAGTGAAAGCATTACAAACTTCTGTGTCGGAACGGTTTAGAACCAAGAAACTGAGTTCCTTCCAACTTGGCCTCCACCACTTCAATCCTCCACCAAAGGCAAGCTCATATAAGGGAGACAAAGAGGTTCTCCATCAATAAGGGAAGAAATTGGGGGATGAACACTGTGTTCAGACTTAAAGGACAAAGGGATGCAGACTCAATAATGAAGTAATAATTTCTCCAAAGTAACTTTGCTCTCAAAGTTGAATTCTCTCGCCCTTTCCATAGCTCGAAATTGGCTTCTTTCTAGCCTTAAAAATGAAACTGAAGGGATGAGTCAGAACGTTTCCAGTATATGTAAGGCCAAGGATAATATATCTCCTATCGTGACATGGAAACCTGACATTTAATTTTGATTTTCTGGCACAAATCCCGATGTACGTGGGATGTAGTGGAGCAACCAACGTATACACTTGTTGTATAGATTTCAAGGTGCGTACAAGTGGAAAAATATTTGTTTTTGTCTCTAGATTTATCAATTAGGGAAATTAAGTCTGCATGGGGGAATGGAATAAGGCCCTCTCTGCAAGATTGCATAGGGTGAGGCAAATCTTGCTATAACAAAAACCTTCTATCAGTATATCAAATCACTCATTTAGGTGAAGGTAAAACCATAGAGTTTTCACCTCACCAAGTTGTAATCAAGTATCTAAAAGATCCTAATAATGTTCTTGCAACTATAATTGCTAATGATATTACCAGGTTGTACAAGTTTGACAACTTTGGGTCATCATCTTTTCATTATTTTTTGTTGTTCATAGCGATGACTTAAGCAAACTTTGGCATGAGTCGTTTTCTCATATAAACTATCGCTCATTGAAACAACTATGTAATCAACAGATGGTGACTGGTCTTCCTCTTATCTCATGTAGATATGGTGTTTGTGTCGGTTTTGTTCTTGGACAACATCATCGAGACACTTTTGACAAATGTGCCTCTTGGTATGCCTCGGGCCCTTTGCAGCTTGTTCACAGTGATTTGTCTAGTCCACTCTCTTCTCCTTTTTCTGGGTGCAATTATTTCTTAACTTTCATTGATGACTTTTCCAGACACACTTGGGTTTACTTCTTAAAACTTAAAAGAGAAGTTTTTGACAAGTTTTTGGCCTACAAGGCCCTTGTAGAAAAGCAATTTGGACATCAAATTCAAAAATTAAGAACAAATAATGGAGGCAAATATGTGAACAATAATTTTACAAGTTACTGCAGTACACAGGGCATCCAAATGCAACACACTATACCATATACACCACAACAAAATGATGTTGTTGAGAGAAAGAACCGCACATTAAAAGAAATGGATAATTGTATTATCCAATCTAAGGGATTAAGTCTAAAGTATTGGGAAAAAGCAATCAACTCTACAAATTACATAGTAAATCGCACTCACACAAAGGATCTTAAAAATATAACACCGGAAGAAGCTTGGACTAAAATTAAACCAGATGTATGTCACTTCCGTGTATTTGGTAGTATAGAATGGGCTCACATTCCTGATGAGAAAAGGAAAGCATTGCAACCTAAAAGTGAGAAGTGAATATTTGTTGGTTATTCTGAATATATCAAAGGTTATAGACTTCTTCAAACACATTGTAATGAAATTATTACTAGAAGAGATGTTAAATTTGATGAAAATCTCTTGGCCTACAAGCCTAATTCGACGATTGTGCCTTATTCGGACCGCGAGACATCTTCGGTGTTTGTGCCTTATTCTGTTCCTATTCTGGTTCCATCTTCATATGATGACAGTGAGGATGAAAATACACCTCTACCTGCTCACCTTCCTCCAGATGAGTCCTTGAACCTGAACCAACACCAGCCTAATCCGTCTTTGGTTGATACAACGGTCGTGTCGATGCAATCTTCGACCGAGACCACTCCTGTTGTGGAGAGTGATGCGCCTCTTGACCATTTTGTATATGATTCTGATACCTCTGATATTTTGAAGGGAGTCTCAGGCCTCTCTTGGGAGAGGCATACCTAATCTAGTGAGAGAGGCCCCTTTCAGCCACTATATCTTGTTTGTGTGCATTGGCCTTTTTTCTTTACTTTGGTGTACTCTTTAATATTAGTTGGCCTTAGTGTTTTGTATTGCATAGTGAGTTTTCATTTCTATGGTTAGTGGAGCCCCCGTGACTCCCTTAGTTAGCGCTACCCAACCCATGGTTTTTTCTCATTCCATGGGGACGAATCCTTTTGTATTTTAGAGTGGTATGCTGAATCATGATACTCAACCAATACCTTCGGCATCTAATTATTTTTCTCATGGTATGCCAGACATGTCTTCGCACTTTCCATCCTCTATCTCATTGCCTTATGTGCATAATAGTTTTGGGTCTGGGGGCATGATGCCTCCTTATTCTCCTTTTTTATTTGGTGGGAGTCATATCCCTTAACCAACTCTTATGGTAGGAGGTTGGAATATTCTTTCCTATGGATCTAATCCTAGCTGCACTTTTCCAAGAGCAAGTGCTCAAATGAGTGGTCATTCTACTTATTACATCCCATCCATCTATCCTTCTTCCACTATGTCGGTTCCTAAGAACACTTTTCCCATGGTGGATCTTCATCTATCCTCTAGTGTTTCATCTGGGGGGAGTCAGTTTCATAGTATGGGAAACCCCCTTCATGAAGTTCCTTCATTTGGGGGAAACATATATCCTCACTCGAGTAACCCTTGTCATGTCACTTTCTCTTCACAAGCAACTTCCTCAGTGACGATGCCCTTACAACCCTTTATGAATAAGTTTGGAGGAGGATATTATCTTGTCGGACAGGGCCATGGTGTATGCTATAACTCTTCTTATCATGCAATTTCTCAAAACCAGTCTTTCTCAGAAACTTGGTCTCAAATGTCTCAAGCAACCGCCACCAGTCCAATCACTACAAGTCATACTAGAATTATATCACCAAAATATTCTAGTCATGTTGGAGATAGGTCAACAACCTCTACAACTCATGTTGAAGACTAGCTACTAGCCTCTACAAGTCATGCTGGCAGCATGTCACCAACCACTGCAAGTCATGCTGGGGGCATTCATATGATTAAGAAGCCTCGATGTATAGGATGTAATCCCAATTTCCTTTGTAGAATTTTCAAAGGAGGTCACCTAACTCGTTTGTGCCCTGCTACTATTGTGGTACAAGAAACATAGTTCTTGTCTTATATCCCTTCGGGTTCTGAGTCGTCTTTAGTTTCCCAACTTTCTAATCCCTCTTTGGTTTATACAATGGTCGTGTCAATCCAATATTCGACTGACACCACTCCTATTGTGAAGAGTGATGCATCTCTTGACCATGTTAGGTGGAGACATGTTTAGGATGACCGCAACTTTAGCTAGGTCCACCAAGACTCCTTCTCTGCATACAATATGGCCTAACAGGTTGCCATGTGGTACACAAAAAACACACTTCCTTAGATTCATAGATATCTGCAATTCATGACATCTATCAAACATTAACCAGAGTATCCCTACAATGTCTTTTAACAAGCTATATATCGTCCAATCATCCATGTAGACTTCTACAAACTTGTGGATGAACTCTAGAAATCCTTCTATTACGATCTGATAGAAGACTGCATGGGAATTCTTTAAGCCAAAGGGAATTACATTGTATGCGAATGATCCCCATTCTATTATGAATGTTGTCTTCTTCTTTTCTTCCTCTACGATTCTAACTTGATGATATCCTGAGAATCTATATGTAAATAATTAAGATTCTTTTCCCACAACTTGATCTAACACTTCGTCATTTAAAGGTGTCGGAAATGGATCGTGCACACATGCATAATTCATACTTTTGTAGTCCACAGAGACCCGAATGTCTTCTATATATTTCTTTCTCTGGATAACTATGGGGCTAATCCACTATGCTTCTTTTATTGGGAAAAAAAGTCCCGCCGCAAGCGTTTTTTCCACTTCCTTCTTGAAATTCTCCTTTATTCTAGGATTAAGTTGGTATGGTCTATGCTTCACAGGTCTTGATCCATGTCTCAAATCAATTTTAATTTCTCCCATGGCTCCTTTCATACCTTTCGGTGCTAAGAACGTTTTTGGGAACAAGTTTTCATACTCCCGCAACAAGCTGTGTACTTCATTCATAGTTTTCTAATCCGAGTAATATCTTATAGAATTTATCTTAGGATGCTCTGTACTCCCTATATTAACTTTTTGAAACTTTAGTGGATGGTTATAGGAGGTACATGTGTGACTAGGTATGGTATCATGAATCTCTCTAACGCATTCCATTTCTTTAATGGTTAAATTTCTAAGCTCTTCAAAGTCATCGGGTTTTTCCAGGTCTTTCTCAACTTTACAACAAGGTGCAACTATATTATCATTTTCAAGACTTAGACTAGTCTGAAGAAAATGAACATGGTGAACACATTACTAGACTTGATCTCTTTTTGCAAATGTCAGTAAAAACAATTTCCCTGATTCTTTGAAGGACTGTGTTGAGCTCAGGGTACTTACTTGTAAAGGAGAAGTCCTTGCAAAATTGGTCTTGTAAGGTCTGCCAATAGTTTGTTTGTCTTCTAGTCTCCTCATGTATACATCGAGGTTTTTATATTGGCCCCAATGAATGGAGAAATACTTGAACCCATAGGTAAGCTTATGTAACTCTCCACTTCTTTAAGAAATGTTCAACATGCACTTTAGGGTCAGACCGTCCATTGAACAGCTGCGCATATTGAATATCTATATTCATCTCTTCTTTCAGTTGATCCCTACTTTGGAATTGAAATCAAATGGTTTGTTTTGCATCTTACCACTCCATAATCAAGGATTTATGGGTGGTCCACCATCTAGCGTGGGTATCTTGTAGGGCTAAGTCAAGAACATAGATCCTTTGATCCGTCGCTATTTTCTCTTCCATGCTGGAAATAAAATTGTCTACCTCTGAGGTACCATCATATGTCGGGTGTTCTCTGACCTTGGTTCCAATCCATCTCGTTGCTCTAACAATTGCGCATTGTCTTGAGAATCATTCGTATGAACCATGATGTCAACATCAAATGCTAATTATGAATCCTCATCAACAGACTGTATGATTCTCCAACTTACTGATCCATATACAGTGGGATTTATGTAATCTGGTCTCGTTCTTTCTATTATGGTGTATAATTGGTCAAGATAATCCGAATCCATATTGGGGTCTACTGGTTCAGTGTATCTAGGCCCTAAACATGGATCTAAGGGTTGAACTACTTTTATATCATCTACTTCAAACATCATGGTGTCCCTCTTTAGATCAATGATGACATAGTTTTCGTATGCCCAATCAATTCCTAGTAGATTAGGGTAGGGATCCTTATCTCCCATGATTTCAATTACCTCAAAATTGGTTGTGTTTTAAATCCCACAACATCTATTTCCACATTTTCTAGCCTTCCTACTAGGAAAATACAGTATTGGTTTTCCATTCTCAACTAGATGGGGGAATATACTAATTGAGGTTTTCCCAAGGCTTCCCAGGTATTTTTGGGTAGGATGTTGACATCGGATCCAAAATCTATCATGACATCTTTGATTTCAAAATCATCTAGTTGGGCCTCTAACCTAAATTTCTTTTCCAGTTCACACCTTTCTTCTTTGTATTATCTAGGTATTATTATCAAAGAGTTTGATCCTTACTAGGGCTTCTGGGGTTCCCTCATTTCCCAATATTAGGTACAGAGTGTTGCGCAACTTATTTGTAAGTTGGTCATCCGCTAGGATATCAAAGAACAATTGAAACTAAATATTGATTACACTTTGAGACTGCTCAGGTTGTCTCCTTGGAGTTACAAAGTTTCTAGGTGTCAGTGATGAGGTAGGGGCTTGCTCAAGGTTAGGTTGAGAGGATACTTTAGGGGGATTATCCATTATTTCTAGAATGGGTATACTCTTAAATATTTCTATTGCATCTTTGAAAAATAACTTTTGTTTCACAGGGTCATACCTGTCATCCTTGGGAACAACTTTATGAATCTTGGGCTAATTGTCTGCATCTTCCCCAGTTTTTGCTCCTCCACGAGTAATGATGTTAATATTAGGTATTTTTCCCTTGATTCCCCTTTTTAATTATGATATTATGATATTATCTCCTCATTTATGAACCCAATCTTCCCATTTCACGATCAGTTCTGGGCAGTCTTGAGTTGCATTCCCATTATTCCTACAGTGAGAGCACCATGGCCATCTTAGGTGAGGGAAGTCTATGGACAAATGACCTTGTTCATTGAAGTTGTAACATCGGCTTGGCCCTCTTCCTCCATTTATTCCTCCTCTGAATCCACCTCCAACCCCACCTCCCTGGTCTCTTCCAGGTCCTTCGAGGGTTTCATTTATTCTGAATGTTGTCCCGTCTAATCTGTCAGCAAGAACATCTAGTTATCTACATTTATTTGTAGAATGGGTCGTAGATGTGCAAAAATAAAAATGTATTTTATTGGGCACAATCGAGTACTTCTGCATAATGGGACACTTCCTCGGTGCATTCCCATGTGTCCAAAAAATCTCACAATACTCAATTGGATGAGATGTTTGAGTGCTTGAAGGTATTGTATAGCCCTGGTGTATGGAATGGTGGAGTCAGATATACTTGCGCAACTCCTCCCCTTGGTCCTAGATAGGGTTCCATCAAATTGTGAGGAGGTCCCATTCCCCTCATGCGTGGACATTAATTTTCGAAATTCACTTCTGTGTAGCATCATATGCACCAAACCTGAGGTCGTCCTAGTGTTGGTGTGGTTAATTCTTGAATCTTCTCCATTAGTGTCGATATTTGTCCTTGGAGCTGCAAAAAAATTGCATCTACTAGAGGCCTGGTCATCCTCGTACTCCCTGGATAACCTACCATGGATTTGATCTTCATCGATTGTTCCAAGGTGTCTGTTAAGGTGACTATCCGTTGTCGCTTTAAAGGAATTATCGTCAAAGGTAGTAATCCTTGGATGTACCATTGCCTTTGGAGATCTTCATGAATTGGATGTGCTAGCCTCCCAATAGCATATTTAAATTTATGAATGTACCCCTAGGAAGATTCTCCTTCCCTTTGTTGAATATCCTACAACTCAAAGAAATCTTATTGCTTTGACTCAGGTAGTTTGAATTCAATGATGAAATTCAAATGAACTTGGCCCAGAGTGAACGATTTTCCTTGCACCCATGGTTCAATAGCCTTCATGTACCATTTGAGGGCATGACCCCTCAACGTATTCTGAAACTCTACTAACTTGTTTGCATCGAGAGTCCCTCTGAATCTCTAGATGGCTTCACATAAGAACCAATGTTTATCTACATCCTTGTCCCATTTGTTATCACTGAAATTTCATCCACAAAATTGCACGCAAATGGTTACAGAAATACAACAATGCCAACAACCATTAGTTCACTTGCAACACCAAATTCATTTCAAAAGGAAAAAACTATACAATTGGGAAAACAATTGACATGCACAAACTCACTAAAGGAAGTGTACTCCCAGTGCGTGGGCCAAAGAATCCCATAGATCATACAATGCGACATATGCACGACTATGTACGAGAAAATATGCATACTCCTTGTTACACATCAAAATTACTCACTTCAATAGTGTCGCAAGTGTCGTCATTACGAGTGTTGTAAGTGTCACATCTTGTCTGCAAGTGTCGCATATTGAATATAAGTGTTGCAAGTGTCACAAACATCATACTACCATATTTCCTATGTCATGCCCCTAACGAAATCACAAATACACTTAAGACACCTCAAAGGCTACTTTGGAAGAAGAGAAATCAGTTGACAAGAAGTACAAGCCTTTTTCCATTGGAAAAACTACTCAAAAAATGAATTTTGGAGAGGAGCACTCCCATACCCACTTTTAGGGAGTGCTGGTGCTCCCTGAGCCTCTTTGGAGGAGTGCTTGAGCACCCTGTTCACCCTTTTGGGGGAGCGCTACCCATTTTTGAGCAAATTTTGGGTTTGTTGAGGAAAATCAGGGAAGAATCCCTCAATTCCTGAAGGTAGTTGGATTCAAATAGATGGTCAAGGCATGATCTTAGGGGAGATCCTCAATTGAAGGAGAGGAATCCTCAACTTATCCGAAAGATCTCTCAAGTGGTTGGACCTCTCCAAGGTTATATAAGGAGGTCTCCTTATGGTGAAAGGGGAGGAGAGACTGGAGATTGATACCAAACTTATGATACTACAAGTGGTATTGACAGAATACAATGGAGATTGAGAATTACATCAAACTTATGATCTCATGAGTGAGATGTCATCAAAGAAATCAATGTTTATTATTTGAGCAAAGGGGTTGGACAAGGAGAACTGGAAGAAGTTGTTGCACCTTCATTCAATGGATTGTAAGTACTTTTACTTGTTCTCATTAATATAATCAATGCTTGGCCTGTTTCTTTCAAACTTGTTCTTGTTCCATATGAGTTTGTCTGCAGTAGATGGATATATGATTGAACTAATCTCAGTAGAGTAGGAAGTCCATTGTATCTTTGTTTGTTTTGCAGGACCTATCAGGGAGCTCAAGATCGAAGCTCAGCCTGGACTTTGTAGGGACAAACGTCGGTAATAAGGTACATATATTTCTCCTTCTCTTTCATTTATTAGCTTGATTTGATCTAAAAGGATGTCAGTGTCCATGTTAAGAACTTTTCTGTCTTGGCCTTAGGAGTCTAGAGACCAAGAGGGAATCCACTTGTCCGAAGGGGGATTCACCTACAATAGAAATTGGCCACTCCAATGGGGAAGGAGCTCTGATTTTTGTTTACATTCCCAGATCTTGTTTCAGAACTTTTCCCATTGATTTGATCTTCTCCATGATGTGTCTCTGATCCTTAGATATTATTATTGGCTTTTGGTTCATCTTACACACTAGATCTTTGCATTTTTCCTAAGTTTTTTTTTTTATTTCTGGGAAAAATTCTGAGTTTTTAGATACTAGCGCTCCCCTTCCCTTATCACCAGGGAATTGGCACTCCCTTGCATCCTTCTACAGAGTGTTGGAGTGCTTTGTGTCCTCTTTTGGGGGATCACTACCCCTTTTTTCTGCAAAAAATCTTCTTGGGAGTGGTTTTTCTCAGTCTTTTTTGCTGATTCATCAGCTTGGGGTTTATGATATCTTAGTGTGTCCTTGTTTGGCCTCCAATTATTTGATTTCTAAGGATTAATCATCTCTTGTTTGGATTTTTTTTTTACATTTTTCCTTACTTTGCAATAACTCTTTTTCCTTCACGATTTGGAGACAATTTGTCGTTTTCTTCTCGTTTATCTGAGTGAGTGAAAACTTTGTAAGGAGTTTCAAAGGTCCTTTGTACTTTTATTTATAATATTTGAGTCATCTTGTCCAAGATATTTCTCCTTCCTTTTGAGTTTTTGGCTTTCTGTTTCTTGTTTGATCACAACAAGGGTGTCTTTTGGTTTATGTGAAGTTTTCTTCCAGATTGCTTAAATCTCATAACTCTTGAAGTCCGATTAGCATAGGAATATTTACATCTACTGGTTATCAGTCACATATAAACATTTTAGCATTGCATTGGATTCCTTATTGAGGACTATTGCATGAGGTCATTACATCTTAGTGTTTGACAGTGAAAAGGAAAATCCTTCTCCTTCCCTTAATTAGACATTCATTGAAAGAAAAGATTGCTTATCATTTATTATGCATGTTTTGGGAACTGAGTCATAATATCATAAGTTTTCACTCTCATACGCCTTTGAGTAAACAACAGCCACTAAAATCAATGCTTAACTAAAATTTATCAGACTTTTTACATCTTTGTTAGAAAACCTACATTAGTTTAAGGTGTAGGGATTTGGAATAGGTTGAAAGGATAACTTTCCAAAGCTATCAAACAAAATTAGCATCTTGTGATAGGGAGAGCAAATACAATTGTCATATAGGCTTTCTAGGATCCCCCTCTCACATAGGGTTTATGCACGAGGTCGCATTTGGGTGAGTTACGGAGATTATCCCTTTGTGGTTCAATTGTTTGTAGAGGTCGGATCGTATATTGGGGGTCACTTGAGGGTATACCCACAATTATGTGTAGGAGCCTCTCGATTTGATTTTGGACTTGTTATCCTGCCCATATGTTTGGTTCAGACTATCAACTATACCCACCCAGGGGTTGACTGCGAATTGGTGACTTTAGTAGCCATAATATTTAGGGTATTACACAAGGTGACGGTGAAGGGAAGTCTCACTGTACCTGAAACATATGTTGGTCAAACTCACTCGGGTTTCTTGGAGGGTAAATCCACAATTACTGCGTGGAAGCTTGCACCAAGGCATAAGTCTGTTAAGTAGGTCGCCAACGTAACTGATCCACCTGCTTTATACTCGCCTTTTCCTATTTTGATCTCACGACGTTGTCTTTCATCACCAACTAGTGGTTTCATTGTGGGAAGGTTTTGTTTGATTGTTTGCTTCTCAGATTCATAGCGTGTGTTGGTTGTGTTACTTAATGTACCTTAGGTCGAGTCAGTGTTAATGGAATCAAATCCTGAGAGTACCAATGGAGGAACCCCTTATCCTGGGGAACCTTATACCTTTCCTTCTTTTGGAAACTTTGGTCCTCTGTACATTGCCACACTGAGTCTTCCGGGACTCACCATCGGATTATCGGTTTGGTTGTTCCCCACTCTGATGATCTCGAATCCTCCCAATTATTCAACTACACCTAATACTTTATATGTCAATACACCACCCACACATCAACCTCACGTCGATGTTTCGCCTTCTTTGCCCATTAAGTCTCCTTCCCTTTCTCCTTCTTCGTCTAGTGAAAGAACTAAAGCAAGTAGCCAGGTTGATCAAAAGAAGAAGAAATAGAAAGAAAAGAAGAAGAAGAGCTCGAAAAGGAACAAGGCCCCAACAACATCAGATGTTAGATCCAAGCAACCAATTACAGTTAATAGTATTGGGAGTGTTGATGAGGTCAACAAGATTAAAATGAAGAATCTGAAACCCATATTCCCTTACAGTCTTTGTAAGGGTGACCACCTTCTGAGGGATTTCCCTGGTATTCCCAAGGTCTTAGAAATGTGGTCCTCCACATCATCGGCCTCTGCTAGAAATGCTGGTGATACCCCGTCAACTAGTGATGTTAAGGTTGGTAAGAAGAAGACAACTGTCAAATTTCCTTGTATGTTATGCAAAGGTGATCATTATTCTCACCTTTGTCCTCGCATGGACGAGGCTTCTTCTCTTTTGGAAAAAATTCAACTTCCAAAAGGTTATCGTAAGCTTTCTCCCAACCCATCATTAGTTGATGGATTGGTCAATCTAGTTCCATCTCCGGTCAATCCGACTAATCAGGTGGTCAATATAGATTCCTCCTCGATTGAACCACAAACCCAAGTAGTTGATCCAGTTCCATCATCAGTCAACCCCACTCTTCATCTAGAGAGTGAAACCCAAGTGACTGATCCAGTTTCTTCCTTAGTCAGTCCCACCCTTCATATGAAGAGTGTTAAAGTTGTCGATCTGGTTCTATCCTCGGTTGATCCTACTCTCCCATTAGAGAGTGACACCAAAGAGGTCGATCTGTTTCCACCCATCAACCCCATTATGCCCTTGAAGAATGAAACCCAAGTGGTCGATCTAGTTCTGTCATCGGTCGATCCCACTCCTCCTTTTACGAGTGCCAAAGTGGTTGATCCAGTCCCTTCCTCGGTCAGTCCCACCCTTCCTTTGAAGAGTGCCTGCGTGGTTGATCCGATCCCATCATCAGTCAATCTCACTCTTCCTCTGAAGAGTGCCCGCGTGGTCAATCCGATCCCATCATCGTTCGATCCTACTCTCCCTCTAGAGAGTAAACCTGATACTGCCCACATTTTTCTCATTGATACAGAATCTACCATGTTTGGGGGAATTTCTCATTCTCCTACGAAACCCCCTCCAAGAAATGAGGCCATCCTTTTTGATTGGGGTGCACTAATAGGACCTCATCTTCCCTCTCACATTCCTTTCCAGATTATAGTACAGGTTTGTGGTCGGGACATTCCTCAAACGCCGATAGATGAAGGTGCATCCATTAGTATTTTGTCCTCTATTTCTTGGCATGCTTTGGGTTGTCCTCAACTTGTGTCGGTTACACAGAATCTGTTAGCTTTTAACAAAAGAACTAGTGAACCTTTAGGGACCCTTCCTCAGTTTCCCGTAACTTTGGGAGGGAAAACTGTCTTTATTAATGTCATGGTAGTCCGAGACCCCTTGGATTTTGCTTTACTCCTTGGGCGGGATTATGTCTATTCCATGAAAGATATTGTCTTCACTCTTTTTTGTGTGATATCTTTCCCTCACGATGAAATAATTGTGACTATTAATCAACTTTCCTTCATCAGTCCTGACTAGATTACCTCCCTGAATGGTTCTTATATGACAACAGTATCGCCACTGCCGCATGTCAATTATGTGGTGTTGTCTCCCATGACTTCAACTTCGGATGATTTGGATCCAATAGTTGACATGGTGATCTCTTCGGTAGAGCTATTAGAGACTGATCTCCCTACCCCTATCGTGACCCTCGACATGTGTTCCTTCCAGAGTGATTTTCTTTCATACAGTGAAGATCTCTTGGAAGCCATGACCAAGTTTTGTCCCTTGACATGGTGTTCTTCCAGAGCATTATTTTCTTGGAAGCCATGATCAAGAAGAGTCCACGAGCATAGTTTTTCTCTCTGTGGAAATATTGTTAAAAAATGAAACAGAGGTCACGAGCATAGTTTTTCTCTCTCTGGAAAGCTCGTTAAAAAATGAAATAGAGGTCACAAGCATAGTTTCTTTTCTCTATAGCATGCTCGTTAAAAAATGAAACAGAGGCCTTGAGCATAGTTTTATTCTTTGTAGAAAGCTCGCTAAAAAATGAAACAACAATTTGGGGATTGCACCCAGAGCCCTGAGCATAGTTCTTTTTTTGTGTCAAGCTTGTTAAAAAATGAAACCGTCAACTCTCTTGAACCTTCATTTCATCCCTTCTTATCCTCTTTCTCCCTTTAATAGAGAAATTGGTGACAACCTCAATGTCGGTGAATGAATTCAAGCTTGGAGGGCATGTCTCTAGCCTTTGATGATCATTCTGGAGTTAATCCCCCAGATTTCAAGTTGGGGCCATACCGAGCTTAGTATTTGTTCTTTCTCGCGATCGTAAATACATGAGAATGCAACCATGTAAACTTTTATCTCTTTTTCGAACCCGCATGGATATACGAAAAAGGAACCCCTTGGAGTCGTCTTTGAGCTCTTTTCAGACTCTCTAAACATGAAAATATTGACGAGTGATCTTGATTCCTTTCCCACTCATTAAAGTTTGAAAGGACATCTTTCGAATGATAATTTATCTCTTTTTCAGCCTCATGAGACTAACATTATGAAAAATTACAACATTGGAGTCGTCTTTAAGTTTTTTTCAGACTCTCTAAATATGAAAAACCATTGATTTTAACTTCTCTGGACTCGTTAAACAATCATACATTGAAGGGCCCATACGGGACCGAACCCTTAATTCTTCCAGTTCGTTAAACAAAGGAAGAGGGACTTACTGAAGGTGAGTCATATCGAGCATGTTTTACCCTCCTCGAGCTCGTTAAATTAAAAACAGGTACTCGTCTATCTGGATGGGGGAAATATTGAAAGAAGCAAGACGAGCAATTTTTTTAGAACACTACCAGTAACTCTTACGGTCTCCCTTGAACACGACACTTTGTCTTTGCACGCATTTTAATCCACTAAACCTCTGCACTGAGACAATCCTCTGAGTTTCTTTTTCTCCTTTGGTTCACCTGACGAAAGTCACAACATCCACTGCATCATCAAGTTTTGGCCATGTCAAGTTTCTGCTGATGTGCCTCAGTGTTCAAGGGAAGTATCTGCCTCGAGAGTCAGCCATCACAAATATCTTGTTTCAATACCCGTGTCAGCCCATGTTCATTTGATCTACCAATTACATCTCTGTGTCAATTTCATGTCATTGATGGGGGATACATCAAGGCCCTCCTTCGACGAGTCTATTCCTATCGACTTCAGCACATTATCTAGGAGCTAGACTTAGAAACTAGTTAGTACCTTGGGACCTGCATGCCTTAATGGCAGGCCTCCTCGTGTCCGACAGTGGGTTTACATAATTGACCCCTGATCGGATGATTCCACGGATGTTCGAATTCAACTCATCCATTCACATTCGTTGGAATGTACTAGAGTACCTTGGTAATCATTGACATCAATGGTGATCTCCCTTAGGCTTATTAACGGTTTACATCATTGACCGGTAATCAAGTGGTTTCTCCCATGTTCGACATCAGGACATCTATTCACATGGTTATATTCGTACTACATCGGGATCAGAAAGAAAACCCTGGGTTGATTTTTCACTCTTATACATACTTTTCCCAGGTTGCAAAGGAGTTCTTTTGAACTATGACACATATAATGTTACATAGATCCACTTTGTATTGGTCGTGGCTATGTCTTGTCATCTCCTAGATCCACGGTGTATTCTTCATGGCTATGATCAGTTCAGGTCATAGGAGTATAGATACACATTTTATTTTCAGTGGCTATACCTTTTGTTAATATAATTATGGATCCGCAGTTTATTTTATGGCAGCCATACCTAAAAAGTCTTTATTACTCAAGCATAGGTATGCCTGCCTTGGGTTTGAAACATGTCATAATATTTTTTTGATGGTTGTGTGCAGCTTTTTCCAGTTTCTCTGCGTCCATACCCTTGCTCGAAAAAGTCTACAAAGTACTTTAGTCATCATCGTCTTCTAAATTCGTACTTTGGGGGGCAATCTGTTACACCTCAAAATTACTTACTTTAATAGTGTTGCAAGTGTCGTCATTACGAGTGTTGTAAGTGTCGCATCTTGTCTACAAGTGTCGCATTTTGACTATAAGTGTTGCAAGTGTCAAAAACATCATACTTCCATATTGCCTATGTCATGCCCCTAATGACATCACAAAGACACTAAAGACACCTCAAAGGCTAGTTTGGAAGAAGAGAAATCAGTTGGCAGGAAGTACAAGCCTTTTTCCATTGGAAAACCCACTCAAAAAATGAATTTTGGAGAGGAGCGCTCCCCTACCCACTGTTAAGGAGTGCTGGCACTCCCTGAGCCTCTTTGGGGGAGTGCTTGAGTGCCCTGTGCACCATTTTGGGGGAGCTCTACCCTTTTTTGTGCAAATTTTGGGTTTGTTGAGGCAAATCAGGGAAGAATCCCTCAATTCCTGAAGGTAGTTGGATTCGAATAGATGGTCAAGGCATGATCTTAGGGGAGATCCTCAAGTAAAGGAGAGGAATCCTCAACTTATCCCAAATATCTCTCAAGTGGTTGGACCTCTCCAAGTTTATATAAGGAGGTCTCCTCATGGTGAAAGGGAAGGAGAGACTAGAGATTGATACCAAAATTATGATCCTATAAGTGGTATTGACAGAATACAATGGAGATTGAGAATTACATCAAACTTATGATCTCATGAGTGAGATGTCATCAAAGAAATCAATGGAGATTATTTGAGCAAAGGGGTTGGACAAGGAGAACTGGAAGAAGCTGTTGCATCTTCATTCAAAGGATTGTAAGTACTTTTACTTGTTCTCATTAATATAATCAATGCTTGGCCTGTTTCTTTCAAGCTTGTGCTTGTTCCATATGAGTTTGTCTGCAGTAGATGGATCTATGATTGAGATAATCTCAGTAGAGTAGAAATTCCATTGTATCTTTGTTTGTTTTGCAGGACCTATCATGGAGCTCAAGATCGAAGCTCAGCCTGGAATTTGTAGGGACAAACGTCATTAATAAAGTACATATATTTCTCCTTATCTTTCATTTATTATCTTGATTAGATCTAAAAGGAAGTCAGTGTCCATGTTAAACACTTTTTTGTTTTGGCCTTAGGATTCTAGAGACCAAAAGGGAATCCACTTGTTTGCAGGGGGATTCACCTACAACACTCCTGTGAATGACGCATTTATGGTTCTTTTTCGCCCCCCCAATCACTTATGGACTAACTCCCAAGTTGATTTGACATTCAGATCTGAGAAAAAACTGAATGGGGGGTTGGTCAAGGACCAAAGGATTCCCTAAAGGGCCCCTTGTTCACACTAAGAAATAGTTGAATATTTCCTTGAAGAAATGCTATAAATGGAGGCCATGGGTGCACTGAGAAACCAAGATCTTCATAGCATTGTTATGATTCCTCAATTCTCCCCCGAGAATCCTCTTTTCTCCTAGGAATATTCAAGCATCATTGCACAGGCCATTCCACTCACCTCTTGAGGGAATAGGCATTGATTTTCTTCATCATTTTCCATTGTTCTTGCATTGTAAGAATAACTCTCCATTAAGGAACTCAAGAGCCCTCCCAAGGAGGAAGAGGAGACTCATAAGTCCTCATTTTTCTCTACGGTGTTTTTCCAACTATTATAGTTATCCATTGGTGGAATAATCTTGGCCATTGATTGATTGTTTATGGTTCTAAAAGTTTCTTATGCATTCTAGTTTTTATTTTCTTAGTTTTTTTAGTTTGTTTACTTGTTTATTTCATGTGTTTGGATTGTTTAATCCACTCACTAACCTCTATCTTGTCTAGCAGGCCCAACTAGGCATGCAAGTGTCATTGTGTTTCTCACCCAAGTGATGAAACGAGCACAACACCCTTTACCCCAGAATTCTGGGTATCGAGCGATCGATCCTCCCATATTTCCAGCCATTCTGGGTCTCACTATTCCTATTAGAATGAAACCTAACGGTCCTAGTTGTGATATACCTAGGGATCCCAATATCCTCCCAATGTTTTATACACTTACAGACTGATTCTAACTAACTGGATGTAATGGAATAGAAATAGAATAAGTAGGAAGTGTAGAATTTACCATGGGTATAGAGGACACCTAGGGGACGGGTGATTCAGGGTTGGTTCCACTCACTTCTGGGTGTGTTTCTTTGATTTGGGGGGTCTCGTTTTGTTCCTCTAGAGAAACCTTCTCTACCTGATTCCTAATGTTTCCTGATATAGAGGTTGAATCTTCTTGGTCTCCTGCAAGGTCCAAACCTGCTTCGTCTTCCCTTGATTCTCCACACTCCTCTTCTCATTCACCCACCTAGGGACTCCTTCCTCTCTACACTTCTCTCTATTGCAATATTATACTCTCCAGTCTTTCTTGTCTTCTTACCTTCCTCAAATCTTCCTTATTTCTTTAATTGTTTCCTCTTGATTTCATTTCTTTACGCAACACCTTGGAATGCTTCGCTTCTTTCTTTACCTTTCAACACCACCACTTCTCAACAAAGGCGACTCTCCTTAAGGTCGTTTCTTGCATTCATTTCTTGATCTTCCCCCATCTTTCAAAGAACCCTTTCCCCTTCAAGTCATGATCCTACCCAAAAATCACCCCACCCCAAGCATAGGTGTTTTGGCTACCATCTTAGTCGAGGGAATAGTTATCATCCCCTCCTCCATCAAGAATGCTTTGATCCATAAGGGAATTTCCCTCAATAGTCTTCTTCGCACACCTTTCTTGAAAATTTATTCTACCTATGAAAGAGATTGTTGATTCTCATCTGCGAATTCAATGATGTATCCCTCCAGAGTCGTATTAACCTAGAAATCGACTGCTCGTGTGATCTGGTGATCCAGTTGATGAAGTGTTGCGATATTCTCTATATCCCAAGTACATGTCTTCTTGACACATTCTTGGAACTATGGATCTTCTCGGAGCCGATCTATTCAATGGACTAGTTATTCCAATAATTTTACCTAGAATATCTCATACTGGTCACTCAATATTTATGAATAAAAGACATAATCTCTTGTATTCTTCATGCTTTTACCTTGCAATTCCACTTCCTTCAATATAAATCCATCACAATTTCATTCCCACCATTGTTGAATATCATATCTATAGATCAACGAAAGAATTATTCTCACAGGTTCCCTTTTAAAACACAGGTCCCAACAATAGAACCATTGTGTTGGCACAAAAGTGATCAGACTAAGGTCCTTCTCAAGTTACCAACAAAAGGTACTGAATTAGTCTAGAGCGCTGGAATTTTCATCTTCCCAGGAGGGAAGAATTCTCACCTGAAGCGTAGTCAAGACAAGAAATAGATGGAAGGGTAAGGAGAATACTTAGACAACTCTCTAAGGTATCAATATTCATGTTAGCCTTGCACAAGATAGATTAAACCTGTAGCAAATATGAACATTTCCTGACCGAGAATGAAGAAAATAGAGAATCAAACTATAACCAATTAAGCATATCAGACATAAATATAATATAGAGTAACATTCAATACAATCATAAGACTAAATACACAATATATATTCAAAATTATTTGGGTCTCCCACTTTATTATCATATAACATGTTTCCTCTCAAAATACAAGATCAGACTGAGTTACATATACAAATTGGTCATGCCAAAGCTAATAGAAAATGCTCTGTGCTACTGAGAGACAAGGTTATCTCAGCACCTCTGTCCTTCAAGGCTACAACACAACATGACTCCATTACATTCTTGGTCTAGTTCCGAACTCAAAATCCAGAACTTTAACTAAACTAACAATATGAACAATAACAATAGTGACTCTAGCAACAACAACAATCCCACCCTAACCCCAATAACAACAACCCTAATAATAGCAGCCTTTTAGAATCATATCAGTCTCATATATATATTTTGATCTTGATTTTGTTGTTTGAGAACCAAAGATTTCTCTCTTCTTCTTGATCTTCTTGCAACTTATTTCGTCAAAACAGATGTTGCACTATCCTTCCAACCACTTTTTGTTTCTTCCCTTTACTTTGTTATCCATCTCCTTAGCAACTCACGCAACTTTTGTTCACCAAAATGAAGCTGCAATATAACATGCACAACTTCTATTCATTAAAACGAAGGGCCCAATAGTGTCTTAGAATCACATGAAGCTGTAGTCCTACCGTGCACCCTGGTCCTAATTTCATTATGGGTAGGTAACCTTCAACCCAATAATCAACATCTCCTCACTAGTCGCTGACTGGGGGGTTTCCCTTGTGTTCGACGACAAGAAATCTATTCACACATTGGGATCCATGCAATGTCTTGGATTCCATTATCCTTATTGGTGGTTTCCTCACCTTTGTCGACAATTTTCCTTATTGGCTATTATTCAGAGGGTATTTTTCGGGCATTACTTGCATATGGTGAATGTGAAATATGCACAAGGTCGTTGGTTCATGAACATGTTTTTCGTCCGAGTTCCTCCAAATCATGAAGTTATTTCTTTTTACCTCGTGCTGACTAATGATAGATGCCTTAATTCTCTCCTTTCAGCGGGTCTCCTTCCATCCACTTCAGCTCATCTATTATGGAAATGAGGCCTAGAGTCCTATGAGTACCTAGAGGCTTGCAGTCATCAATGGATGTTTCTCTCGCCATCGACAGTTGGGAATACATCAATGTCTCCTGATCGATGGATTCTTAAAGTGTTCAACCTCAACACCTTTATTCACACTTGTAAGAATGTACTTGGTTCCTTGATACCTACTTTCATTATCGATAAGTTGTCTCACGTTTGTTAATGGTATACCTTGATGACTGGTAATCAAACAAAGTCTCATTGTGTTCGACCTCAAATCCTTTATTCACATGATGTAGACTTGCACCTTTGGAAGATCGTGTAGAAGAATTCAAGACATCATTTTATAGTCGCAACTTTCCTGAGATATAGCTATCACTCATTGGACCAGTACCTATATGACTTTAGTGATCATGAAAGATCATATTGTACTCCATTGTATACAGATATCTTCAGATTGATTTTGAAACCGGTTTTCACTAGGCCTTGTTCGTGACTATGAAAGCCTATGGTTTGTATCTACTTTGTATTTCCTATTCATGGCCATGAACAACTGTTTGGTATATTTCCACATGGATGTGTAGTGTAATTCAAATTGGCAGCCATATGTACAAAGTCATTATGGATTGTAATATTCTCATGAGCAACTAGTTCGTTCAGCTGGTTCTCCATTACTCCACTTTTGGGAATTTTAATGTATTTCGGCCATCGCAGATACTTCTCTAACCTCACACATTAGGAGGCATCTGTTATAGCAAGATTTTCCTCACCCCATGCAACTTGCTCAGAAGGTCTTTTCCATTTCCCTATGTAGAATTGAGTCCCATTTTGTACTTCTGAAAGTTCAAAATCATATTTTTCCACATATACGCACCCTATTAGTTATACAACATGCGTATATGCAAGTTGCACCAATAAAACCCGTGTACATCGAGTTTGGTGATAAAAATTAAAAATTGTGTTGGGTTTCCATGTCACATCACAAGATCCATGATCCTTGACCTTCCATATACTAGAAATGTTCTGACTCGACCCTTCATTTCCATTTGAAGGCTAGCATTGGGCCATATCCAAACCGTGGAAGAGGAGAAGAATTCAACTTTTCAGAGAAGAGTTACTTTGGAGAAATTATTTTATTTATATTGAGTCTGCATCCCTTTTTCCTCTAAAGTTTGAACACATTGTTCAACCACCAATATCTTCCCTCTTTGATGGAGAATCTCATTGTCTCTCTTATATGATCTTGCCTTTGGTGGAGGATAGAAGTGGTGGAGGCCCAACTGGAAGGGACTTATTTTCTCGGTTCAGAGACATGCCGACACAGAATTTTGTCATTCATACACTTATGTTGATCATGTTTTAATAGAAATACTCTTTTCTCATCCAATTGATGTCTTGCAAATATTTGAATTATTATTCCATGGGCATATTTTTTATGAATTTTAATGGATTATGCTATTCTATGTGCTAACTTTATATATTATCACCATGTGCTTGCGTATCTTGGTTGTTGAGGAGAAATTATAGGTATAGATATTTGAGTTGTGTGCTCAATGGTGGTCTTCATCGAACGTCCAGACAAGGTAGGATCTTTATCTTGTCTTGATTGGCATTTACATTTATATAGCATACTTGGGATTAGAGTTGATTTCTGCAGTCATTCCTTTTGTTGTGCTTTACCCCATGCCATAGAGTGATTTTCCTTGTAACAAGTGTTTTCAAATGTTAAACAATATGTGACAAGATTGCAAAATAAGGCTCGATTGAGTTATCTAAGCAAATAAGCCTTCAAATGTGAAGTAAAATAAGGGGATCAATTAAGAAGTCAATATTGATTTGGAAATTGGGTTCGATTTGGATGTTGAATTAGAAAAGAGTCTTGATCCTTTAATCGAGTTCGATCAATGTATTAGACAATTATTTTGAAAGTATTTATTTAAACATGTTTGATCAATCCTTCATTATTTTAGTTTTTTCTTTAATATTAATAGATGGGGAAATATTGGCCTTTTACAAACTTACATGGATGATTTGTATTTTTATCGAAGGATTAGCCATGTCTAAGTGATAAAATTGTACCCATAAAATGCTTGACCTTGGATGTGTAACCAATATCATTTTACATGTTTTTATTAATTAGCGTGAATGAATGGGATCTTTTAGTTATCAAAGTCATCACTAAGTACTAAAATTTAAGTATCCATAAATGTTACTAATTCAAAGATATCTTAGCTCCACAACGGTAACCTTCATAACCCTTGATTACAGTTTCCTTCCTTGTCCATAATTGAATGATTCTTTGAGAGTTTGTAGGTCTTAGAAAGGTGTTTCTATATTTCATGAGATTTATTTAAAATCCAAGGGTATTAATTGAAAATCGATCATATGTATAAACCATATTTTGGAAAATAATTTTGATAAGAAAACAAATAAATGCAAATTCACATTCAGGAAAACCTATATTACTAATGTTACTTTAGATCCTACAACAAAACTAAAAAATGAATTGAGCTAACAAATGGACACAAAAATACTAGAATTAAAACTAACGTATACGAGATATATACCGCGAGGACAACTAAATGAAATAACACTTCAAGATTTGGCCATTAACTGGGAGAAGATCCAATTCCCCTTTAATATTCTACAATTTGTCCACTGCCAAAAAAAATTCAGCCACCTGAAATGTGTTGAGCCAAAGTTGTTGAAAATTTGAATGTTTTCCCCTTGGATTTTCGGGCTTATCACAATTAATAACTAAATATCCTACCTGAAAATTCTTATTCAAAGATGAATTCTTATCAAACCAAGGTTTCAGAATTTTTTAGTGGGTTGTGAATTTATGTTTTCCTTCTCATGCTTCTCTTTTAACCTAATTAAAGTGTCAATTCAACTTCGGGGAGATGAAGAATTATTCCCTCTAGATGATTGAGATAGTTGCAATGAAGGTAAGAAAATATTTGATGGGAGATTTTTTATTTTTTTTTAAGTAAACTAAGAAATAAGGAGAGGCATTGAGGGTTATTTTAGGTGTAACTTGGTCTACTCAAAGAGAACTATATTGATACTAATGATGGTCAATGATTGTATTCCTTAGAATTTAGATTTAATTTTTTGTTGGTTTATTGAACTACCATATTCCCTCGAGGATAATAATTATCTGAATAGTGAATGATATTATCTTTTTCCAAAGAAAATCTAGTCAACTTTAATAAAGAAAAATATGATGCATTATCATATACCAACAAAGATCGAATACAAAACATGGTGATTAGATGCTAATGTTGATACTGAGAGGGGGGTGAATCAGTATCAAGTACAATTTAAAAACATTTTTCAACTTATACTTAAACCATTCAATTATATCCAATGAGCAATGAACAATAGTATAAGATTTACACCAATACACCACAATACACCATGCA